>OY804594.1:72846377-73031877 GCA_963680895.1 Fragum sueziense | reverse complement strand
AAAAACTGGCAAAAAAAAGACCGATTTTTCGCGAATATATCAAACTTTTATGTCACCTGATGGATCCATGTGGGGCAAAACGCCCATGAAACGTCGATTTTGTGTTAAAATGAGACAATAAGATCATTTAATCTACTTTAAAGGGGCCTTTTAAAGAACATAACATCAGTATGTTTTAATTTGACTGATTTGAAGATGCTACAGACAAAGGACAGTAACACGTAACCACTTTTATAGACAAGTAAATTATGCCCAAATCTAGCCTTTACGCTTGATAAAAAATGTTGAAAATATGATAAAACCCATCCAAAATATATTTTTCCTAGTATATTAATTACAAACTAATTATATTCCTATTTTCCCCCAGATATTTTCAAAATATTTTTTTATTTTTTATATGGGGCATAAAGCCCAGTGGTGGGCTTCATGCCCCACCCCCAAAGGCGTTTTGCCCCCGAGGGTGGGGCAAGAAGGCCAAATTTCGAGAAAAATTGTTTTAACGACAGTCATTTTTTCTATCAAATGACAAAGCTTTTTTGTTTATAGACATTTGGGACAAAGGGCAAAGTTTAATTTCACGTTGAAACATTTACATTATAGGTTGCTTGTTTTGTGCTACAGCGCTCTTTCCTTAAGGGGGGCGTTTTGCCCCTCCTTACCCTAACTCTTTCTCAAATGACACAGTTTTAAACAAGAAATGTCCAATTTGTAAGATGTTGCAGACGACAAAATTAGTTTTAATGAATGAATAATTTAAAATGGTGTTTGGTGCCTATAGCACAGAAAATATTAACATTTTCTTCTTTTTCCTTAATATTTTCACAAACGTTTTCTAACAAAGACGCCAAAAACAGCCCAAAAGTAGGCATGATCTTAGAAAAGGGTTGTTTAAAAATTTGTGGATTACTACTTCTGGTATTTGGGTTTTCAAATTCTTTCCTATAAAAGAGAAGAATCGCGTGTACAAACTGTAGGCTTACAGGACAATCCCTTATTCAAAGAAAAGAGGGGTAGTGGATTTTTGCAATGAAAAATTTAAGGTAGTTCACCTCAAAGACTCTAAGATGGAAATGTTTACGACGTCGTCCGAATAATTAGACGTCGATTGATCTCATAGTTGAGAAGCTTTTTGAAAGCACCGAGGCAAAAGAAGAAAACGCTGACCATCAGCGTTTTCTCCTTTAGCTTCAATGTTTTCTGTGTTATAGATATCTAGGCCTACAAACTATATTTTCATTAACACCAAATTCTTCATCCGATGCAGACTTCAGATTGGTCCAGTCTAAATTTGTGCAGTTGGTGGACTTCAAAACCATGTCTTGTAAGGGAAAGGGAAATCGTTTAAGTTAGGCTTACATCAAATGTTAATTCCCCATCGTCGCTGTTTGTCCGTATGTCTGTCTCTTCGGAATTGTGGATTAAACCATTCCCACATATTCTTGCTCTTTAAAGGGCGACGGTAACAGATGGTCTAATTGCAAAAAATGAAATTTTTTGAAAAAATATGCAAAACTTTTGTGTTGACCACCTCGGGATGGTTAATAATATGCGATTCAGACAGAGAATGAGCCGAAATTACAAGACAGATAGCTGAATTTAGGGAGAATCCAAGCCTAAATTCAATCCCATCACTGATGGGGTTAGAATTATTTTTAAATTGTTGCGCATGCGCATACAGCGCGGACCATGATTCAAACGAGATTCATACTTAAATTTCAATATGACGTCATCATGTATGTTGTGACGTCATTTAAGAAAGTCGCATGTCCTACTGTTTTGACCTACTTTCGACATCGCTTCATGAATTTGGTATGAAATTGCGAAAAAATGAGTCGTTGCTTCAATAGTTTCTCGTAATCATTTAATCAGGTCATATAAAGCTTAAAAAGTGTACATTTCGTTTGTATTTGACAATTTTTGGGTCCAAATCTGGGAAATAGTAGCTTTAACACCCTATAAGATGAAAGCCAAGGAAAGCATTGAAGAAATTACTTATGACAATCATTTTTTTCATTTACAACAATATTTTGTACCCCAAAAGACCAACATTTTTAAATTCCATTCACTTGAAATAGTCCTCTGTAGCATATTTGAATTTGGACCAGTCTAAAATTTTGCCGTCTGGTAATGGCTGGTTAATGTCAGAAGTTTCAAGCGGCTATAAAACCACTTTTAAAAACGCTTTCCTTTAGCAATGATGCCTTCTGACGCTTCTTATAGAAAAGGATTTGGGAAACCGTTGAGGCAAAAGTAGAAATTTATGATTAGTAGCAATATTTTCTGAAGTCCTTACTATACTTCACAGAAAGCTTATCTTTATCAATTACAATTCTGTCCTTGTTTACATCCATTTTGTTATCTGCAACTCCTTTGAATTTGGAACAGCCTAAATTTTTGAATTTTGGAAGAGGCTTGAAATTTAAACGTTGGGTACTTGAGATAACTAAACAAAGGGATGTTTCTAATTGACAATATCAAGAACGGTCTATTTGTTATGTACATGGTGTAGGCCTACAATACAGCTGTCTGTAGACACGTGAAAAGACGCGCACACACGGAAACAGTATTGCTCATTTTATAACATTTCACTCCATTTACTAGTCACAGAATGAATATTTCTTGGAATTTAGAACAGTGTCAAACTTGATTCAGCATGCTTAATCCTGACTGTCTGTTGTCGGGTAAAGATTGCCTGAACATTGCCTTATATCATAGACCTGTATGGGCGTAGTCAACTTCATAGGCCTATCCCAAGAGAGTCCCATTAGGTATGAAGAGTCACGTATAAAAATGCATACATTGCCAAAAGCAATCTCTCTACAGCAGGACCTGCTTGCAATTCCATCTTTGTTGCCCGAGAGTGAAATCCACGGTAGCTATTTGTTTAGCCTAGTAGGCCTATCGACCAAATTCAAAGGATATTTGTCCATGGGCTACGTTAGAGCCTGAAAAACATCGGTTGGTAGGCCTACCCCATCTGGGTCCTATCTAGAAACATTTGAGGGAAAAGAGGGAAATGGATTAGTGCAGAATTTCTCTCGGCGTTTTCGAAAGTTGGGGTGGGGGTGGGGGGTTAGACCGTAGAGTTCAATGCAATATCTATCTATCTTTATCTCACTTTAACGGTGAAATATTGATTGATTGATTGATTGATTGATTAAATGCGATAGATTGATTGATTGATTGTGGTTGATTGTTTGTGATTGATTGGTTGATTGTGATTGATTGTGATTGATTGGTTGGTTGGTTCGTTCATTTCAAGATTTAATGATTGTTTGACTCATGTATAGATCGATAGATCAACTGGTATGATTGTATATCACGATCGACCTGTTGATCATGGCCTAATTATTCTGTAGAATTTGTACAATCGCCAATATATCCGAGTAAAAATAGAACATGACGTGATGTTCTATTTATAGGTTTGACAGGAAAACTGCGCATGATCTCACCACATTGTTCGGAATTCCCCCGGTCGATTGTATTTACGTATTTACGAGTAATGGTACGATGTTTTGACGGCTCTATAATGAATTATTCACAGCTGTTGTCTTAAAACAGGATTTACGATATTTCAAGACTGTCGCTGAACCCAATTTCAAACCGATTTGTTGAAATCTGTAATTCAGTATCGACTTCACAACTATTTTCATATTAATATTACATCGCTTTTCAACAAAAATCTCGTAACTAGCTGCAGACTTTACGAGACTTTTGTCAAAACCATCGATTATTTAGGCCTATCTATCGTCATGAATGAACAAAAATCAATTACCAAACCACACAATTTTAGTTCTAAAGCGTTGCAGAAGAGAACTGAAATTAGTTAACGTACCAACCGAATTTCTACCCAGAAAAAGGGATCAAATTGAGACAAAAAGAGACTCTCTAGAATTGTGGCATTTTACATCCAGAATCCTCAGAACAACCTTGTCTGAACAATTAGGTTCTTTCCAAAAGGACAACATTAGAGGATGGTCAAAATAATTGATATCAAAAGTAGAAATGAGTAGCCTATGTATGGTATAGGCCTTTTATAGGCTATATAACTAAAACTTTTGAGAGAAAAGGAGAAATTGCTGAATATTAGCATTTTTTTCTTTTCCTCATTTTCCCCAAAGTAGAGTCTAGTAGAGTAAAGACTATTCTGCTAGGGACGTCAAAACTAGGTCTTGTTTGGGAAAGGGTTAAAATATACTTTTTCTCAAAAAAAAAAAAAAAAAAAAAAAAAAAAAAACTCTCGACTGCTACCTACTAAGTGCCCCTATGTAACATGTTGTGCCCCTTGCACCATCAAGTATTATCAGTATCTATATATAAAGACGTATTTTTCCTCTAACACCAAGCTTTTTTTGACAGCTTTGTGTCTCCAATAGGCCTATTAGGTAACTTTAAATTCAGGTTTTGTTTGGGAATGGATTAATATGACTGAATTGTACTGTTCAAGTCCGGGAATGTCGAAAACTGGATTGCGAAAACGGGATTTCGTAATATCGTTGCTTTTCTTCAAAAACCTCGTAACCACATCTTGTTTAACCCATTAGCAAACGGCAAAATTTTATTCTTGTCTAATTCAAAGATGTCGCAGACGACAATTTCAAGTGACTGAAATTTTACATTTTTTTGTCTTTCTTTGTAGAAAACATTGTGGGAAATGAAGAAATTGCTTGTTACAAGCAATTTCTTCATTTTCTACAATGTTTTCCAAAGCCTTTATTTTGAAGGGCGTCAAAAAGCTTCAATAATTGGAAATGGATTAAGCTGTAATTATGAGGTTTTAGGAGAGAAAGAAGCGATATGATATTAAACGTACATGCTTTTAGTGCCCATGAGTTTTTTAGTCATCTAAATGAACCAGGATCTGAAAAAGGATACATGAAAGCGTTTCAGACCAATATGGTTCCAGATCAGTCTGTGCATGTAGGCCTATAGGCCTACACGCAGTCTGATCAAGAACCATGTTGTTCTCTAATAGCTTAGTAATGCCCCGAAGAAAGCTTTAGAAAGAAGTATGGGTCCCTGTCAGAGTCCACTAAGGAACAAGTTGATCTAGAATTTAGAACCGTGGTTTCTCAAATGTTTTCTGCATACTACGTATTGAGAAGAACTTGATTGCTAACAGCATTTTCTTCTTTTGTATATAATCGGCGTTTTCAAATGCTTTTTTTTTTGGGGGGGGGGGGGGGGGGGGGGGGCACTAGTGACCAGCATTTATATTATGTATGCCTACTTCTGCTCTTTCTTAATTCCGTTTGGTGCTTTTAAATGTTTCTAGATAGGCACAAGGTATTGTTTGGAAAAGGGTCCATACTCCAGAGAGGATGGACACGTAACTACAGCACGTGACACTCGAAGAAAACATCAGCTGAAGTCAACGTGATGATTCGGTACTTGACGATCTTAATCCTTTAAACAAGAGGGCCAAGATGGCCCTGTATCGCTCCACTGGCTTTTAGACATTTAGACTACAAACTTCTTCAAGGAATACAATAGAGGTCTATTCAAAGAAGATTCATGCTACACCAGAATGAAATCCAATAAGTGATTAAGGAGCAGAAATGTTTTTAAAATTTTCTTAAAATTACACTGTTTCATATAGCGAAAAAAAAACCAAGCCCACAACGCCCTTTTCATCCGCTCGTGAAGGAATTTGGAACAGATTCATGCAAGGAAGATTCCTGTGAAGTTTGGTTGAAATTGGTCCTGTAGTTTTGGAGAAGAAGATTGTTTAACAATTTTTTCGAAAATTAAATTTATCAAAATTTAAGTTCTACACGGAAATTATTTTTTAAGGAATTTAGAGGAGATAATGCAAGGAAGATTCGTGTGAAGTTTGGTTAAAATTGGTCCGGCAGTTTTGGAAAAGAAGATTTTTCGAAAAATTAATTCAATTTAATTAATCAAAATTTAAGTTCTACATAGAATTTTTTTTGAAGGAATTAAGAAGAGATTAATGCAAGGAACATTTCTGTAAAGTTTGGTTGAAATTGGTCCAGGAGTTTTGGAGAAAAAGAATTTTTAAAGAATTTTCGAAAATTTAATTCAATTAAATTAATTGAAATTCAAGTTCTGCATCGACTTTATTCTTTTGAAGGAATTTGGTAGAGATTCATGCAAGGATGATCCGTGTGAAGTTTGGTTGAAATTGGTCCAGTAGTTTTCGAGAAGAAGAATTTTTAAAGATTTTTCGAAAATTTAAATCAATTAAATTAATTAAAATTCAAGTTCTGCAAGGATTTTATTCTTTTGAAGGAATTTGGTAGAGATTTATGCAATAAAGTTTTCTGTGAAGTTTGGTTGAAATTGGTCCAGTAGTTTTGGAGAAGAAGAATTTTTAAAGATTTTTCGAAAATTTAATTCAATTAAATTAATTAAAATTCAAGTTCTCCATCGATTTTATTCTTTTGAAGGAATTTGGTAGAGATTCATGCAAGAATGATTCGTGTGAAGTTTGGTTGAAATTGGTCCGGTAGTTTTGGAGAAGAAGAATTTTTAAAGATTTTTCGGAAATTTAAATCAATTAAAATGAATTAAAATTCAAGTTCTGCACGGAATTAATTTTTTTGAAATATTTAGGTAGAAATTTATGCAAGGAAGATTTCTGTGAAGTTTGGTTGAAGTTGGTCCAGTAGTTTTGGAGAAGAAGAATTTTTAAAGATTTTTCGAAAATTTAAATCAATTAAAATTAATTAAAATTCAAGTTCTGCACGGAATTAATTTTTTTGAAGGAATTTGGAAGAGGTTCATGCAAGGAAGATTCCTGTGAAGTTTGGTTGAAATTGGTCCAATAGTTATGGAGAAGAAGATGTTTAAAGAAAAAGTTTACGCACGAACGCACGGACGCACGGACGGACGGACGGACGGACGACGGACACAGGGCCATGACATAAGCCCCGCTGGCCTTCGGCCAGTGGAGCTAAAAACGGCAAAAATTATGGTGGACCGAAATGAAAGATGCTACATACGTCAAAATAGATAAAGATAGGATTTGTGTTAAATACAACTCGGATAATATTGAGGCAATAGGAGGAAATGCCGGTTACAAGCATTTTCTCATTTGTCTCAGTGTTTCCCAAATTTTCTTTTTTAGGGACGTCAAAACCAGGCCTTGTTTGGAAAAGGATTTAAAGTTTTAAAAAACCCTATACTAAATGTAGCAAAACTATGGAATACTTTAAGGGGGAATGCTCCAGTTTCCTAATTTTTTTTCTAATAAAAGAATTTATTTATATTTTGTATGTTGAAATTACATGTTATTACCAATTGAAAAATAAAATAAAAATGGATGGTCAGCGATCTTGTTCAAGTTGAATTTTATAGGCACTCGTATGACATACCCCTACATAGAAAAAATGCACAATTTCTTGCACCTGTCCAAGGTCACTAAAATGCTAATAAAATATTGTATATTCATCGTTTAGTCCGGAAAATGGATTTAAAGTAACGCCTTATATTTAAAAAGAACGGAAACCCCAAAATATGTGCTTCTATAAACGCGTAAATGTATAAAACAGCATGCTCACGTGTTCGGTTAGATCAACGAAGCTGGAGTGTTTTATGTCAAAATTTGCATATTTCAAGTTCTACATAATAGAATTTGATGAAACTCCATCATTGTATTAAGCAACATGTCCTGGTAATAATTCAAAAAGAAAATGTATAGGTCAGCGCACTTATTAGTGAATTACAGAATTTTTTATCAGCTACACATGAATAAAATGATGCAAAACAGTGGTAACTGCATACACACTTACGACTGTCTTGCTCTAAATAATCGATTTCCATCTTCAGGAAACCAGTTTCGCATAATAAATACACTTTTACCGTCGAAATTGGTAAATTGTAATGATGTATCATATTATTGAAAATATGGTAGCGAAACATATTGGTACGAAACATTTAATTTACTACAGTAAAGACCGAGTGTTCCGAAAAACTGGAGCATTCCCCCTTAAGGATGTTATGATTTTCACGCCATGAAGCGACGTCGTTAACTATCGTTTCGTATCCGACCTATTCGGGCGACGTCGCAAACATTCGACGGTGGAACGTTCCACCGCCGAATGATGAACGACGTCGCTCGATTAGGCACAATTCCGACGTCCCGTGAATCTCATTAGAGGTGAAACATTTTCTAGATTTATCAAACGCAGCATTTTTCATTTTCTTCGTGCGTGTCCAAAATCAAGCGATACCCATAGTGTTATGGGAGCAAGCGCACATAGGCTACATTGCCAAAAAATCACATTTTAAAATGATTAAATACATGAAATAGTTATGCTTGCGAAAAGGTGAAAATGTAGTCATTTGTGTCTCGAAAACCGCCAAATCCCCATTTCCAAAATAGGACCCTGTTCCGAAATCCGTATAGAAGTAGAGTCAGAAAATATTAAAATCGTTGAATTCATAGCATAGACAACATTCAGTTCACAGCATACAGATATTTGAACAATTCATAACCAACGAATCATTTAGGGAAAGGGAGAAAATGTTAGTTAATTTAAGCATATACAATGTACTTTCTTATCTCCATGGGTTTTTAAAGAAATATCTCCTAAATTCTTCAAAGCCAGGTCTTGTTTGGGAAAGGGATAAGATCCTCAGGTCAAGATTGTGAATGACTATGATGAGATTCATCAAAACATTAAATCTGGGTCAACCGTTAAAATATCCACTTCAAAAAGGGTTTTAAACTTCTGGGGGAAATGAATTCAAAGTTAACCATTTCCCAAAGACTAGGGCCTGTCCAACTTTAAGAATTGTTGAAAACGACAGGACCAGGAGGTACAAAGAGCAAGTTACATGTATTTAAACATAGCTTGTAAAGTATCGAGGGGAGATGCCAAAAATGCTGATCCGCAGCATTTTCTCCTTCTGTCCTCCCCCAACGCTTTCCAGTTTTATCATTTTGGAGACGTCAACCCCACGTGTTGTTTGGGAAAGGGTTAAGTGATTCATAAACATGCACACAGTTTTCAAAATTTAAAGACCATGCCCCAAGTCAAGTTTCAACCCTCTGCAGGCCCGTATGAACGGGTGCCTAGGGGGCTTATCCCCCCTAAAGTTAGCCCAAAAATGCCAAATTTCCTTGTTTTACATGGAAAATCTTGCGAAAATCCAGTTTCGCCCCATTTCCCCCAGTCTTCAGACAGACGGGCTTGAGGCACAAATATAAATTTGCTTCCAACGGGCCTGCTTTCTCAAACAATACCCGGTGTTTGCGTCTCTGAAGAAAATCTCAGAAAACAACCAGGCAATGCTGGTGACGAGCATGTCCCCGTTTGTCTAAATGTTTTCCATGTCTTGATGTTTCAGCTTTTACTGGCACTTAATTTGTTATCTGAAATACCTTTGAACCAGTTTAAAACTGGGTCGTTCGGAAAATGATTAGAGCAATACAGACGACAGCTTATCAGTCGTTTCTTCCCAAGTAAAACCCGGTGTTGGCGTTATTAGAAGATTTTTTGGGAAAACATTGAGAGAAAAGAAGAAATTGCTAATAAGCTGTGATGTTTTCATAGTAGCTACTGGCTAGGGGATCAATTTCCCCTTGGTATGTCAATGATATGTTGTATTAATCCTTTCCAATGCAAACTCTTGATTTGTTATCACGTCCCTTATATATAGTCCCAAATAGGCTTGAGAAAACACTGAGACAAAAGACGAAAATGCTGATAGTCAGTATTTTCTCCTGTTTTCTCAAGATTTTTTTTCTGTGCTACAAAACACACAAAAAATGTCCTTATCAGCACACACTTCGTCGCATTTTGTCGTCGGCAGTAGTTTCAGATTATGTAGAGCAGTCTAAATTATAGCCGTTCGGGAAAGGGTTAATTATACGCTCACGTAAGCTTCATTGTTTTTATCTCACTTCAATGTATGGATAGTCCACTTATAAATTGTCATCATACTTCAAGTGGCGAACTTCAAACTCGCGGTAAGTGTTGGACATATACGTCAATATTAATATGGACTTCTTCAAAGCCCTTTCAGGCATAAGGCCCTGAAATTCTGGCAAAAACATTTTTTCTGCAAAGACCTGCTCGATAGTCGCAGTAGCGGCAGTACCATGTAACAAAGTGGTATTCATTTCCCCCACCAAAGCTGCTGCAGAAGATAAATCGGTG
The DNA here is from genome assembly GCA_963680895.1 of Fragum sueziense. NCBI lineage: Eukaryota > Metazoa > Mollusca > Bivalvia > Cardiida > Cardiidae > Fragum > Fragum sueziense. Next base: position 73,021,750 of record OY804594.1, on the reverse strand, counting down.
TTGACTGTCATTGTTGTTAATGTCAATCTTGAGACAAAGGGAGAACATGTTGGTTAACATTTTCTTATTTTGTTTAATTGCTTTCCAACGTATTTTCTACCAGGAAATCCCCAGGGTCTTAGTGACTGTATCTGGGCAGTTTTCGACGTCGAGCCGACGTTAGACTAAAGAAAGACTGGAGAGGCGGGGGATCGAACCTGCGACCCCTGTGGTCAAGCGCGTTACCACTGCACCAAATCCGCCCGAGCCGACGTTATAACTCCAAAAGAACGCTATCTTCATCGTTTCTTCCTTTTTCTAATTTAAGACATTTATTCAAGATTTCAGTCAACACTATGTAGGTTCTCAGTAACCGCAAGGTTCGACAAATGATATAGGCCTAATGTGGGCAATGTCTTAAGCTGGGAAATTATGCAGTGTTGGTCTTATCAGTCTGATCTTAACCTACGCTGCATCATTTTTATTCATGAAATACAACGCCCTGTCATTTCCCAAACAAAGGTAGAGCTAATGCAGGCTTGGAAAACTAGAATTGATTACATGGGGTTAACCCTTTCCCAAGCAAGACCTTGTTTTGACGTCCCTAATAAAAAGGGCTTGGGAAAACATTGAAACAAAGAAACTGCTGATAACCAGTAGTTTCTCCTTTTGTCTCAATATTTTCCGCAAATTCCATCTTTAATAACTGTCGTATTATCATATGTGGCAGTTTTTGAAGAGGATCACCCTTAGGGCCTAGAATCTTTCGTTTGGGAAAGGGTTAAACAGCTCTTTGAACTGCAATGCCTAAGCATGTCGCGGCAGCTAGAGCACAGTCATAACTATGTATTCCGGTCGGTTCTCTCGCCAATACCATAACATCCTTACCGAGCCTTCATCAACTTTCACACTTAGATGTTACGTACATCATAGCTGAGAAAACATTGAGGGAAAAGGAGAAACTGTCGACCATCAGCATATGCTCCTTTTTCTCCAACAATTTCTGACCCCCTCTCCCTCAGGGAAGTCAACCAGTCTTGCTTTGGAAAGGGTTACAGGATCACAGGCCATAATACCAATAAATACATGAATATATTTCACATTTCTTAGCTTTATTCTTTGCATACTAAAACAGATCTGCAATAACTTAATATACAAAAACATTATAAAAAGAAAACAAAATAACAAGTATCTCCTGAAGCACCTTGCATACATGAAGAAAAACATCTGAAATCCAAAATTTCTCTTTCGAAATTAATCAGCTCATCATGACAAAATTCTAATCTGGTGTAAATTGATTATACCATTCAATCAACGTAATTCTATAGAAAATAACATTTGTGAACATAAATGATTAATCAAGAAAGGAATCCTGCTTTACATATCAGCATCAATTAATATTTTTTTTCAGTTGAGGCATTTTTTATGGGGGTGTTAATACTGTGCAAGCACAAGCTTTGAGCTTCTTTCTTTAGAAAGAGGAATTTGGAATTCAGAAAACTGTCATTTAGTCACCAAATGATTGTGACAACAGCTTATTTAAGCTACTGTCACAACAATTTACTACTGATGACAATTATGGTTTTGTTAAAGACATGAAAAATGAAATCTGTAATGGACGACATTATACATGATATATGGCAGGAATGAATCGATAAAAATCTCTCATAAAAACACATAGAAGCAAGCAGACTACTGGCGTACAATCTCAACGTTTACAATATAACCCATTACCATATCATTCTATTCAAAATTGATTTTAACCCTTTCCCAAACAGCATCATGTTATTGTGGTCCAGACGACAAAATGGACATTTATAAGACTGGTGTTTGTGTCCATTTTAACACAGAAAATATTGAGACAAAAAAAAAAATGCTGTTTATCAGCATTTTCTTCTTTTGTCTTTATGTTTTCCAAGATTTCTGCATTATTGTTATTATGGAAGACAAAACCAGGTCTTGTTTGAGAAAGGATTGAGTTCAAAACATTGACTGGCAATGAAATGACACATTTGTAGAAAATTGTTGGATTAATTCTATAGTAAATTAAAATGTCAGTGACCAAATATTGTCATGTTTTGGTTATGCAGTAAAATAAGTAATATACATGACATATACAAGACATTGTCTTTATCATCATTATGGTAAAAAGAGCTTATAGAATTTCCTGGTTAACTATTTATAAACCAAATGAATTACTATGCTGAACGATCAGGGTCGTTTTCAACAAAGGCTGTTATAGTAATCATAATAAATTCTTTCCAAAAGTGTGCATGTACTGATTTTCATAACCAAATACTTGAATAAAACATTGAAAGGGAAGAAAATGCTGGTAACCAGCGACAGCCTGCATTTCCTTTGGTACTAACTGTATAGGACAAAAGCCGTTTATACAAAATTAATGTTACTTTGTAGGTGCATTATTTTGTCCCAAAGACCAGTCTTGTATAATTCTGTTAAACATCATAACGTTTGATAGCTTGATCATACATCCATCTTTCATATCGTCGCTTTTCTTCGAAATCCTCCTAACTGCAGCTTGAACAAGCTGCAGTTATAAAGTTTTTTGAAGTAAAGCGACAGAAGGCTATTCTGGGTTGGTTATATTGAAAAACATGCCAGTAATTAAACATTTAAGCAATACATTAATAAGAATACCTTTTAACAAGTGGTTATAAAAAATCACTTTTGTCATATTACTTAAAGCACTTTTTTCCCCATAACATGTATACAATAGTTATGACAAAAATTAACAAAAACTCTTAGTCCTTCATACAGAGCCAAGTCGTTAACAATACCAAAACAGGGCAACAGATAAGACGGGGTAAAGACATTTTGAATATATGTCATTTCAAATCCAAACCCTATATTGTGTGTACTCATTTGAATCGCCTCGATGAGACAATTCTAATGAGTACCCACAACTTATGGTTTGATGAACATTTAATTAACCTTTCATTTTGAAAAGCCCATTACCCCATCTTATCTGCAGCTCTGCCAAAATTACTTGTGCACATAAATTTTCGGATTTTAAAATGAAATATTTTGAGACATCATAATCTGACACCCGCTATTAACATGTTCGATGATTGTTTGTTTCAATTTACACACTTCTTCTCGTAGTTTGACAGCTTGCGTAGATAAATCATTATTTTGTCCTTTCAAATCACTGACTTTGTCCTCCAGTCGGGCTATTCTCTCGAGTTTTCGAGTGCGACACTTTCTAGCTGCGATTCTATTCCTAGCTCGTTTTCGTTCAAGTTTGATAACTTCTTGATTCGCCATGTTTATTGGAGATGGTGGCGGTGAATTAAGTCCACATGGCACAGTTTGAGGTTCTTCCTTGATTGACACTGGCGCGTTTGAATACACACTTTTTGACGGAAGTCCAGATTGAACAAGTCCTCCTGGTAATGAGGTCACACTAAAAATGTTTTTATCACTGACAGCGTTTCCAATGGCCGTTTCTCCAGGTTTGACAGAGTGTAGTTCGGCCAAAGCTGCCACGAATCCCTGAGCGTACGCTTCCTGTTCCTCCGTCACGAATTTCGGGAAGAGTATTTGGGTCGGTGTGGGTGTTGTCGTAACCATACCGTTCGCCTGAATGATCATCTTCTCTAACTCGGGTGACGCTAATTTTAACATGTTTAGATCCGGTGATTGAAGTAAAGCTGCAGCTACTTTCTGTTTTTTCGTTGCTGATATTTCACTGCCAGAGTTAAAGTCCAGTGTCATGGCACGTTTCATGTTGTTTAGTTTGTTGGAGAAGGAGCGATCCGTCCCGGCTCCATCTTCGTACAATGTCGTCTCCATAGTACGGTGCTTGAATTTAGCAGCCACTTTTTCAACTTTAATTACGCTAAAATACACGTGGAATTTACCTCCGTATTTCGGTTACAGCTGACTCACAGTGTTTCCTAAGTTATAATGTCACTATTTCGATCCTGATGAGTCAATCGTTATAGTGAGTCACAGGTTTTTCTGTTATGTTTCAACTTCGTCCTGATGCGAGAGTAGACTAAACGGCCTGCACACAGGGCGATAGCAATTTATACGACATGACTCAATTACTAAAAATAGCATGACATCATTATTTACAATTTTGATTGGTCAGATATTACAACCTAAACCACGTGGTCTAGCCTTCGTTCATTCATTTGTTCGTAGTTATAGCATTAGAGTGGCTGATGGGATACGCAAATATCCGTAAAAGGAAAATCTTTTTATAGTAATGACGTCGGATGGTTCTAAAAATAGATTTTGAGAATTTCCTAAATTCAGAACGAGGCAATTTAATGGCGACGGAAATCAGACGAAGTGAATTTTGAAGAAAAACAAAATATGTGTATGTGCGATGTATAGAATGTTTTAAACCCAAACAACACCCGTACTCACCCCGAAGAAGATTGGAAACGAGAAATATTCATGAAAACAAGTTCTTTTCATAAATTGTCATGTTTTGACACTTATTTTCGGCCTATGGAATCTCACTTCTCCTTTTCACAAAATGATTTGGATTTGAAGTCTTTTCCTATCATCTGAATTTGACAAAAAGTTTAAAAACAATTGTTTTTTCACTGTAATTGTTTATACCTGTCATTCCATATAAACATTTGGAGGAGAATGGGTTGTCCAGATCAAGAATCGGCATTTCTCCTTTTCTGACTAAGTTTCAATGTGTTATTTTCAGAAACTATGGATGGATATTTTGTAATGTCATTACCAGATGAAAGATCAACTTCAACAAATTGACTAGATGATGTTTTTATACTAGGAAATATTGAGAAAAAAGGAGAAATTGATGATTATCAGCAATTTATTCTTTTCTCTTAATTAGATCTAATGTTTTCTCACACATTATCTATTTATTAAGAAAATCAAAATCATGTCTTTTTTGATAGGGGTGATGCAATAGCCAGGGACCTGGGACATAGCCAGAGGAAATTGAATTGTACTAAACAGGCCCATAGGAACAGGGGGGTAAGCCCCCCCCCCCCATGTTGGCCAAAAATGCTGAATTTTCTTAATTTTGCACTGAAAATTTGGGGAAAATCCAAATTAGCCCCCCCAATATTCAGGACAAGGGCTTTAGCCCCACCAATATGAAATTGCTTCCTACGGGCCTGCTAAAAAACCATTGGGGCCAGAAGGACGCTCAAGGGCCACCAATTTAACCCATTACTACACACTGTCACGGTAACGTCTTTTGAACTTCTCGCAAGAAAATACCTGGGAAAACATTGTGGATTATGAAGAGTTTGTTTGTTACAAGCGATTTCTTCATTTCCTACAATGTTTTTTTACTTAGAGAAACAAAAATTGTAACATTTGATTTAATGACTTATTGCTGCAGCGTCTTTGAATTTGGACCATTCTAAAATAATGTCGTTTGGCAATTGGGAAAGGTGTAGAATATGAAAACCATACGCAACTTTTATGATCAAAATTTATTTGTTTTCTTTTTTTTTTTTTTAAAACTTTTGACCAATTTATTTTTCATTTTAATATTGCTAACGAATTGTACTCAAATGAGTAGATCTACTTGAGTACCCCTGACAGTTTTCAATTCAGGTCAGTTTAGATCTATAGATGAATTGTTGGGGAAAATTGTCAATCTAAATTAATATTTTTTTTGCCTAAACATTTGACCAGTAGACTTTAGTAGGTATTCATTTGATACTTTATGTGACATACTTTGTGTCAATTTGAATGATTGATCATTTTGCTATAATTTGATGGATCATTGACCAAGAGATGGTGATTTGAACAGCAGCCATTTATTTATAACCCTTTCCCAAACAAGACCTGGTTTTGACGTCCCCAATAGAAAAGGCTTGGGAAAACATTGAAACAAAAGAAGAAACTGCTGATAACCAGCAGTTTCTCCTTTTGTCTCAATATTTTCTGTGTCATATTTTACACAAATTCTATCTTTAATAACATCCATGTTGTCATTTGTGGCAGTTTTTGAAGTGGATCACCCTTAAATTTTGTCGTTTGGGAAAGGGATAAGGAAGCAGGAAACTGAATTATAAACAATAATGTTTTTATTTTTTGTCATTGAACTTGCATTTCCATAAAGTTTACTGCTGCTGCCTAGATTCTATCTAATTGCATAAACCTAACAAGCCACAATTTTTATGTAAAATTGATCAGATCATATTTTTACACTGATGACAAGCATTTCCATTTTCCCACAACCTTTTATTATACGTTCAAAGTTAAACGAGAATAGTTTACGGTTGTTTTGGTCTATTTTTAGGTAGAACTACTACCTTTACCTACGTAAAATTAAAGCAAGACAACCGTATCTATTCTCGTTTAATTGTGAATCTATTATAATAAGTTATTTTGCTCAAGGGCAATGCAAGTATACTTGTGTTTTTGTTTAGTCAAATCTTTTTAAATATTAATTGACAACAATGATTTTTTCATCCCTGAATCAGATTAACCCATTTTTTTTTTAAAAAAGTTACTGGTTTTAAGCGTTTTATCTTAAAAAATCAGCATATCCTTGTTTCCTCTCTATGTTTTCCAAACTTTACTCAATTAAAAGTCTGAACTAGGTCAGGGATAAAGACTAGCAGGGGCCCAGTCGCCCATGGCTCCTAGATTTTTGGCTGGGCCCCTGAATATTTAGAGAAAATGCCCATACCCTTCATGCAAAGTATTGAATTTTGCCATTCTGGGCCCCTAAGTTCAAATTGTCAGTCTTTATCCCTGTAGGTATTGTTCAGGAATGAGTTAAGACTGGTACAAATACATGAGAGATCTTAAAGACTTAAGAACAATAGGCTGATGTCATCTTTTGAAATTTTTTTGTTTTGGGTTGAATTTTTTTTTTACTTTATACTTTGTATTGAGAGAACATCTTGAACCCTTATAATGCTTTCCCAAACAGCAAGAATTTGGACTAATCACTCACACTCACTCACTATCGGTCTTTTGATTAACGTGCAGGGGGAGGGATTGTTCCGACGTCAGTGGGATCCCGTCCAGATGCCTGGCTGGCTGCACGCATGGCAGATTTCACCTCTTCTCTTCATCTCTTCCTGTCGTGGGTATTTTCAGTTTTCAGTCCCCATTCTTTTGCATCTTTCTCTGCTATCTCTTTCCAGGACATTTTTGGTCTACCAGCCGCACGCCTTCCTGGGACCTCTAGCTGGTATGCTGTCTTGATAGCACCGCTGGATCTGTTGTCATGACCATACCAACGGAGTCGTCTCTCACGTAGAACAATGTGAAGGTCCTCTAGGCCGAGATGCACCAGTAACTCGCTAGATCTTACAGAGGCTGTGTCTTTGGGTTTTATGCAGCAGATCTGTCTGATCATGGCTCTGTCGTTTCGCTGAAGACGTTGCAAGTTTTTCTTTGTCAGGGCCCAGGTCTCGCTGGCGTGGAGCATTGCACTTCGTACACATGTGCTGTACACTCGGCCTCTGGTCTTGTATGATAGGTGACGTGAGGTGAGGACAGGTGTCAACTCCCTAAACTTCTTCCATGCAGTCATGACTCTTGTAACTGTAGCAAGGTCACAGCCGCCAGCTGCGGACAGTGTGTCTCCCAAGTAGCAGAAGGATGGTACTACTTCCAGACTGTCTGTTCTGACTTTTACTTCACTCTGTGGTCTGCCATCAAGTGGACGAGCAGTTCCCTGGCACCTGGCACACCTGAAGTCGGGATTTGCTGACAGTCTTTTCAGTCCACTGCATTTCTTATGCACCCATTTCCGGCATCCGTTGCAGTGAATGCTGTTTCTACCAACACCTGTTTGACAGACTGCACATGGAAAACTACCGGATTCTTGTAACTTGTCTAGCCCTGTACCGCATATCATAACCTTGGTTTTCCTTGCATTTACCCTCAGTCCCTTCTCTTCCATACCGTCTTTCCATACCAGTAATCTATCAACGCAGTCTTCTAGGGTTTCTGCAATTATTACCAGGTCGTCCGCATGCAGGTCTTCCCATGGTACTCCAGCTCGGAACTCCTGTGAAATGCCTCCAGAACAATAATGAAGAGTAGGGGGCTGAGCACTGAACCCTGATGTACTCCAACTTTCACTCCAAACTCTTTGTAATGTAACTTGAAAGCTGCTGCAGACGACCAAAATTTAGTGATGTTGATAAAGTTTGATGATGTTTTGGTATTTTTTTTTTGCCTTTCTCATATTGGCATTTACAACAACTTGCTTTCTATTTGGACTTCAAATGGCTTTTGCTGTACCTATTTTGCTCCTGACATTTAACCCTTTCCCACACATTGACACTTTTGGACACCCCACAAAATAAAGGCTTTAGAAAACATTGTTGAAAATGAAGAAATTGCTTGTGACAAGCAATTTTTTCATTTCCCACAATGTTTTCAACCAAGAAAGACCAAAAAATGTTAAATTTTGTTCAATGGAACTTGTCTGCTACACCTATGAGTTTGGACTAGGCTAAAATTTTGTTGTTTGGTAATGGGTTAAATGACATTTTTCTAATCATTTCCCTAACCAAACCTGGTTTATGCCCTTATAAAAAATGATTTTTGGGAAACATTTAATAAAAGGATCTATATTTTCTGTGCTTCGAAATACTTATTTTCTATACCGGTCTTAGATTTCTAATTATGTGCTTTTTGAGCAAGGGTTAACCCTTTCCCAAACAAGACCGGCTTTTGTTGTCCCTAGTAGATATGGCTTGGGAAGACATTAAGACAAAAGAAGAAACTGCTGATAACCAGCAGTTTCTCCTTTTGCCTTAATATTATCCGGGGTGTAACATAAACATTTTGACCTTTTATAATCATTTATATTGTCGTCTGTAGCAGCTTTCAAATTAGACCGCCTTAAAATTTTGCTGTTTGGAAAAGGGTTAAATGGCATTATGGACATTTTAAAATTTCAGTATGAGACATTTTAAAGGTCAAAAAGTCCAGATTAATCATAGTCATGTGTGTGGAATTAAAGAAGAATCCAGGTTAATTACTTATTATGGTTTTTACCCTTACCCTTTTCAAGACATAAACTTCCATTTATTCAATATTCATCAGACAGTGATTATCATCATTCAAAAGTAAATTATTCTTCAATTTAAAAAGAGAAAGGTACTGGGGAAAATTTATTTTCGAGAAAAAAAGGAGGCAAAAATGCTGACCATACAAATGTTTCTTTGCTCTAATTATGTCAATTTTTATTGGCCTGAAGGCTGATATTGCATGGGAAAGATCTTAATTTTCTATTCTTCCCAACCTAAACAGCCTGTGAGCATACATGAAATCATAGGTAATGATTACCTACAACATTAAGGTCAGTTAAAATTCTTGTTAAATACAGTATGTTCGTACATGATGAATTGTCATGCCCGAATCCCCATTTAATCTTTTCAGGATTTAAAAGGACAGATGTCAAAGGAAGACTGTGAATCGTGATATCGCGAAAGGGAAATCCTGTTTTGTCTAAAAATAGAATTAAAGGCGAATATGACAGTGAGTCATCCGAAGTTGTGGGAGGGCCATTATCACATGATCAGAAGAGGTCCATTTAAGGCAGTAAATAGTCGAGGCACATCTGGGGTATTTCCAATAGAGAAAATCTGCTTTAATCAGTTGATTTTTTCCTATAACCAATTTGCTTTTGATAAGCCATACAGAGAAATTTAGCAAAACATTAGATAAAAAAAGAAGGAAATGCTAGAAACCTAGTAGTTTTCCTCGTTCAATGATTTCTGCTGTATAATATTGATATACTTTTCTAATTTTAGTAAAGTTGAATTAGTCGTCTGCAATGGAATATTGTTAGCCGGGAAAGTGTTAAATTGTTAATTATCCCAATCTCCCCAAAACTATCCAAAGGGAACAGATATTTTTTGCTTCGTCATCTAAACCTGTATTCTTTTATGGGATACAGAAAATTAAGAGTGGGGTCAATCTGGCCCCAGTTTCTTGAAAAAAAATTAAGTACATACTCATCAGTACATGCTCAACTTCAATGCACATACTCTCCAACCTTTGAGTGTATTTGAGTGTACTTGATTGGAGTTCATGTGGATATCATGTGATTTGAGTACGGTGCTCAGATTTGAGTCTGAGAACGTACTTAAGTTTTTAGCTCCACTGGCCGAAGGCCAGCGGGGCTTATGTCATGGCCCTGTGTCCGTCGTCCGTCCGTCCGTGCGTCCGTGCGTGCGTCCGTGCGTAAACTTGTTCTTTAAACATCTTCTTCTCCAAAACTACTGGACCAATTTCAACCAAACTTCACAGAAATCTTCCTTGTATGAATCTCTTCTTAAGGTATACGACCCATCAATAGAATCATAAAGATACATAAGTTACTATATATATTCAAAATCAGCATGGTATCCCGCATCTAATTGCCAATTTTTATCAACTTTGATCGTTTCGTTAGTGAAATTTTGATAATTTTATATCTTGCATCAGGGTCATACAAAATCACGAAATGCCAAACACCTCAAGTGAGCTTTTAAACACAAAAACAGCATGATTAAAAGCAATAAACACAAGTGTTTGCATCTAATCAATAGCTTATATTATCCCCAACAATGGACTAACAAGTAAATAAATAATAACCAGCAACAAAATATTTTTTTTTGCTTTTGTAATACACGGCTACCATACTTTCGACAGGCTTTTCGGACGAATATGAAACAATAGTCAATTTTAAATAACATTAATTTCAATGATATATCAAAATGCATGGCACAAAAGGAAAATCATAATTTTCCTATGTGTATATTCTTTCAAATAAAGTAAAAATTAAACAGTTTCGCCGTACACAAATTTAAAAAAAAATCACTTTGACTTATACACCCCCTTTTTTACCACCGCCCAATTTCTTACGGAAAATGGCACTCTTTGTTCATTATACTTAAATAAATTGTTCCATACGAATTTTACAGGTTTTTTATTGTTTGTATTGGAATATTTATATAATAGTAAATGTTACTATTAAAAAAACATATATATAAATAAAAATGTTTATAAAACAAGAGTTGTCAGTGGACAGGATAGCTCAACGAAAAAGTGTTGGATTATGAAATTTTATAGGATGAAAAGAATAAAAAGTCTACCCAAATAGAAATTTGAAAGGGTAATGAATCTTTACCCAGTCTTTATCCTTAATAAGGAATATATACATGTCTGACCAAAAGCATGTGTGCAAAGTTTCAATACTTTAACAATGGTAGAAATAGAACTGTTACAAGTACATTATATCTGCATGTAAATCATTAGCCAAACATGTCTTTTCGACAAATTGTTAAAATGCCCCATAAATGTGTGTGTCTGAGTGTGAGTTGAGGACGGTATTATCATCACAAGAAACATTTTGAAAAAAATAAAGCCAGGAATGTTGTAGAAAGATAGGCATATGTCTCTGCCAAAACTAGGTCTTGTTTGGGAAAGGGTTAGGTGAACAAGCAACTTTTGAATATCAGTTTTCTGATGTCATGTTTGAATCATGTTTGCTGCCTTATTAGTAGCTAAAGAGATGGAAAAAGACGAGACAGAAACACAAAAATATATAATCAAATAGAAATTCTACAGAGAAAATGAATACAACTGCTTGTATCAGTATTTGCTTCTTTTGATTTCTCTCATTGGTTTCTTTTTTCACGCAAACCTAGCATAGAGAAAGCATCAGTTGGTCTTATCTTGTGTCTAGTTGTTTGGGAAAGGGTTAAACAGAAAGAAATGACAAAGGCCAAGCTTACCTTTTCCCAAAGAAAAGGCCCAAATTACGGTAAACAAAGTGACCAGTTATGGAACGAAATATTTATGGTGCGAATCAACCTCCAAACAGTGACATATTACGTCAGAGGTACGTAATTCGGATTCAGGGGAGATCACTGGGTGCGCTGTAGTTGCTGTTGTTGCAAAGGGAGGTCATTCTAAATGCCAAAATATTTTGATTTTTTCGTCTTTTGTTGTTTCATTTGACGTTTTTATAAATTCATCGGCTGGGATTCGTTGTAGAAACTGTTCGTACAAATTCAAATTTAATGTAGAAGTCTCTTTACAAAAAAATATTTTAAAAAATCTCCGTAATTCCGAACATGCTCGATTATTTCCGTTGTTGCGGAAACAGCCGACATAACACGAATCATTTAGAGCTAATGATGGGTCGTATTCCTTAATTCTTTCAAAAAGATAAATTCTTTGTATAACTTAAATTTTAATTAATTTAATTGAATTAAATTTTCGAAAAATCTTTAAAAATTCTTCTTCTCCAAAACTACTGGACCAATTTCAACCAAACTTCACAGAAATCTTCCTTGCATGAATCTCTACCAAATTCCTTCAAAAGAATAAAATCTGTGCAGAACTTGAATTTTAATTAATTTAATTGATTTAAATTTTCGAAAAATCTTTAAAAATTCTTCTTCTCCAAAACTACTGGACCAATTTCAACCAAACTTCTCAGAAATCTTCTTTTTATAAATCTCTTCTCAATTCCTTCAAAAAGATAAATTCTGTGTATAACTTAAATTTTAATTAATTTATTTGAATTAAATTTTGGAAAAATCTTTAAAAATTCTTCTTTTCCAAAACTACTGGACCAATTTCAACCAAACTTCACAGAAATCTTCCTTGCATGAATCTCTACCAAATTCCTTCAAAAGAATAAAATCTGTGCAGAACTTGAATTTTAATTAATTTAATTGATTTAAATTTTCGAAAAATCTTTAAAAATTCTTCTTCTCCAAAACTACTGGACCAATTTCAACCAAACTTCTCAGAAATCTTCTTTTTATAAATCTCTTCTCAATTCTTTCAAAAAGATAAATTCTGTGTATAACTTAAATTTTAATTAATTTATTTGAATTAAATTTTCGAAAAATCTTTAAAAATTCTTCTTTTCCAAAACTACTGGACCAATTTCAACCAAACTTCACAGAAATCTTCCTTGCATGAATCTCTACCAAATTCCTTCAAAAGAATAAAATCCGTGCAGAACTTGAATTTTAATTAATTTAATTGATTTAAATTTTCGAAAAATCTTTAAAAATTCTTCTTCTCCAAAACTACTGGACCAATTTCAACCAAACTTCTCAGAAATCTTCCTTTTATAAATCTCTTCTCAATTCCTTCAAAAAGATAAATTCTGTGTATAACTTAAATTTTAATTAATTTATTTGAATTAAATTTTCGAAAAATCTTTAAAAATTCTTCTTCTCCGAAACTACTGGACCAATTTCAACCAAACTTCTCAGAAATCTTCCTTGTATAAATCTCTTCTTAATTCCTTCAAAAAGATAAATTCTGTGTATAACTTAAATTTTAATTAATTTATTTGAATTAAATTTTCGAAAAATCTTTAAAAATTCTTTTCCAAAACTACTGGACCAATTTCAACCAAACTTCTCAGAAATCTTCCTTGTATAAATCTCTTTTTAATTCCTTCTAAAAGATAAATTCTGTGTATAACTTAAATTTTGATTAATTTATTTGAATTAAATTTTCGAAAAATCTTTAAAAATTCTTCTTCTCCAAAACTAATGGACCAATTTCAACCAAACTTCTCAGAAATCTTCCTTGTATAAATCTCTTCTTAATTCCTTCAAAAAGATAAATTCTGTGTATAACTTAAATTTTAATTAATTTATTTGAATTAAATTTCCGAAAAATCTTTAAAAATTCTTCTTTTCCAAAACTACTGGACTAATTTCAACCAAACTTCACAGAAATCTTCCTTGTATGAATCAAATTCTTTCAAAAGAATAAAATCCGCGCAAAACTTGAATTTTAATTAATTTAATTGATTTAAATTTTTCGAAAAATCTTTTTAAAATTCTTCTTCTACAAAACTACAGGACCAATTTCAACCAAACTTCACAGAAATCTTCCTTGTATGAATCTCTTCTTAATTCCTTCAAAAAGATAAATTCTGGGCATAACTTAAATTTTAATTAATTTGATTGAATTAAATATTCGAAAAATCTTTAAAAATTCTTCTTCTCCAAAACTGCAGGACCAATTTCTACCAAACTTCGCATGAATCTCTTCCAAATTCCATCACGATTGGATGAAAAGCTTGGCCGCTGTGGGCTAGGCTTATTTTTCGCTATATGAAACATAGTGTAATTTTAAGAAAATTTTAAAAACATTTCTGCTCCTTAATCATTTATTGGATTTCATTCTTGCGTAGCATGAATCTTCTTTGGATAGACCTCTATTGTATTCCTTGAAGAATTTTGTAGTCTAATTGTCTAAAAGCCAGTGGAGCGATACAGGGCCATCTTGGCCCTCTTGTTTAGAGAAACCGGGGCCTGGTGTGTAATTTAAAGTTCATAAATTGACAAATGAGCCGCGACGCGAGAAAATCGGTCTTCGGGAGTTTTGACCAGATCCGACACAAATGAGGCTGTACAGCCGCATAAAGTGATCAGAGTCACGAAATTTCGTACATGGAAAGAAGAAGAACTAAACTTTCTCACCAGCGGAAACACAGACGCAGATCAGATTCGCGGTTACCGCGAAGCTGATCTGCGTCTTTGTTTTCGCTTATGCTAAATTCCGCTTTTCTCGCGTCGCGGCTCAAATGGCAAAATAAAAAAAATGGCCTCTTAGGAATGACAGAAACATGATTAGGTGCAAAAGTCTCTAAAATACATTTGCAAGATTATTGAATGTGGCATAGATAACCACTTTCCAAACACTGACAGACTTTGATGAACACAGTGCTTTTAGCTTTAATCTTTCAAATAATGAGAGAAAACAAGAAATTATTTTCTTTTTTCTCTTTTTGTTGTCTATTCTGCTCTATCTTTCAAACAATATTATATTTTGTCAACTGAAAAATTAACAAAAGAAACAATATCACGTAAAATTTTCAGCTTTAAGGCTACATTAACCTGTTCCCCAAAAAGGCAATGTTTTGATGTCTGGAGTGCACTTTTTTCGAAAACATGGAGATAAAAGAAAAAAAATGCTGATAATGGCGCTTTCTTCTTTTGCAACAATATTTTCTATGCTATATCATGCACAAATCCTCTCTTTATCAGCATCCCTGATATTGTCTGTGGCATTTTTTTTAAATTTTGGAACAGCCTAATTTTCCCAAATGACGAAATTTCAGACTAGTCTGCAGCCAATAAATGGATGTTTGTAAAGATAATATGTACAATAAAGCTCAAGAAATATTTAGGCAAAAGGAGAAAATGCTAATTTCGCATTTAATTCTTCTGTCTTAACCCTTTCCCAAACAAGACCAGGTTTTGATGGTCCTTTCAGAAAAGGCTTGGGGAAAACATTGAGGCAAAAGAAGAAAATGCTGACAACCAGCATTTTTAGCGAGCCGGGACTTTATGTCCGGGGAGTTAATGTCACAGCCCTAGAGTCGGCGTCGCGTCACGTCCCGTCTTCACTTGAAAAACTTTAACCTGGTCTATATCTCAGGCACTATTAGAAATACAGCCTTGATATTTCATACATAGATACATCTTGACAAGATCTTTCATTTGAGACCATGACCTTTGACCTAGTGACCTTGACCTTGGAGTTTGACCTACTTTTAAAAGAATTGATGTTTTTGTGACAAGCTCCCGTATAGGCGAGCTACGTTATCTGCGGACAACTCTTGTTTCCTTTTGCCTCAATATTTCTGTGCTACATTGTGAATTTCTATATGTATAGACAACTGGGGCAACCTTAATTGGATTACCCTAATATTTTGTCGTTTGGTAAAGGGTTTAAGTTTCCCAAACTGTCTTTATTATGGATGTGAAAACCATGGTCTTGTTGCAAACAATGTTTTGGAAAGGATTAAAATTTTAACAGTAGGAGATGTGAATATTCTGCCTGTCATTGACATTAGATGTAATCACTTGTAAATATTATTTCAAAGGATTTGTATTGTGAATTATTACAATCCTCTATATCATTGTCATTTAAAACCAAACCTTGTTTATTATCAACTGAACCATTTATCCTTTATCAGACAAAATTTCAGAACTTTACTAATTCAGTCTGTATAAATATAATCAAAAGTCATGTCCAATATATTTTATGATGAAAAGATGTTTGATACTGAGTTAAAAAGAGAACAGTTTCTGCCCTGGTCACTCTGCATAATTTGAAAATTCCGACCAGGTTTGAAATTATTACATTTATGATATGGAAATAAATGACTATGGACAAAGCTGTTTGAAAGCATTTTAGACCACCATGTTTTCAGATCAGCCTGTGTAATACCGTTGACCAGTAACAGTTATTGCAATCTGATTAGGATAGATGATGTTCTCATGAAGGACGCCCAAGAGACAACATGGATCAAGATCAGACTGTGCATATGCACAGGCTGATCTTGATCCATGTTGGTCTCAACTTTCAAATGCCACAAGGGCCCTTTGCCCAGATCCAGATAATTTTATGGACATTTTATGAAAGTTTTGCACCAAGCCCTTGATATTTACACACTAACAATCTCAAAAACTTTTACATTTAAAAAGACCGTAATAGTAAATTTCAACCCACTTTAATACAGGTTATTCAACTGCACATTTTTAATCTGAGTCCTATTTAAGATTTTAAAGGCTATTTTTAGTACTTAGCTTCATGAATTACATTTTATATAACAGCATACAAAAGCCATGGTCTAGAAGTAGGGTGTGGGCTTTAGAACCGAGAGGTCAAGAATTCAAATCCTGATGGTCCAATTGGAATTTTTCTAAGCAAAAGAGATATTTCACATTTTCTCTATTGAGTGTTATCCCATATTTTCTCCTTTCCATTCCCTACTGAATTACCAAAATTCTAGAAAACCGATTACATTCTCCATTTCCCTCTATGTCTTTCGAACTTTTCTCTGCTTAAACCAGGGATTGTTGGAGAAAGGAAAAAATGGAGTATACTTTTCCAGAAAGACAGTATTTTAGGCTAGTCCAAATGGAAAGGAATTGCAGACAACAAAATTAATACTAACTTAGATATGAGCCGCGACGCGAAAAGAGCGGAATTTAGCATAAGCGAAAACAAAGACGCAGATCAGCTTCGCGGTAACTGCGAATCTGATCAGCGTCTGTGTTTTCGCTGGTGAGAAAGTTTAGTTCTTCTTCTTCCCATGTACGAAATTTCGTAACTCTAATCACTTTCTGCGGCTGTACAGCCTCATTTGTGTCGGATCTGGTCAAAACCCCCGAAGACCGATTTTCTCGCGTCGCGGCTCATATAAAAATCTGTGTAAAGCATTGAAAATCTTGAAAGAATAGGAGAAAACAATTGTAATGACTAATAAGCATTTTCATCTTTTCCTGTAATGTTTTCTAAAATTCTAAACCAATATTTAGTGGGTTTGTCAACAGGAATTACTGTTTGGGAATGACTTAATAAAAGATAGAGTTTACTTTAACCCTAGAAGGTTACTTTATGTAACCATGTTTAAATTTATGAAACAAGATTAAAATCTGCCTTAAATACCATACTACATTTATGACCATTTTATCCTTTGATGTATGCATACTTTTCAACATAAAGCTTGTTTATTACAGCTTATTTACATACAGAATTCATCAAAATGTCTCTAACTAGTAACTAAATATTGTTTTTGAAATACATGTATTTGTAACTGGAAAAGATTTAGGTGAAAAACAATTTCATGTTCTAGGCTTTATATTATTATTAGAAACATTTTGCCAACTAATAGTACCAGAGCACAATATTTAAGACAGGACAATATCTCCTAAGCTGTACATTATCTATAAGTATATAAAGTTTTAAGTTGCTAAAATTTGAAGAAATAGATGCTAGCATGTTACATGCTAGCATCTAATTCTCCAAATTTGAGCAACTTAAATTATTATACACTTATAGATCACAATTTGGAGAAGTGTCATGTATAAGAACGCTCACTTTTTAGGGTCATCTGAACAAGAAGTGCTAGAGGTGAGCTCACAGTCTGTCATTTGTCTGTTTGTCTGTTCACATTTTAGTGCATTTTATAGCATGTTGGGAAACAGTGATAGAAAAGAAGAATAGAAATTGCATGTGACATGTAATTTCTTCAATTTTCCACAATATTTTCCCAAGCCTTTATCTTATAGGGTGTCAAAAGGCGTCAATGTGTGGTTTACAATCATAAATGGGTTGAATCTTGTTTTTTCAGTATCGAGAGAAGAGATGCAGAGACATGTGCTCCCTCCCCCCAGCAGCGTTAAGAGACAGAAATCTGGTCATCCAAACAGGAACAGGAAGTTGTCCCACTCCAAGTCTGGTACCCCGTTCTTGTCAGTAGATGAGACTGGTTACATCACTGAAAATCCCTACAGAACTGGGAACCGATCAACTTTTACTGATAATCCGTCACTGGAGGGCACTGAGTTCTCTTCTTATGATGATTTAGAACAGCAATCCTTTACCACCAATGTTTCTGGTAGCTTGTCAGAGGACTTTGGAAGCTTAGACTATGGAAGTTTGGACAGAGACAATTGTGGGAATGAAGAAACTACAAATAATGACACCAGAAAATCATCATCCGAAGAAATTATTGATAGAAGAAATTCTAAAAAGAAATTCAATCAAAGAACAAGGAAGGTTCCTATGCAGACACCAATATTCTCCAATGAGACTCCAATCATCCTGGCGACTGCAAGACAAAAAGGGTCTACAATAGAGACATCCTGTAACAGGGAATCTATCAAGCTGATCACAAACAGTGGTGGATACAGGAACACAAATAAGTCATCTTCAGCCTACTTCACAAGTAGTCGAACCACTCTCTCCTCTTCTCACACTGGATCTTCAAACAGCAACACTAGTAGGAGCAATCACACATCTAAAATATCGGAGAGTGGTAGAGGTCAGGAGGTCAAAGGTCATCCAAGGTCAAGGTTAGATGATGACATGATGGCGAGTGATGTTGGTCAGATTCGCCGTATAGAGAGAGATGAAGACACCTCTCAGGACTCACAGGTAAATGGCATAATGCTTGAAAGCAGGGGCCAATTTCATCAAAATATTTAAGACAAGACGCATTTTCGTCTTACCTTTGACTTACTGTAAAATCAGAAATGTTCGCTAGGGATTAATCTTTGCTATGTTCGCGAATCCAATAAATTCGTAAACATTTAGCCATGTGAATATATTGCCTGTGAGCAAATGCAATGATTAATTCGTAAACATTTAGCCACATGAACATATTGCCTGGGAGCAAATGCAATGATCCTACAAGAATGCAACCTTCGTCCTCCATTACTTTGATTTTCGGAACTGTTTTGGTTTTATCGTACAATGTAAATCGAGTAAATAATGCAATCAAACTAGACAAACGACTTTAATGTTCGCATTTATTAATGTTTCCAATAAACCTTCGCTGCGATAGGCCTTGAATACATCAAATATCACCAGGGCTGTTTGGTTATACCTGTAACAAAAGGTGTGAAATTTGGTCAATAGAGTGATTTATGATTTTGTCAGCAATTAACAGTTATGTTATGCAGTTTTCCATACTTTAAACAAGATCTATTGAACAAATACGGACTGCTGAATGTATTCGATCTGAATTATCGTGATATGATTTTATTAATCTACAGAAGATGAACAGTGTTTGGTATGAAAATGTATTCACGTACATGATTAAAGGATTAAATAATTACGGATTATGTGAGACCTTTTTAAACAAGTAGGGGCATCTGGTACTTTTTACGTATCATGTTATTAATATGAAGACCGGCTGTAAAAATAAAACACAAAACCGATAGTTGATGATAGTTGATGATTTTATTTTCATGAAAATTAAACCACATGGTTCACGGGTTTTGTTTTTCGCAAACTTTTACCCTCGCGAACCACTTCAAAATTAAAGATTCGTAAACTTTTGGCCCAGCGAAAATATCTGATTTTACAGTACCACATAGTTAGGACAAAAATCATGTATTACCAATATATCAATACCTAGGTAAAGTGATTGTTGTTTTAACCATTGAGAAAGTCGTTGATAAGTCAAATATATGTCTTAAATGTTTCGATGAAACTAGTCCCAGCATTGTAACCCTTGTAGTGCATGCTGAATTTATGTTTTCCCAAACTGCAAATATTTAGAGTCAGGGGCGTACCTGGGGCCAAAATTGAAGTACTCCCTTACCAAAAAGAAGCAGGGGGTCTGGGGCGCAGACCCCCAGTGGGGTGAAGGGGCAGAGCCCCTTCAGGAGGTTCAGGGGCGAAGCCCCCCGACGAAAATTGGAATATAAGAGAATAATAGACCACGTCAGGGAGCATTTTAAAGTAAGACTTTTAACATTTTCCCATGTTTTAACAACATTCATGTGAGCATAGGGTTACTGTAATATATGTTACTTCGGTAAGAACAACTTTAAATAAACACCCTTTTTAGGCCACAAAAAAAATCATTTTTTCAAATTCGAGGTACTCCCGGGAGTATGGGAGTATGCCTGGATACGCGCCTGAGAGTGGTCCATTTCAAAAGCTGCTGAAGACGATAAAATGGATGTTGATAAAGATGAATTTGTGTACCATATAACATAGAAAATATTGAGGCAAAAGGAGAAAATGCTGGTGACCAGCATTTTCTTCTTTTGCCTCAATGTTTTTCCAAGGCATTTCTATTAGAGATGTCAATATCAGGTCTTGTCTGGGAAAGAGCTTGTATATACAGACAGTATAGAATAAGATCAGTCTGCATGTAATTATGTGCATGCTGATTTTATTCTATACTTTTTGACAGTATGACCAGATACTTTTCAGGTACCACAGGTAAATGACAGAAGAGCAACAGATAAGAAGGGGGTTATGGCTTTTCAAAATGTAAAATATCTTTTAATGTTCATTAAACCCTATGTTGTGGGTACTCATTGGAATCGTCTCATCAAGACAATTCAAATGAGTACCCACAATATAGGGTTTGGATTTGAAATAACAATTTTAGAATTATTTAAGGTTTACGAACTGAGAATGAAATGCAGAGCCAGAGAAGAAATTTGAAAAGTGCCAGTAATTCCTAATCTGTGTTACATTTTCCTCCCAAATACAGATATAAGCATTTTGTATGGATTAGAATTTTGAATTAATGCATACTTATGGAAATATTTGACCAAAATGTTCAAAATTACCTCCCTTGCATATGAAAATAGACTAAAACAATATTTGTAAATTATTATCTTCTTGTAGCATGATCTTGAAATCTGGCCTGGTGAATCAACTTGTGTGAAGTGTATTTACATGTGTGTGAAATTTGATGCATTTCGTATGGCTAGAAAGTGGTGTTTTCATTCTCAGTTCGTAAACCTTAAACCCCTCTTATCTGTTGCCCTATTACAGTAAATACTTGAAGGCAGTATTCTAACCATTTTCATGCTAAATTGATACAAGTAGACGTTAATTACAGCAATTTCTTCTTTTTCTTAAAGATTTTCTGATCTTGGACATAAACACTTTTTCTACTATTGAGATTAGTTACATTGTTGTCTACACCCCTTTCAAATTGGACTTTTCTTAAAGTTTTGCTGTTTGGTAAAGGGTTAATTAACTTCTTGTAGCACAATGAGGAAAGTTTGTGATAAATTGTCATTTCCTTGTCCTCTTTAATGTTAGCCCACAGGTCATATTGTGTACATGCAGGAATTCCTTATAGGAAATATGTATTATTCGAACTAGAAATGTCAATCACCCATAGTTTGGAGAATGTTTGTTTGCTTAGTGGGGTTTTACGCAGTTTTCAACTGCTGGCGGCTGCAGCACTTGACCATGGATACCTGTTGTTTCTCATACCATCACTACCACAGCACCCTAACAGAGCCTCCAGCTGCTCGCCCACATACAATATCAAACCATTGATAGGTGACATTTTGTCAGAGAAGGTATTTGCAGCGACCTTGTATCGAACCCGGGACCTCTCGAGTGACATGCAGATGGGCTACCAACTGTGCTATGGCAGCTTGGCCGTGGCCTAGTTTGGAGAAAGTACCTTTATATTCTAGCTACTTTTACATGAACTAAAGAACAAGATTTGTCTGCACACATATGTTCAGTCTGATATTATTCTACAGTATCTGCCTATTTGTTTAAAATGTGCTGTGTTAATGTCTTAATTATTTTTAGCTCACCTGAGCACGAATGTGCTCATGGTGAGCTATTGTGATACCGCTGTGTCCGGCGTCCGTCGTCCGGTGTCCGTCGTCCGTCGTCCGTCAAACTTTGCCTTGTGTGCACTCTAGAGGCCACATTTTTTGCCCAATCAACCTGAAATTTGCTCAGAATGATTGTCTTGATGAAATCTCGGACAAGTTTGAAATTGGGTCATCTGGGGTCAAAAACTAGGTCACGGGGTCAAATCTTAGAAAAACCTTGTGTGCACTCTAGAGGCCACATTTTTTGCCCAATCAACCTGAAATTTGCTCAGAATGATTGTCTTGATAAAATCTCGGACAAGTTTGAAATTGGGTCATCTGGGGTCAAAAACTAGGTCACGGGGTCAAATCTTAGAAAAACCTTGTGTGCACTCTAGAGGCCCCATCTTTTGCCCAATCAACCTGAAATTTGCTCAGAATGATTGTCTTGATGAAATCTCGGACAAGTTCGAAATTGGGTCATCTGAGGTCAAAAACTAGGTCACGGGGTCAAATCTTAGAAAAACCTTGTGTGCACTCTAGAGGCCACATTTTTTGCCCAATCAACTTAAAATTTGCTCAGAATAATTGTCTTGATAAAATCTCGGACAAGTTTGAAATTGGGTCATCTTGGGTCAAAAACTAGGTCATGGGGTCAAATCTTAGAAAAACCTTGTGTGCACTATAGAGGTCACATTTTTTGCCCAATCAACCTGAAATTTGCTCAGAATGATTGTTTTGGTGAAATCTTGTACAAGTTTGAAATTGGGTCATCTGGGGTCAAAAACTAGGTCACGGGGTCAAATCTTAGAAAAACCTTGTGTGCACTATAGAGGCCACATTTTTTGCCCAATCAACCTGAAAATTGATCAGAATTATTGTCTGGATAAAATCTCGGACAAGTTCGAAATTGGGTCATCTGGGGTCAAAAACTAGGTCATGGGGTCAAATCTTAGAAAAACCTTGTGTGCACTCTAGAGGCCCCATCTTTTGCCCAATCAACCTGAAATTTGCTCAGAATGATTGTCTTGATGAAAGCTTGGACAACTTTGAAATTGGGTCATCTGGGGTCAAAAACTAGGTCACGGGGTCAAATCTTAGAAAAACCTTGTGTGCACTCTAGAGGCCACATTTTTTGCCCAATCAACCTGAAAATTGCTCAGAATGATTGGCTTGATAAAATCTCGCACAATTTTGAAATTGGGTCATACGGGGTCAAAAACTAGGTCATGGGGTCAAATCTTAGAAAAACCTTGTGTGCACTCTAGAGGCCACATTTGTTGCCCAATCAACCTGAAAATTGATCAGAATGATTGTCTTGGTGAAATCTCGGACAAGTTTGAAATTGGGTCATCTGGAGTCAAAAACTAGGTCACGGGGTCAAATCTTAGAAAAACCTTGTGTGCACTCTAGAGGCCACATTTTTTACCCAATCACCCTGAAAATTGATCAGAATGATTGTCTTGATCAATTTTCAGACAAGATTGAAATTGGGTCATCTGGGGTCATAAACTAGGTCATGAGGTAAAATCTTTGTAAAACCTTGTGTGCTCTCTAGAGGCCACATTTTTTGTCCAATCAACCTGAAAATTGATCAGATTGATTGTCTTGATCAATTCTAGGTCACGAGGTCAAATCTTAGATAAACCTTGTGTGCACCCTAGAGGTCACATTCTTTGTCCAATCAACCTGAAAATTGGTTTACAAAAAAAGTTATTATATCAGGTGAGCGCTTCAGGGCCAATGGCCCTCTTGTTTACCTCCAGGGTCAATATTGGAGGATGTTAGATTGAAGGGGTTTCATAAAAAAAACGGGGATTGGGATTTCACCCTCTATTTGGATATGATTCCCCTTGCTATTTTTGGAAATATTATATGGGGTTTTGAGTCCTGGGTGACTAAAAATTTTGTGAAATCCCTGAAATTGTGTTAGAATTTCTGACTGCTCTCTATTTCAAAAAGGGAATTTTAGACAATCATGTATACAAAATCATCAATGCTTCAAAGGATTTCCTTTGTCAGGAACCACTTAGAGATGGACAGTAAAAATAGCCTCCTGCATGACATAGATGACAATGTTAACTTCCTTACATACATGTCATACCTTCTTCTTTCCTGTCTTAACACTCTCCCAAACAAGACCTTGTTTTCAGATACCTAATAGAGATAGTTTGGCAAAACATTGATGGAAAAGAAGAAATTGCTGATCATCAGCAATTTCTCCTTTTCTCTCAATATATTATATTTCAAACTGTAACATGTACATTTTCTTCCTTTAGAACTTGGGAATAAAAGGCACTAGTAAGGAAAAAGCTCTTTTGCCCGCTTACCATTAGACCTTTACCAAATACATGCAACTTAATTTTAAACTTGTCAAAATTGAAAGCTGTTGCAAATTGTTACTAAAAAGGGAAATCCTTGAAATGAAAGCAAGGTGCGGTGCTTTTGACAAGCAATTTCTTCATCTCTCACAATCTTTTCAAAACAAAAACACCAAAAAAAGTGTAAAATCCCATGCACTTGAAATTGTCGTCTGTAAGATCTTTGAATTTCGAATTGTGGTGCAGTGGTGACGCACTGGATTTGTAACACAGGTCGCTGGTTCGATCCCCACCTCTCAAGTCTTTTGGATGAGACTTTAAACCGAGGTACTGTCTCCATATGACCTTTGCTGTTTAGTGGGACATAAAACTCCATTCTATCCATCCAATAAAAGCAAAGATATTCTTGGAGGAAAAGAAGAAATTGCTGTAAATCTGTATAATTTTCTTCTTTTCTACACTTACAATATTTACAGTTGTCAAGACAAGAGTTTGTTTTGGAAAGAGTTGATCTTTTGATTCAAAAAATTTTACAAAAGTTTTGTTACAATGATATTTCTAGATTTCTGTGGGTTTTGGCATGTATACCACCTTATTACTCATTGATTATGAAAAGAAATAATCATTATGAAAACCATGTCATAAATTTTGTGGTTATTTCATTGTTTTAATCCTTTCAAAAACCTCAAATATTAAAGCGGTTCCAGTTTGAAAATGGATGTTTATAAATGTCATGGTTTCGGAAAGGGTTAATTTTTTACCTAACAAAAGTTTAAGATTTGCCTAAATGGAAAAATTTGATTAAGTTCAGAGCTGAGAAATAATGAAATAGATTTATTCTTTCCCAAACAACAAACATTTTGGGTTTAGCAATTGAAAGGAATAACAGACTACAATATAATTAATGTAAAAAATATAGAAAATGTGTATCCATTTTATAATTCAGAATATATTGAAGGAAAAGAAGAAATTGTTGACTATCTGTATCTGCAATTTCTTCTTTTTGCACAATAATTTTCCAAACTATCTTTACAAGGGAAGTGGAAACCAGGTCTTGTTTGGGAAAGGATTAATGTTTACAAAATGTTATTAGAAATGGTTTCATGTATACATGCTATTCTACTTTTTAAAGTATTGTATGGGGATGGTAGGGAAAATAGAGGATGTTTCCCACTTGCTTTGCCTTGAGTCCTTGATGGCCTTAAACATGAAAAGCCTGACAATTAAAATACACTTTATAAGAAGGGTTTGTTGGGTCAGTAGTGTCACTGTTGTACAATATCTATTTAGGGAGTACATGTAGTAACCACAGGGAATTTTAGAGATTTTTATGTAGACTGTTTCTATTAAAGACAAGGGGACCAAGTTTTCATGTATAGAAAATATTACCCATTCTCGCAAAACACCCGTTACGACGCCAGTTTTGAAGATCATTACACAAGATCTTCACTAATTAACTCCTTATATATTTATATAGCGAAAAATCCGGTGGTCTGTACGGGTAACAGTCAGAGTTTTTCGTGACAGAGGCCGGTTTCTCAACGAAAGGTTCAAAAATGCCAACTACGACGTGTCCGCGTGACCCCCGCTTGTAGGACTAAATCTGCTAGTTTGTGCATGATCGTGGCCAAAACATGCATTAAAACGATAAAATAAATTAAAATCTTTCACCAACCTTCCTTGTTGAATAATATCACAAAGAATTCAGCTTTAATTTGTTGAATGTTTTGCCGACTCAACGGATTTTAGATTTCGCCAATTTTAGGCGCGTTCGCTTGGGATACTCTGGTGAGTGTTTTTATCACAATGTTCCCCTTGACTTTCGAACGAAACAGAACGGTTCAGTTTCAAATTTCAACAAAATTGTTCAAAGCAATGCTTTAATTCGTATCTTTTTACGCTGATTGAACACAAATTTTATTTTTTAACAAGAAAAAGATTTACTTGAGTAATAATGAACGTATGACTGATGGAGGGCGAGTTCATCTCGCTGTTGAGCACACTCACTCAAGTAATTTTTTTTGTGAAAACTAAAATAAATCATCAACAGTTATGCTAAATTAAGCTTGAAAAAATGAGAATTAAAGCATTGCTTTGGACAATTATGGTGAAATTGAATAATGAACTGTTCTGTTTCGTTCAAAAGTCAAATGGAACATTGTGATAAAAACACTCACCAGAGTTACAACCGAACGCGCTGACATCACGCTTGTGTCGTACATGGCAATTTCGAACCTTTTGTCGAGAAACGGCCTCTGTCACGAAAAACACTGATCGTTACCTGTACGGACCACCAGATTTTTCGCTAAATAAATATGTAAGGAGCTTATTAAAGAAGATCCCGTGTAATTATCTTCAAAATTGGCGTTGTAACAGGTGTTTTGCGAGAATGGGTACTATTTTCTATACATGAAAACTTGGTCCCCTTGTCTTTAACCCTATTCCGGACTTTTGGGGTCCATTGGACCCCAAGGGGTATTTTGGGTATATCTACGGTGTCATTTAAAAAGCTACAGCATTTATATTTTAGGTAATCTATACCAGTCCATTGATGGTTCTTGGCACAAAATATTTTCTTTGTACACGGAAGGGTTTTCATACTATAGCCAAAAAGAAGCTTGGGGTCCATTGGATCCCAGTTGGGGTCCACTGGACCCCATATAGAATTATATAGGCAATATTGAAGAAATGACGATATTTTTCCATTTTAACTGAACTAGGAATGTACTCTGCTGTACACATTATTAAAATAAGTTGTGTTTGAACTGGTGTTTTACTTACCTAAATGGTGTAGAGATAGTTTCGTAAAGTTAGTACATCAAAAATAAGCAAAATCTGAGATTGACAGAAGAACGAATACAGAAAATCAACAAACTGATATATATGAATAATGATTCCTAAAATGTATTATCCTCGGTCCATTAAATGTACATACAAAATTTCATCTTGATCTGATGTATACAGAAACAGTTATTCAACTTCAAAGTAAAAATTTGCTTATCGTGTCAATTTACCCCACCCACTTTGTTAGCCATTATCTCCAAAAATAAGCCCTCTTCAGAATTTTTACACATACAAATTAATGATATTATGTAACCCTGTCAATGCACAGAATTTAAAGATAATCTATTTTTGAGCCCTTGTTGCAACCCGTCCTTTCAAGACTATAGGCCTTGTGGTTTGGGAGAAAATGACTTTTTTGTAATTTTGAACAGACGGGTAGGTGAACAGATGGACAGACAGACAGACGAATGACAGTGTACGATCACAGTACATTATCCTCGGCACTTTGTGCTAAGGTAATCTAATAAATCAATGTAATTTAACAATTCACATTGACAAATTATTTGCATTTTGCATGCATTTTTGTAATGGGGTCCAGTGGACCCCAATTGACCTTTAACGTAAGTTTAAGTCACTGACCGGAATAGGTTTAATAGAAAGAGTCTACATAAAAATCGCTAAAATTCCCTGTGGTAGTAACAACCAAGGATAGTGTCCTTATTGTAATAGACTGTACTTTCAAAACCAGGGATTGCTTTAAAAAAACTAAAAATGAATCACTTGAAAATAAAATCAGATAGGTTTTCACATCAGCAGTACATATGTACTTTAAGCATTTTCATATCTTTATGCCCCCATATCGAAAGATCAAGGGCATATTGTTTTACTGTTTTCTGTCTGCCCATCCATCTGTCAGTCATTCCCAAACTTAATGTGAAAACTTGATATTTACATTAGCCGCGTGCGATTTAGGCCAGAAGTTGTCTTCTGGAAGAAGAAGATGCAGTCTGGTTCCCGCCTCTGATACACTACGTAGTATTTTTTCTACTATGTAGTGTATCAGAGGCGGGAACCAGTCTCTTCTGGAAGAGCTCTTCTGGCCTAAATCGCACGCGGCTCTTTTCTCCAAAAGGGCCATTTCGGGGGCATATGTGTTTCACAAACTCATTTTGTTACTAAATGATTTTCTCTTGCAAGGACATCAAAACCAGGGCGCCAGTATTGCCAATGATCAAGTTGTACAGGAACTCACAATGAC
This sequence comes from Fragum sueziense, assembly GCA_963680895.1. Classification (NCBI taxonomy): domain Eukaryota; kingdom Metazoa; phylum Mollusca; class Bivalvia; order Cardiida; family Cardiidae; genus Fragum; species Fragum sueziense. The sequence goes on along the minus strand of OY804594.1, from coordinate 72,993,347 downwards.
AATGACGACTTTGTCGTAAGTCCATTGATAATATAGGCTTACGGAAATGTTTTAAACATGTTATGCAGATACATGTACATATACCGGAAGAAAATTGATCAGAAGGGTTTTTAGGTCAGTAGTATCCATCGAGGGATTAGTAACTACTTAAAATTACATTGTCCTTACTGTTCATAATTGCACTGATAAACTACAGCTCAACTTTGTATTACCTCATCATTCTGACTTTATTTGACCCTAAACTTTTTCCCAAACACAACCTGGTTTTTACGTCCCTTAACCCATTACCAAACGGCAAATTTTTAGACTAGTCCAAATTCAAAGATGATGCAGACAACAATATCAAGTGAATGAAATTTTGATTTTTTTGGTCTTTTTACATAGAAAACATTGTGGTAAATGAAGAAATTGCTTGTCACAAGCAATTTCTTCATTTTCCACGAAGTTTATTAAAGCCATTATCTCGTAGGGGGTCAAAAGGATTTACTGTGTGGTAATGGGTTAAATAAGAAAGGATAGGGAAAACATTGAGGCAAAAGAGGGAAATGCTGATAACCAGCATTTTCTTCTGAGTAAATTTTCTGAGCTATGTTGCATATAAACCTCTTTCACTTGCTATGGTCATATTTCAGGGGCTGGAGCACCTAACCATGTATTCCTGTTATTTCTCTCACCTATACTACCAGAAAATCTTTTCCAAGCCTCCAGCTGCTTGCCTACATAAGTTTATGATTATCCAACCATTTGTGGGAGACAAATGTCAGAAAGGATTTAGCCGTAGCTGGGGATGGAGCCATGGACCTCATGAATTAGAGTGATGTGCTATCAACTGTGATATGGTCGTGGACCGTTTTTGAAGAAGAGGCCAAGTGTCCTTGTAAAGCTTTAACTCATTACTGTACAGTGACACCTTTTGACTCCCTCACAAGAAAAGGTTTGGGAAAATATTGTGGAAAATGAAGAAATTGCTTGTGACAAGCAATTTCTTCATTTCCCACAATGTTTTCTACCTAAAAAGCTATAAAATTTCGAAAAATTTTCACATTGAAATGTCGTCTGCAACTTCATTCAAATTGGGCTACCCCAAAATTTTGTCGTTTGGTAATGGGGTTTAAGTTATTGTGTGCGTGAGTATGGAGAGGGGGGGGGGGGGGGGGGGGTAGGTGTATGGGGGTACGCATGATTAGAACTTGCCATGTTTTGTGCCTGTCCATCTACAGACTTCTTATTGAAACCTTTCCATGTTTTCTAGATCTACATGTCTGCGGTATGGCAGCAGGGTAAACTAGGTATGGCTTACTATGATGTAGAGACTACATGTATACATGCCATGCTGGATAAGCAGGAGAATGAGAACTTTGGACTCCTGGCACAAGGTGGGTGATGCATCACTTCTTAACCTATCTTATCTTTATTGATGTTTTTGTCTTGGATTGTCATAAAGGAAATCTCTTATTCCATTATTAGACCGCAAAATATTACACTGGTCCATATTCAAAGGTGTTTTAGACAACAATTTCAAGTGAATGAAATGATATAATTTTTCTCTTTTTTTGGTAACAAACATTGTGGAAAATGAAGAAATTGCTTGTCATAAGCTATTTTTTCATTTTCCACAATGTTTTATAAAGCCATTATCTTGTAGGGAATTAAAAAGAGTCATTGTGTAGGAATGGGTTAATAGTCATAAAAGAATAACTTTCAAACCAAGTGGAAATGAAACCTACCATAGAAAATGGAGCCTTCTAGAAATTAAAAAAAAGATGTAATGATAGAATTAAGACCCAGTTTGAAATGTATATGTATAGGGAATACGTTCAGACCTTCCTTTATATATTAGTTTGCAGTTTGGTAGGCCTATAGGCTATAGATATAAGGTACAAGTAACATGATGTGTCTAAATCTCATCAGCACAAACTGCTGAAATACCCTGTAGGATTCCTATGAAAATTTACATGACTGATCAACATGACATGGAGATTGGTAGGAAGAAATTTCTGGGCTCTCCGGCTTCATCAAACGGAGATAATTTGAATGTGATTTTGTTACTCAAAAAAGGCTATGCCAATTGTGTTGTTCTGGTCTGTAACAATATTTGTTTGTGCTTTGTTTCAGTCTACAAGCAGATCAACCCAGTACAGATCATTTTAAGTTCTAAACAAGATGAGAGGATGATTCAGGTGGTCAAGAGTCTAGGTATCATACACGATTTATCCTTTCCAAAACAAGACCTAATATTCACATTCCCTGTAGAATCAGTTTTACAAAATATTTCATTCAATATTTTCTGTGCTTTAATAAATTATATCACCCCATTGATAACATTCGAGAGAAGGAGAAAATGCAGTTTCCTCAATGTTTCCCTTGTATTTTTACCATGCATCAGCAAAATATCCTGCTTAAATCCAGTCTAGAAATGTTTTGTTAATCTAAAGATTAAAATAAATTTTAAGACAGATTCATTGCAGTTAATAAAGCAAAAATCAGGATGAAAAATTAACAGCAAAAATTGTGTACTCATTGGCTAAAATAATGCCAGATATTTGGATTCAACCCTTTCCCAAACAAGACCTGGTTTTGACGTCCCTAGTAGAAAAGACTTGCGAAAACATTGAGACAAAAGAAGAAACTGCTAATAATCAGCAGTTTCTCCTTTTGTCTCAATATTTTCTGTGCCATATTTTAGACAAATCCTATCTTTAATAACATCTATTTTGTCATTTGTGGCAGTGGCAAGTTTTTGAAGTGGATCACCGTAAAATTTTGTCGTTTTGGAAAGGGTTAACTGACTATTGCCCATGGCCTAAGCCTTTCCAAGACCCTGAAGTGACACGTTAACCCTTTGTACATGTGTATAGTCCTTTATTATTTTCAGTGTCTGATTCTGATGAGAGTATATCAGAGGGAGACTTTGGAAAGCTACAGTTTTTACCTAGTATTGACTTTGGTGAGTTATCTAAGGGAGGTAAATCTTACAAATATTGAAAATTATAATCAAAATAGGATCACTGCAGTTGTCTCCCTTGTCATAATTAAAGATAAAACTTTTTAAGATGCTTGTGTAAATTTTAATACTGTCTAAGAATTTGAAAGATACTTTAACGCTTTCCCAAACAATTGAAATGTTAGATTATCAACGTTATCTTCTTTTGCCTCAATGTTTTCAAAAACCTTTACAAAATTTGATGTTAAAACCAGGTCTAGTGATGTAGTGGAACCAGGTGGATGGCAGAAACGACAACAACAATATTGGTTGAGAACTTTAATAATTATCGGACAACATAGAATAAGGTGAGACTAAACATTAAGGCAAACGTAAGTAGATCTAGTACCGCAACAGTGAGAAAGAGACTTTTCTTGTATTTCACAGCCAGTGAGATGTGTAAAAGACGGGTAATATCCATGGACTTGGCGTCTGTACCTGGTCATTTTACTGACACTGAGAGAACTCTGCATATGTCATCTTTGGTGCCATTTGAGAATATAGCTATGGTAGGTGACGCTTATATTAATCTTGTTCCAAACTGTCCCTTCTTTTGATGTCCTTAACCCATTCTCACAAAATGACATGTTTGACGTCCTAAAAGATGAAAGCTTTGGCAAATATCATAGAAAATTAAGAAATTGTATTAATTTCCAACAATGTTTTCTATCTACAAATATCAAAAGTCTGAAATTTCCTTCACTTGAAATTGCCAGGAATTTCTGGTTAGGTGATCTTGCTGCCACAAAATTATAGAAATACTGTAAAAAAAGGTGCTAAACCCCATTCAATTTATCAAACGCAATAAAAACCCATTTTCTTAATCATTGCTCAGTAAATGTTATATAATTTTGTTTAATTGTAGGTAAGAGCTATAGGAGGTTTGTTAAAGTTTCTAGAGAAGATGAGGATTGGTATCGAGTTGGAAGATGCTGGGACTAAACTGCCTGTTCTGGATGTCAAAATATTTACACTGTATGTTGGAATTTAAGACCATTATTAATCATTTTCCGAACATGAAAATAATGTAGCCCGCAAATGAATATTGATTCCTGACAGGATTTAATCCCAGGACCTCTCTGTCCCTACAGCCAGCCACACTACGGTGATCCATTTCAAAAACTGCTGCAGACAACAAAATGCATGTTGACAAAGATTTGTGTACACTAAAGAATAGAAAATATTGAGGAAAAAGGAGAAAATGCTGATTATCATCATTTTCTTCATTTGTCTCAATGTGTTCCCTAGCATTTTCCGATGGTTACGTCAAAACCAAGTCTTGTTACTAGGGAAAGTGTAAGATGACAGAGAAAAAAGGGAAGATTAGTTTCTGCATTGAGTTTTACTTTATGTACATGTAGTTGTTTATATTCATATTGCTTACCATCTGCTTGTCAATTGCATTGGCCAAATCAGAGAACAATTTGAAATGATGAAATAGTATTGAATGTTGCTTAATAAATATGAGAAGACCTTCAATGACAGGGAGAATATGCTGATAACAAGCATATTCTTTTCTGAAATCGAAGCTTTGTTTTGTCGGTTCTGTGAAAACCACTTGATGGAATGGAAATGGTAAACCCATTCCCATTGTGGACAGTGAAGGAATTGCTTTTGATAAGCATTTTCTTCATTTTCCAAAATGTTTCATATCCAAGAAAGCCAAAAAATGTAGTTTCATTCACTTGAAATTGTCTTTGAATTTGTATCAATCTAAATGTTTGCCATCTGGTATTGAGTATCTGGCACCAGCCTGCCATATAGCTCATTTGTAAGCCAGGGAACCTCTAAAATGTAGTTGGTAGTATTTCTGGAGAAGACAGCTTGTTTCTTAGACTGTAATGGGCTATGATGAATCTTTGTTTATATTTACAGAGAGGAGCAAATGATCTTGGATGACACAGCATACAGGTAGGTATAGACTATGTTGTATTTCTCACCTGTTGTCTTAAACCCTTTCCTAAACAACAAACTTGTGGTGCAGTCCATATTGAAAGGAGCTACAGACATAATAAATGACAGCAAAAGCTTGAAATGATGCTGAAATTGGGTAGAAAATATTGAGAGAAAAGGAAAAATTGCTTATTATTAGCAATTTCTTCTTTTCTCTCAATGTTTTCCAATGCTTTTTCTGCAAAGGACGTCAAAACCAGGTCTTGTTTGGGAAAGGGTTGATATTCCAAAACTTTATGAACTTATCTGAATTTCATAAAATGTTCACTGCATTTTTGAACACCTGGAAAATCAGGGTGCATTGAGAGACCACCTATGGTGTTCTGGTGGGCTGTGTTAATCTTTTTCTCCAAATCTCTATGATTTGCAAAGGAAATGCAGATAGTCAGTGAGTGTAGGTAAAGATCAGACTGCTTATTTTTGCAGGTTGATATTTGCACTCACTGCATGCCACAGCCAGATTATTTTTAAACCCCAGTATCGAAAGATTGGGGGCATATTGTTTTACTCTAGTGTCTTGTCCATCATCTGTCTGTCCATCCATCTGCCATTCTGAAAACTTAACGTGGAAACTTAACATTAGCGTTAGTGTTTCACAAATACATCTTGTTATTTTCTGTTTGACAAAATTGAACCCTTTCCCAAACATCAAAATTTTAGGGTAATCCAATTTGAAAACTTCTACAGATGATAAAACTGATGTAAATGAAGATTAAATTAATGCAAAATATAGCTTAGAAAATATTGAGACAAAAGGAGAAATTGCTGATTATCAGCAATTTCTTCTTTTGTCTCAATGTATTCCCAAGCATTTCATTTTAGGGACGTCAAAAGCAGGTCTTGTTTAGGAAATGGTTTAAGAGAGAAATGCATGTTTTGTTTTATGCATTTCAGTGCCTTACAGATATTTCACAGAGAGTCCCACCCTTCTGTGTATAAAACTGGCACCAGTAACAGCGGGAAAGAGGGACTTAGTCTCTTTGGTTAGTCTTATCCTAGTCTAATTTATCTTCCCTCGATCTGTCTTTCTGTTTGTTTGTCAATCTGTCTGAAACTAAATATGCAAACTTAACTTTTAACATTTTGTACACACTTAAGATTTCAGGGACATTTGTACTTCACACACCTTGTCATCTCTTTGCTTTATTTATAATTATTATTTTAATTTGTTTCTTCACTTTATCTAATACTGTATATTGTTTCTTGGCTTTATTCAATTTGTCTCATCAAGTGAAATGTTTCATTTCAGGCATAATGAACAGAACAAGATCAAAGATTGGAAGTCAGATGTTGAGGTGAGACAATTTTGATGGTTGTGATCAAATCACTTTTAACCCTTTCCCAAACAAGACCTGGTTTTAACATCCGTAGAAGAAAAGGCTGATAATCAGCATCGAGAGGTCCAGGGTTCGATACCTGGCCGCGGCAAATACCCTTTCTGACAAAAATGTCACCCATCAATGGTTTATAGTCATGGCGGTGTGTCCGTCATGCATCCATCCGTAAACTTTTAATTTAAAAATCTTCTTCTCAGAAACTACTGGATGGATTTCATTCAAGCTTCACAGGAATGATCCTTTGGTGACCCTCTCTCAGATTCCTTCAAAGAATTCTGATTGAAGCAGACCGTCGGGAGTTACTGTAAACCAGGATAAGTTCGCGTTAAGAAATGTTCGCGTTTTCATGCACTCGGGCTTGTTCGCGGCGTTTTAATTTCGCGGACCAATGCTGTCCGCGAATCGCGCGAAACAAAACACGCTATGGGGGAATTGAAAAAAATGATATGTTGAATAATATGGGGAATCGGATAATTACATATTGAATTATGACTGTATTTACGATATTTTAGTCGCCATTGACAGTTTGGTCAAAGTAAGTTTCAATCGACCCATTGTTTTATTTCACACTTTATAGTATACCAGTTGGATTACAGTTTGTAACACAATGCATAGAATTTGAGCGTTACATCAACTTCACACCTATTTACCTATAGCGTCGAGAAGCGATAATGACAGTTTAATTTAAAATCATCGAAAGACGATTAAAACCTCGTAGCTGTGGCTAATTTCCAACCACAGTTATGAGGTTTTAAACGTCAATCGACGTTTGCTATCATACTCGGCATTTCGAATGCCAAACGACCCCTTTTCTCAATTTCAAGAAGGTATCTAGTTGAATAAGTTGGTTTATCTTTCAATGTTGTGTTTTTATGCTCCCCGAAAAAATTTCGGGGGAGCATATAGTCGCCATGCTGTCCGTCCGTCCGTCCGTGTGTCCGTGTGTCCGTCCGTCCGTCCGTCCGTCCGTCCACAGCCATATCTCAGCAACCCTTGGACCAAATTCAATGAAACTTCACATTTGAACTCCCTGCCATAATCCCTAGGGACCTTTTTCTCCGTTTGTTGATTTGGGGCTGCGTCATGGAAAAAGGGGCCTTAATGTAAAAATTAGATTTTCTCTAATTTCTCTTCATCCAATGGGCAGAATTTAATGAAATTTTGTGCTTATGTGATAAATGAGATGTTCTAGACCATATTCTATAAATAATGTGTGTACAAAAAATCTGTCATGGGAAAAGGGGGCTTAATGTATGATAGTTTTCCGTCGGTCTGTCCACAGCCATATCTCAGCAACCCTTGGACCAAATTCAATGAAACTTCACATGTAAACTCCCTGCCATAATCCCTAGGGACCTTTTTCTCCGTTTTTTTAAATTTGAGGCTGCGTCATGGAAAAAGGGGCCTTGATGTAACAATTAGATTCTCTCTAATTTCTCTTCATCCAACGGGCAGAATTTAAAGAAATTTTGTGCTTATGTAATAAATGAGATGTTCTAGACCATATTCTGTAAATAATGTGTGTACAAAAAATCCGTCATGGGAAAAAGGGGCTTAATGTATGATAGTTTTTATTTTGTGACAAACACTTATTCGGGGAGCATAATCCGTCTGTGACGGCTCTTGTTCAATATGTCACAATATCTATGTATTTTTGGATACACACGAAAGTAGATTGAAATGAAGAAAGCTTTTCACTTACATCCTGTTATGAAAAAGCTATTTCCCTTGTTTACATAGTAACAAATACGTCTAGTATAGGTTTTCCCGAAACAAAAACTATCAAAGCGATTAAAGTTCGCGTTTTTATTAAAAGTAGCCTATTCGCGGCGTTAAAAGTTCGCGGGTCACACCCACCAGTGAAAGACGCTAACTTAAAAAGCGCGAAATGATTTCCTGGTTTACAGTATCTGCCCTTGAATGTCAAAAATGGCAGTTCTTGTTTTCACTCCAACAACTACAAATATTGACCAATCAAGACAAAACTTGGACAGAATGATGGTGACTATAAGATCTCACCTGGGTATAATTTTTAGTCTGATCAGAATTTTACATCATGAGTTATGTGCCCTTGAAATAGACAAAATTGCCATTTTCAGCTTTATTTTGACTTTGTTAAATCACCCCAGCAACTACAAATATTGACCAATCAACACAAAACTAGGACAGAATGATGTTGACTATAAGATCTTGCCTTGGTACAATTTTCAGTTTGATCAGAATTTTTGCATCATGAGTTATGTGCCCTTGAAATTGACAAAATTGCCATTTTAGGCTCCATTTTGACATTGTTTTCACTTTAATAACTACAAATATTGACAAATCAAAACAAAACTAGAACAGAATGTTGGTTACCATAAGATCTTGCCCCGGTGTAATTTTCAGTCTGATCAGATTTTACGTCATGAGTTATGTGCCCTTGAAATAGACAAAATTGCCATTTTCTGCTTTATTTCACTCTTACAACCATAAGTATTAACCAATTAATACAGAACTTTCACAGAATCTTACTGACCATATGATCTTACATGCTTATAATGTTCAGCTTGGTCATGCATTTGCTTGTTTGCGCAGCCTGAACTTTAGAAATTGCATTCAACAAGACAAACAATCAGGCCTGTGGAGCGCTTCCAGACAGCCAGGGCTGTCTAGTTTTTTTAGTCCGCCAGTCGTCAAAAAGCATCATTATGTGGGAATGGGTTAATCCTTTCCCAAACAAGACCTGGCCCTGGTTTCTCGAAAAAACTCAAGTACATACTCATGAGCACATGCTCAACTTCAAAGGAATACTCTCCAATGTTGAAGGGTATTCGATTGAAGTTCACGTGGATTATGTGCGATTTGATCACGGTGCTCAGATTTGAGTCTGAGAACGTACTTAAGTTTTTTCGAGAACATCCCCAGTACGTAAAGCTTAGGATAACATGGAGACAAAAGAAGAAAAGGTTAATTTTTCTCCTTTTGACTCAATATTTTCTATGCTGTAATATAACTATGCATTTATAAACCATTTGTGGTTTGCAGAAGCTATCAAATTGAAACAGTCAATATTTTTATGCCCCTGTATCGAGAGATCAGGGGCATATTGTTTTACTCGTGTCCGTCTGTCATTCTGTCCGTCTGTCTGTCCGTCTGTCTGTTTGTCTGAAAACTTAACATTTGTCATTTCTCCAAAATTATTCAACATGCAAAGCTGAAATTTGTTATGTAACTTTCTTTCAATGATATCTATCTGTTCCATACAATATGACCTTCAAGATCATTTTTAACCCTTATCAATCCTTTATACAAAAACTTTACATTTTAGAAAAATGGCCATTTCGGGGCATTTGTGTTTCACAAACACATCTTGTTTGCTTTCTGGGAAAGGGTTACTGTGGAAATCCTTGCAATAAGACCTTTTCAAGGGTTGGGATTAAATTATGTGTTTGTATGAAACACTTCCTCCTTGGTTCTGAATTCTGAAGTCATTAGCTATTACCTGTTGATTTCTGTCTATGTCTGGTAATTTGTGATCCAACTAAGTTGACAAAATAGGCTGGCCCAAAGGTGTGTAGTGGACATAAAACATGATTCAGTTAATCAATTGGACATAAAGAATAAATTTCAAAATGATATTTAAAATATTATCTATTAAATCTGTTTATTTATACAATCAACAAATAACAATGTGTAAAGAACTTTATTCATACTTGGTATGTTATATTGTATTAAGCTTTTAACTTATAGAATTTGCTATTAGCTATATATATTGCTTGTAGACCACAATGAAACATTCCAAATTCATTTCTAAAAATCATTGCTATGATTATCCTTTGTCCTGCTGAAGTAAAACAGGCAATATAACACAAGGTCAAGCGGCACCTCTGCATGCAATCGTAGTCCATGCTGCTTGCCATTATGCATAGTGACAGGACATTCTGGGTTCATCGTGGTAAGGGTAAAGAGTGGCAGTTTCAGCATTACCCCATTGCTAAACAGCAACATTTTGGACCATCCCAAACTCAAAGATGTTGAAGATGACAATTTCAAGTGCATGTAATTTTAAATTTTTTGGTGTATTTGCTTAAAAAATATTGTGAGATATGAAGAAATTGCTTGTCACAAGCAATTTCTTGAATTTTCTTCATTTTCCACAATGTTTTCCAAATCCTTTTTCTTCTAGGGTATCATAAGGCGTCAATGTTTGTTAATTATGGATTACCCATTACCACACAGTGACTTCTTTTGACTCCCCACAAGATAATGGCTTTAGAAAACATCGTGGAAAATGAAGAAATTGCTTATGACAAGCAATTTCTTCATTTCCCATAATATTTTCTACCAAAAAATATAACTTTATTCACTTCAAATTGTTGTCTGCAACATATTTGAATTTAGACAACTTTAAAATTTTGCTGTCTAGTAATGGGTTAATCGGACCTTATTTGAAATATTGACTAGTCATCCACCTGTACATCTTGTATGGAATTTCTAATTTTATAAACCTCTATTTTGTTTTCATTTCTAGGGACTGCTAGAGCATGTTTGTCCAAGTTATATGTTATAGCCTCTGAATAGTTGATACTTTTGGTCCCTTTTAACAAAACTTTAACATATTGTCTATCAGCGAGAATCCATCGAATACTCCCATGTTTACCCAGTATATATATGTTACTGTGTTTGTCACACACAAGTCCTTTAGGATCCTCCATATGGTGGTTGTAGGTCAGTTCTCCTGTATCAATATCTAAACATTTCACACGATTATCGTCACCTTCCGAGATGACTAGCTCCTTCCCATCCGGTGTTAATGTGATATATTTAGCATCGTAGAACAGTGCCTGTCCATCTGTGTCATGAGCTATCCGACGTTTGACTGCCCCTGATGTGCTCATGATGTGGATCTGCCAGGTTGAGTCTGTAGTGTCGACGTCAGAATGTGTCGTAAACTTCATACTCACAATGAGATCGTTGTTATACGCAGTGATTCCTTTACACTCGCCTTCTGTTGGAAAAGTTGATCGCTTTATTAGTTTCCTGTCAACACAGCACATGGGGAATGTTATATTTAGTTTCTGAACAAGTTTTTCATCGGGTATTGTCACATAGATACTGCCGTCGCATTCACATACATCAAATGGATTAGCTTCTAGATCAACATAAGACTTACACTTAAGATCGTTATCAAATAGTTTGATGCGCTTGTTTTTGTAATCCACCAGAATAAAGAAGTTGTCAGATAGGTAGACGCAGCCGGTAATCTTGCTGCGACTTTCAGGAAACACCGGGACGGCACCACAAATACTCGAACATTTAGACCTGTTGGGCTGATCTGTGATTTGATTGGATGGTGCTATAGCCGAAAATAAACATCCCATTTCAGTCAAACACTTGGTACGGTATTTCATCCTAGGATGGTTTTGTGATGTAATGTCATGTCCATTTTACAAATGAAATTGATGATATAGATAAAAGTTCATAATCTAATGGCTTGAGCACTGTAACTATGGACAAATCCTGTAAAGTCAAGGTTTATACTTAGATCTATCCAGTAGCATTGTTAAAAAGCACTGTTTACTACTTGTCTTTATAACACTTTCTTCAATCTTCAATCTTCTTTCAATATTCCAACAACTTCAATTCAATTTCAATGTAATTCAAGTTTTATCCTAAATCTGTGCCCACTCCTATCAACTAACTGCCATCTTGTCTGTAACTAAGTACTGTGGCATGTGAAAAATGATCTGGGTAGTTACATGTAAAGTATTCTTAATATGTTTTTTTATTTGTATCATCATTTAATTAACAGTGAATGACAATATTTTGTATTAAATTTGTATGGGCTTCTTTGTAAGTATTTTTACAAACGGAATCTGCTTGGAAAGTGGTAGAGGAATGTTTAAAAATCAATTGTTTTGTAATATTTGATGAATTTATTGATAAAATCACTGGTTTTAAAGGTGTGTATTTTCATAAAGGGTATACCAATTGTAGGAAGTTTTGGTATCCATTGTTTTATAGAGGCATTCATCAAGGGTATTTAAGTCTTTGTTCTTATAAAGTATCCTTACCTTTCAAAATGTTAAACCCTTTCCAAAACAGTTAAGTTTTAGACTCTTCCTATTTGGAAGCTGCTTTAGGTTACTGAACTTTGATAAAGACATGGTTTTAGGTACATGTTTTGTGCCTAAAATTATGAAAGCAGCACAGATCAATGTCTTTATCTCATCTGATTTTTGACTACATTTGGGAAAGGGTAAAATCAATCTAGGACAGGTGTAAGACAATAGTTTTGAGAATATCAGTGAGAAAAGGGTTAAAGAATATGTATAGTTTGCAAATTGTAAAGTCCAAGATGAGTAGATAGCAGATTGTATTGTGAGCAGTCCTGGGTCTTGACATTCCTTGTCAGTGGTAGGCACTTTTTACCCTCTCCATGATGACATAATTACACCTACAAAGTAAAAGTGGGTATATCATTTTAATCATATGTATCTGTCCATCCAAAGATATTTAGTAATTTTACTTATAATCATGAATGAATAAATGCTACTTTTGACATTTTGAAGGTGCTTTATAAAATATTTGGTCACATATGTCAAAGGTCAAAGTTCCTTTCTGTGGAGGATTGTTGGAAGCAAGAATTTTTTTGAAAAGTATTTCGACCCATTCCCGCACAGCATAGCTTTTTGATGCCCCTGCAGAAAAAGGCATAGTAAAATAATGTGGAAAATGTGACAAGCAATGTCTGCATTTCCCCCAATGTTTTCTAAGTGAAATGAAAATACAAAAAATAGTTAATTCCATTCACTTGATATTTTTGTATGCATCACCAAGTCTAGAATTTCCCCATCTGGGTTGAAATAATCTTACAATCTTGTTTTTTGTATTCAGAACTTGGTTCCAGAGACCATTAAAGTCTTTACAGTTGATACAGAGTTGCCATGAAGCAGTAGAATATTTCACCAACCTTAGAAATATTGTATAAGGTCATGACACCAGAAAGGATTAACTACCATATATAGATCTGTGTTGTTTATGTACAGGACTTGGTTCCAAAGACCCCTGAAGTCGTTACAGTTGATACAGAGTCGCCATGAAGCTGTGGAGTATTTTATCAACCCTAGAAACATGGAACTAATCACAACACTGGAGGACTCACTGAAAAATGTGAAAAATATCACTGTAATTATAATTGTGACCCGTCACGCTGAAAGGGACCTTATCCGAACTCCAAAAAACCCAAATTGACAAACTTGTAATACTTGCCACAGGTCAACTAGATGCCCTTAGCAAAAAATGAACATGTAGTAAGATAGGGAAAACATTCCGGATTTAAAAAAATATATAGAAGTGAAAAGTGTCGGCCCTAGTCTGGCTGCGCGGACTGCGCAGACTGACTAGGGTCGATATTTTTCACACTTCGTATAAGGTCCCTTTTAGCGTGACGGGTCACATATGAATCTTACATTATATGTTATACACTGTGGAGAGAGACATAAAAATCACTTACATTCTCTGTGTTTGCATTATCCTTTTCCAAAACAAAACAACAAAATTTTAGGGTTATCAAAATTCTGTTGCAGATGACTAAAATGGATATTGAAAAAGATGAAATTTGTGTACAATATGGAAAATGTGATCCGTCACGCTAAAAGGGACCTTATCCAAACTACAAAAATCCAAATTTTGGCAAACGTGTCACACCCAGCACAGGTCAACCAGATCCCGTATGCGAAAAATGAAAATATAGTAAGATAGGGAAAACATTCCGGATTTAGAAAATTACATAAAAGTGAAAAGTGTCGGCCCTAGTCTGGCTGCGCGGACTGCGCAGACTGACTAGGGTCGATATTTTTCACACTTCCTATAAGGTCCCTTTTAGCGTGACGGGTCACAAATATTTAGAGATTAGGAGAAAATGCTGAGTAACAGTATAAGCTTATTCAATGTGGAATATCAAAACCAATTCTTGTATAGTCTGGCTTACCTGCCCCTAATACTGCGTTATTGGGTCAGGCACACTTCAATCATGGCTGCCCCCACTGGGCTGATATTTAACCAAAGGTAAAGAACAAAGTTCTTTAATTTTGTGAGCAGGGAAGGGTCATTAGAAGAGTAGATAGGTTTCGGTATATTTTTAACTCTAGCAATAAAAGTTTTACATGACCGCAACGCTTACCCGAAATAAAACAGTTTTAAATTATGTACATGAAAACTATATGAAGGCAATTTGGATCCATTTCTAAACAGTAGTCCGATTAGCTCAGTGGTTAGAGCGTCTACCTTGTGTTCTAGAGGTCCCTGGTTCAAATCCCAAGAGTGATACATATTTTAGCCACACCCCCTTTCTTTTTACATTTTTCATACCAAATGGTTCTACAGATTGCAAAGACGTAATAAAAATACAAGTACCAATTATGTTTTAATTGCATCATAGTGATTTCAAGAATAGTTTGTTTTGAGAAAATGTATTAAAACAAAAAGTAGACGAAAAACATTTGCCCAACGTGGGATTCGATCTTTGGACCTCTGGAGTCAAAGTCAGACGCTCTACCACTGAGCTAATCGGACTACAGGTAGGTGTTTCTAAATTACCTTCATATAGTTTTCATGTACATAATTTAAAACCATTTCATTTCGGGTTAGCGTTGAGGTCATGCAAAACTTTTATTGCTAGTATTAAAAATATACCGAAACCTATCTACTCTTCTAATGACCGTTCCCTGCTCACAAAAATTAAAGAACTTTGCTCTTTATCTTTGTAATTAAATTAGCCCACTGGAAGCGGCCATTTTTAGAGAATGCCTGACATACTAAAATACATAGTACGACAGGGAACCAGACTAATTCTTGTATTAAAAAAGGTTAAGAGCTGTAGTATATCATTATGTGAAACTTACTTGTTCTTTAACCAATACTGTTTGCTAACATGATTCTAAATAACCTACTTAATTTCATGTATCTTTAACGGTAATTAGGTATAAATAACTACAACAGCAGTCAGCAACAACACATAATTGTAAATCTCATTAATCTACTTCAAAGTTTTGGCTTAACCCTTTCCCAAACAAGACCTGCTTTTGACGTCCCAAATAAAAATGCTTGGGAAAACATTGTGACAAAAGAAGAAGCTGCTGATAACCAGCAGTTTCTCCTTTTGTCGCAATATTTTCCATGCTATATTGTATACTAATTGTATCTTTATCAACATCCATTTTGTCGTCTGTTGCGGCTTTCAAATTGGAACACCCTAAAATTTTGTTGTTTGGGAAAGGCTTAATTAAGCTTTCTTCAAGAAATAACTTCTATAGTTGAATAATATTTTTTGATACATTACAGAGAATTCTCACAAGAATGAAGCAGTCCCATGTATCTATTGGTGATTGGCAAGCTCTCTACAAGGTGAACATATAAATGAGCCAGATTCTCTTAACCCTTCCCCAAACGGCCAAAATTTGGACTTTTCCTATATTAAAGCTGCTGAAAACGACAAAATAGATGTTGTTGAAGATATGATTTGTGTATAGTATAGCACAGAAAATATTGAGGCAAAAGGAGAAACTGCTGGTTATCAGCAGTTTCTTCTTTTGTCTCAATGTTTTCTAAAGCCATTTCTATTAGGGACATCAAAACCAGGTCTTGTTTGGAAAAGGGTTAAAGGGTCTCTCAAGTTGTTTGAGAAAAGCACAATCCATACTTTTCTCCAGAAATTACTACTGGTCAAAACGAAGCTATTGGAAAGCAATATGACACTTGATCAGACTATGTGTAAACGCAGGCTGATCTGGATCCATGTTGGTCTCAAAAAACTTAAAGACCCTTTTCGAGATTTTGGCTCAAATTCATAAGATACCATACTTACAAAATTGTTACCATTTGGATAGGCATCACAGCTGCAAAACCAAAATTAACCCATTACCAAACGACAAAATTTTAGAGCTGTCCAAATTCAAAGATGTTGCAGAAGACAATATGAATTGAATGACATTTCGCATTCTTTGAAATTTCTGTGTAGGAAAAAAATGTGGGAAATGAAGAAATTGCTTATTACAAGCAATTTCTTCATTTTCCTCAATGTTTTTTCAAAACCAATATCTTGTGAGTAGTCAAAAGGAGTCACTGTGTGGTAATGGGTTAAGTTCCTGTGTGACTCAAACAAAAGCTGAAGTTGGCGTATCTCCAATATCTCGCAGAAGTGAACATATATTGGTATCATCTCTATCTGTCCCTCTGTCCCAACATCCACAGCTTGTCAATGCAACTCCTACATTTATGGTCAGATTTAGGTTTTTATCACAAAATGCTCCTTGTCTCTTGCCTTTACTGTCATGGGTTTGCCATAGTGTTCTGTTTAGCGGAAAAAATGTAACATATACTGTGACTGTTGTACTCATGTTGGCATTTGTCTCTCACCAATGCATGAATCATAAATATATGTATCATCTCTGTTAGTCTTAGTTCAGATTGGATATTGTGTTTCAATGGTGCAAGAATTGCCAAGAACTACTGTTATGTGCAGGTGCCACATCAATACAACAGAAAAAATGTTGTGTTTGGAGTTAAAAACTCCATTTAAAAACTTGACTCAATCAAGAAAGCGCTAGAATTACAGAACTATTCTTTGACAAGATTTAAATGGCGGGGTGGAGTATAAAGCTAATAAAGCGGTTGTATTGAACTGTTACATGATTTTATGAGTCTAATTATCTTTGACAAATGTCTTCTCTGCTGGTCAGATTACTCCTGCAAAAAATTAGTTAGTGAAATAACGATGGAGTAGATTTTCAACTTAATAATGGAATGATACATTTGAAAACAGTGACTCCTTTTAATGACCCCACTAGATATTGGTTAATAAAACCTTGCAGAAAAGGAAGGAAATGCTGATGATAGGAATACTCTTCTTTTCCTCAACGCTTTTCCTCTTTATAACATGGAGCTTGGGGTCAAAAGACTGAATAAATTAGAATGATTGAAAAGGTGGAGCAGATAATTAACACAGTGGGTAATCTTGTGACTCAGAATTTTAGAAAATGTTAATTTTGGACCAATTTGAATTTGGTTGGAAACAGAGAAGGTGGGAAAATGCCAGAGATAATCTGGGCATAGCATACTTTGGAAAAATCAACTGATAAAAAGCTATTGAAGATCAACCAAAATTTTGGTTGATCTGCAATAACTTTTTTATCAGCTGATTTTTCAAAAATCCCACATGTTCATGTAATGCGTGGCATCTGTCCACCTCCTCTGGTTCAAACCTATTTCAAATTGGTCCTGTATTAACAAAATAATTGAAGATGTTCTGATATTGTATCACATGATTATCCACAGTGATTAAGCTAATAAAGAGTTCGTATTGTGCCATTACATGATTTTATGGGTTTAATTATCTTGACAAATGTCTTCTGTACAAGTCATATTACACCTGCAAATTGATAAGTAAAATAACCATTGAGTAGTCTTGCAACTTATTAATGGATTAACCCTTTCCTAAACAACAATATCTTAGCCAAACTCAAAGGGGTTGTAAATTATGGAATTAGTGGTCCATATATTATTGTACAGAAGTTATGGAAAGCTTTGGGAAAAAATGAAGAAATGTTGCGGCTGGTGATCAGCAGTTTCTTCTGTATCAATGCTCTTAATTTTCTCTTTGATTTGTGATATAAAAACAAGAAAATTATGGGAAAGGGCGAATTCATAAAGGGAAGTAAGATAGTAGGAGTTAACTTTGTATGTTTTGTAATTTAGTTGTCTCCCTTATACAGTTACATGCTATTTATATTTTCCCTGTTTTCTAAGCCAAGTCATCACACCCAAGTCTTGATAAATTTGCTAGATCGTTTTAATCCTTTCCCAAATAAGACCTTGTTTTCATGTCCCTGATTGAATTTGGCTTGGGAAAACATTGAGGCAAAAGAATGAAATACTGATTGTAAACAATTTCTTCTTTTGCCTCAATGATTTCATCACAAATTCTGTCTTTATTAACATGTACATGTTACAATGTATTTTGTTGTGTGCCGAAGCTTTCAAATGGGTCAACCCTAATATTGTATCTTTTGGGAAAGGGTTAACCTTTTCTACAGCAACATATGATACACAATGTCCGACCTTGGTAAGATTTTGTTTATTTTTCAGACAGTGTACAGTGCCTCCTGCATCAAGGAAATATGTTCTGTACAACCACAGTCTATCAACATATTTAAAAAGGTGGGTGTTTTGTGATCTACTGCAGGATTTAGTGCAAAACTGGTGTAAGCTTGGTCATATCTAAGTTCCAGAAATTTTTAGCTGTAGGTACAACATAATAGTAAATATTCATACACATTCAAAACAAGTACAATCTGCATGAAAACTCTGTTATGTAATATTACATATCGTCTGTGTAAATGCAAAAGCTTGTGTGTTATGTAATATTACATATCGTCTGTGTAAATGCAAAAGCTTGTATGTCGACTTTTGCGATTTCCATAGTATAAACTTGTTTGCCTGGTTAAGACAATTCACACCATTTTTTTTTTCATGCTCCCAGAAAAAATTTGGGGGGAGCATTTAGTCGCCACGCTGTCCGTCCGTCCACAGCCAGATCTCAGCAATCCTTGGACAAAATTCAATGAAACTTCACATGTGAACTCCCTGGGATAATCCCTAGAGACCTTTTTTCTCCGTTTGTTAATTTGAGGCTGCATCATGGAAAAAGAGGCCTTGATATAAAAATTAGTTTTTCTCTAATTTCTCTTCAACTAATGGGCAGGATTTAATGAAATGTTGTACTTATGTAAAAAATAAGATGTTCTAGACTATATTCCATAAATAAAGTGTGTACAAAAAATCCATCATGGGAAAAGGGGGCTTAATGTATGATAGTTTTTATTTTGTGACAAACACTTATTCGGGGAGCGTAATCCGTCTATGATGGCTCTTTTTATGCTCCCCGAAGGAAGAGCATATAGTCGCCGCTTTGTCTGTCCGGTCCGTCTGGTCCGTCCGTCATTCCATCCGTCCGTCCGTCTGTCCGAAGTGATTTCTCCATAACCCTTGGGCCAAATCAAATGAAACTTACCATGTGAACTACCTATGACATAATGCCGATGTACTTGTCACGGTTTTTGGATTTGAGGCCCCGTCATGGGAAAAGGGGACTTAAGGTCAAATACACTTTTTCTCTAATTTCTCATAGTCTAATGGTCAGAATTTGATGAAATTTCATATTTGAGTAGCAAATCAGATGCTCTTGACAATAAACTGCTCTCCATGGCATACATTTATTGTGACAATGCCTTATTCGGGGAGCATTGTCCGTCTCTGACGGCTCTTGTTGTTTTTTTTTATATATTTTTACTTATCAGTACTATAGACACATTTTTTTAACAATAAATTCGAATTTCAAATAAAATCCTTTAGTTTCGGAAAAGTTATTAAATTCTTTTCTTCCAAAAAATGAGATACAACGTTTTGCATTTACACCGACAATATGTGCCAAGATTTGGAGAAAGGGTTGGTATGACAATTGAGAACAACATGGGTTAGAACAGCCTGTTAATATGAGTGTGATTTAGACCCATATTGTTGTCCAATAGTTTCTCATAACCAGTATGTTGGGCAGAGTCTGATCGTTAAATGAGAATCTCTAATGCTATAAAGCCAATTTTCCAGATCCTGGCTCATATGTTTACTTGTTACTTGTTTAGGTGACAGAGAAGTTCACTGATGACTTGACAAGAGTCAGCAATCTCATTGGCAGGATCGTAAGTATTATTACAGTTAATCCTTTAACAAACAGCAATTTATAAAATGGTCCAATTGGAAAGTTGCCGAGCCCAATAGCTCAGTCGGTAACATTGGAGTCTGTCAATCCATGTGTCACAAGTTGGAACCCCGGCTCAGCCAGTATCTATTCTGATATTTAACAAGTCATTTATCTCTCACCAATGGGCATGAATCATCTATGTGAGAGAGCACTTGGTGGCTCAGTTTGGATTTTGTGGTGGTTCTGGTGAGAGAAATACCAGGAATCCATGGTTAGTAGCTCCAGAAGTGCTTTATGACCAAAGCAATTGAAAACGGTGTAAAACCCCAATAAATCAATCCAATTGTTAAGTTGCTTACCTTTGGACAACTAAACAAGATTATAGGTGTAGAAAACCATGTAGGAAAAAGACAAAATGTTGAATGGACAGAATGGCCTTGTTTGGATTTGAATGAAATGGAATGTTGGTCATTTTCATCATGCCAGGGGTTAACCCTTTCCCAAACAAGACCTTGTTTTGACATGGCTAATAGAGAAAGCTTTGGAAAACATTGAAGCAAAAGAAGAGATTGCTGATAATCAATGCCTCAATATTTTCTGTGCATTATTGTACACAAATACTACCCTTATCAACATCAATTTTGCCGTCTCAAGCAGTTTTGAATTTAGGGAAGTCAAATTTTGCTGTCTGGAAAAGGGTTAGAGTGTTATTGTAATAATGATAAGCATTCTGAGGTATTGAACTTCATAAGGTTTACCAGGTTGATGACTCTTTGACATTTTATATTGAATTACATTACAGTACTGGTATATATTATATCAAAGAGCCAGCATGTTAATTCAATGTACCTGGTAGGTTTTAGCTCTTTCCCATGCAAAACGCGAACTTTACAACTTAATGTTATGTTTGTTTAGCAAGCCTTGACGGAAAATACTGATGACCTGCATTTTTTTTCTTGATGGATTTTCTATGATATATTTTGCTAATTTCATGAATCTTGTACTTTTTATTTTGCTGTCGACAACAGCTTTAATTTTGAACCAATGTGAAATTTTGTCCTTTGTGAAAGAGTTAAAATTACATATTAGTGCTAGCGTACTGTATCAAAAAGTAGCATGTTGATTTAACTCTTTCCCAAATTGCAGATATTTAGAGTTTACCAATTAGAAAGCTGATGCAGAGGTCAAAATGAGGAGAGGACAAAAATGGATGTTGATAATAGATAGGATTTGTGTATGATAGAGTGTAGAAAATGCTGGAAATCAGCATTTTTCTGTTTGTCTTGTTATTTTCACTAAACTTTTCTTGTAGGGACACCGAAATGAAGTCTTCTTTGGGGAACAGTTAATGTAGCTGACAAGTTTTAATCATAATAAATTTTTCTTCATTATGTCAAAGTAATATTTTGCTGATCAAGCATATTCTGTCTCCCGCTTGCTTATGACATAACTCTGACACAAATGATTTTCTTTTGCAGTGATCTTGTAGATCAAATACATCTTGTGAAAATGTTGAAGAGAAGAAGATGATTCTAAGTTCTAATTCCTTCTATTCCCCACCCCCCAAGGATTTCTGAGAGGGAGATTCAAACATACAGAATTTAAGGGGGGGGGGGGGGGGGGGAATGTGTGTTTCGCTTTCCTAGTATTAAGCAATTTTGACAGAATTTCTGTATCAAAATGAAATAATAGGCCTACAGAGAGGGGTTCATTTGAAACCCCCGAATTCCCTCTTGATACACCACTACTAATGATTTTGTTGTATACCAAACTGTTTCAATTGAGTATTTGTTATAGCAAAAATTGTGTTGCTGTTATGTTTTACAAAGCTGTCTTTATTAAAGATGTCAAAACAAGGTGATATTTTGGAAAGGGCTAAGTGAGTTGAGTAGCAGCTGGTTGCTCAGATTGATTGTTCTATAGTGTAATGTTACAAAGCTACAAGACCTTGTGCATGCAATGATTGTTTCAGCAAAAAACATTGTGGGATCAGGTGCTGTAGAAATGATTTCCCAGATAAATTTGATTCTTGCATGATTTGTGGATTTGGTGATCATGTTATGAGTTATTTGAGTAAATTGATATTTATCCTTCAACCTTTTCCCAAACAAGTCTTGTCTTTTATATCCCTCATTGGAAAAGCTTGGGAAAACATTGAGACAAAAGAAGAAAATGCTGATAACCAGCATTTTCTCCTTTTGCATCAATATTTTTCATGATTTATTTTCCTCAATTTCTAGAATTCGTATCAGCAACAATTTTGTCATCTGCATTATCTTGTAACTTGGAACAGTTAAAAACTTAACTGTTTTGGAAATGGTTAATTCTTTTGAGGTTGATGGATTTTTTTGTGTTAGCTCAAGGATGCATTTGATTTTTCAATTGCATGACTAAGTAATCTTTGTTTGAATTACCATAAAAAAGAGATTTTTTTATAAATTATGGTTTGATAACCTAAGCCACCATAACCCCAACTTTTCTAAACTGTTAATCATTTTCATGCTGAATTTATACAAGCCGCTAGAATAGAGTAAGTTTTGACTGCACATATGTGCAGGCTGATCTTGCTCTATTCTGCAAGCCAAGGTGGCTATTTTGGGATGAGCCTGACAGCAGCTTAAAGGCGGGTTAATAATATCTTTGAGTTGTTTTGGACTTCTGAATTTAGTTTGATTAGACTATGAATGCTTGTTCTATAACATTTCAGGTACTGTTAAGATTAATTAAGAAACTAAAGATAAGGCATTGATTAAATTCTGCTGTGAAGTAAAATATTATCCGATCTTCACCAAACTTTGTCAAAATGTGTATGGTCATAAGCCCTTCTGTAAGATTAAGTTTGAACGGAATTGCTGCTGGAAGTGCTGAGTTATGTGCCCTTGAATGTCAAAAAATGCTATTTTTAACAATTTTTGAATTCAATCAATTGCAAAACCAAGTGAAAATGTTTGCATTTATAATATATTGGGTGAGTGTGATTTCCATTCAGATTGAAATCGTAAATTTTTAGTTATCCGCCCTTGAATTAGAAAAAAATGCATTTTTTGGCTTTATTTTCCCTTTAGCATGTCATTGCAAAATTTAGGTCCCAGGAAAATGGCCTTATGGAAACCCCTCCTTTGTCAATTTCAAGGGCACATAACTCAGATTTTAATAGTGTGATCATGCTGAAAATTACACATAAGCAAGATCTTGTTATCAACAAGATTCTTTCCAAATATCATCTTGATTGGTTAACATTTGCGGTTGTTAGAGTGAAAACAAAGTTGAAAATGGCAATTTTGGCAAATTCAAGGGCACATAACTCATGATGTAAGATTCCGATCATGCTGAAAATTACACACAGGCAGAATATAATCCTTATATATCTTCTGTCCAAGTTTTGTCTTGATTGGTCAACATTTGTAAATATTAGAGTAAAAACAAAGTCAAAACCAGCTATTGTCACACCATGACAATAGCCCGCTGGCCTGAAAGGCCAGTGGAGCTAAAAAATTAACAAAGTTTATATCTTAATAAAATAATGGCCATCATAATATTTTACACTTTTGTGGCTCTTGTCAAGACCTTGGGACCTGACCTTTGACCTTGCTACCTTGTATCCTTGACCTTGGAGTTTGGCCACTTTTCAAAATCTTTCATCTTGCCTTATCATAGGCACTATTTGAGATAAAGGTTTCATATTTCACTCATACATACCTCTTCCTAAGACCTACGTTTTTAGCTCCACTGGCCTTCAGGCCAGCGGGCTATGGTCATGGTGCTGTGGCCGTCGTGCGTCCGTCCGTGCGTCCGGTCGTCAACCTTTTCTTTAAAAATCTTCTCCTTAGAAACTACTGGATGGATTTCAATTAAACTTCACAGGAATGATCCTTGGGTGGTCCTCTATCAGATTCCTACAATTTAAGCTGATTGAACTTGAAAGTCGGGAGTTATCTGCCCTTGAATGAAAAAATGGCTGTTTTGACTTTGTTTTCACTCTAGCACTTACAAATTTCAACCAATCAAGACAAAACGTGGTCAAAATGTTGGTAACAATAAGATCTTGACTGAGTGCAATTTTCAGCTCGATCTGAATTTTATATCATGAGTTATGTGCCCTTGAAATTGACAAAATTGTCATTTTTGGCTCAATTTTTACTTTGTTTCACTCTACAGTTGGCGCCACATCGTATGGCACATGTTTATGTTTTATTCAAATGTAATTGAACATTAAACAAAATATAAACACATGCCATACGATGTGGCGCCAACTGTAGCAATTACAAATATTTACCAATCAAGACAAAAATTTAATGAAATGTTGATGACAATAAGATCTTGCCTTGGTATAATTTTCAGCTTGAGCTCAATTTTATATCATGAGTTATGTGCCCTTGAAATGGACAAAATTGTTATTTTCGGCTTTATTTTGACTTTGTTTTCACTCTAGCAACTACAAATATTGACCTTTCAAGACAGGACATTGACGCAATATTTGTGTACATCAGTTCTTGCCAGAGTGTAATTTTTAGCTTAATCTGAATTTTACATCATGAGTTATAGGCCCTTGAAATGGACAAAAATTTTTATCAGCTTTATTTTTTTGACTTTGTTTTCACTCTAACAACTACAAATATTGACCTATCAAGACAGGACATTGATGCAATATTTGTGTACATAGGTTTTTGCCAGAGTGTAATTTTCAGCTTAATCTGAATTTTACATCATGAGTTATGTCCCCTTGAAATTGACAAAATTACCATTTTTATACGCCCGTCGAAGACGGGACGTATTATGGGATCACCCGTGATGTCCGGCGTCCAGCGTCCGGGCGTCCGGGCGTCCGGCGGCGTCCACTTCTTTGTCCGGAGCATAACTCTGTCACCTTAAGTCCGATTGACTTTAAACTTGGCAGTTATATTCTTCTCATCATTACGGAGTGCAGTGCACAAGAACCATAACTCTACCTGGCTTATTTTTTGAGTTATTGCCCTTTGTTGTTTTTCAAACTTGAATCTTGTCCGGAGTATATCTCTAAAAGTATAATAGGTAGGATCATGAAACTTCATGGGTGTATAGATCTCACAAAGGGGGAGTGCAGTGCATAAGAACCATAACTCTAATTGGCTTATTTTTTGAGTTATTGCCCTTTGTTGTTTTTCATACTTGAATCTTGTCCGGAGTATATCTCTAAAAGTATAATAGCTAGGATCATGAAACTTCATGGGTTTATAGATCTCACCAAGAGGGAGTGCAGTGCTCAAGAACCATAACTCTACCTGACTTATTTTCTGAGTTATTGCCCTTTGTTGTTTTTCATACTTGAATCTTGTCCGGAGTATATCTCTAAAAGTATAATAGCTAGGATCATGAAACTTCATGGGTGTATAGATCTCACCAAGGGGGAGTGCTGTGTACAAGAACCATAACTCTACCTGGCTTATTTTTTGAGTTATTGCCCTTTGTTGTTTTTCATACTTGAATCTTGTCCGGAGTATATCTCTAAAAGTATAATAGCTAGGATCATGACACTTCATGGGTATATAGATCTCACCAAGGGGGAGTGCAGTGTACAAGAACCATAACTCTACCTGGCTTATTTTTTGAGTTATTGCCCTTTGTTGTTTTTCATACTTGAATCTTGTCCGGAGTATATCTCTTAAAGTATAATAGCTAGGATCATGAAACTTCATGGGTGTATAGATCTCACCAAGGGGGAGTGCAGTGCACAAGAACCATAACTCTACCTGACTTATTTTCTGAGTTATTGCCCTTTGTTGTTTTTCATACTTGAATCTTGTCCGGAGTATATCTCTAAAAGTATAATAGCTAGGATCATGAAACTTCATGGGTGTATAGATCTCACCAAGGGGGAGTGCAGTGCACAAGAACCATAACTCTACCTGGCTTATTTTTTGAGTTATTGCCCTTTGTTGTTTTTCATACTTGAATCTTGTCCGGAGTATATCTCTAAAAGTATAATAGCTAGGATCATGAAACTTCATGGGTGTATAGATCTCACCAAGGGGGAGTGCAGTGCACAATAACCATAACTCTACCTGGCTTATTTTTTGAGTTATTGCCCTTTGTAGTTTTTCATACTTGAATCTTGTCCGGAGTATATCTCTAAAAGTATTATAGCTAGGATCATGAAACTTCATGGGTGTATAGATCTCACTAATGAGGAGTGCAGTGCATAAGAATTTTAACTCTACCTAGCCTATATTTTGAGTTATTGCCCTTTGTTGTTTTCAAACTTGAATCGTCCAGGGCATATCTCGAAAAGTATAATAGCTAGGACCATGAAACTTTTACCAACCCGCTCCCCCTGTTGACATAAAGCAGTGTTACGGGCGTATCTTGTGACAGTTTAACACCTTGTTGACTTTATTTTTTACCCAAACAGCCATAAATATCTCCCAATTGATATGAAACTTTCACATAATCTTACCGGCCAAAACATCTTACATGGATATAATTTTCAGCATCATTTGAATCTTAAATCCTGTTTTATGTGCCCTAGAATTTGACAAAATTGCTATTTTCGACTTTGTTTTTACTCTCTGTATATCTACAAATAGTCCATTCGAAATTTTCGGAACCTTGCAATGTCGAGTACAATGAAGTTTTATTTGTTCTTTGCATGGTATAGGTGCTCTAGAGCAGATCTAGCTTTGTTGCCAGAATGGCAACCTTGGGGAACTCCCACAATCCGCAGAAATCCAAGATGGCCACCAAACGCTCCTGGAAAAATCAACTTTTTCTCATATTGTCCTAAATTGACGCGAAAAATGTATAACTAGGGGTTCTTTGGTATGCTGAATCCGAATCTGACGATAGATATCGTATTTGGATATCAGAAATATACTAAAATAGAGATGGCCGCCGGAAGCCATCCTGAAAATTACAATTTCATGATATTTGTTTTTAGATGGCCTACAAAAGATGAATCCAAGTTCGATTTGATTCTTCATCTGGCATTTGAGTCAACCTGATGTATATCAAATTCCGATATGGCCGCCACATGTCAATTTTAAAAGGATTTCTAGTTGAATACTGGCATAAAATGTGGCTAGATTTTGATATTTTTTCCGTATTTGTTGCTTTTATATTTATTTTGAACGCAAAATTTTATATTTAATGTAGATTCTACACATTTCCCGAATGCAGAAATAAAAATAATGAATAAGTAAACTAGTTTTCATCTGGAAAAAGAAGGAAAAATATTAAGCAGAACATACCGAGGTTGCAAGTTTGCGTTTTTTCCGACATAGACTTAATATCTTAATAAACTTACGTATCTTTACTTCGACATATTCTTGCAAAATGCTCTTGACATTTCGTTTCAAAGAGTGCTAGCTGAAATATTTCCAGTGATATGTCGTATGTTATTATTGTGCATGTAAGATTATTTTGAAGCTTTTGTGCTGGAAAAATCAATCTTTTGAGTAACGGTACTTTTTTGCTAGCAGTAAACGCATATCTAAACTATAGTAAACATGCCACCAGTTACCATACTGTGAAATGAAAATTAAATCTGCGCTGTAGTCTTCAGATATGGTTGTGTGTCATTTTGTTTATATCATTTATGGCTACCAGTTGCCATATGACATAAATGATTCTGTTGAAATAATAAGTTGCATCACATTGCTTTGTCTGTATTATTCTTAGCATTCTAATATATTTCAATATGTTTATCTAAGGATATCAGATTAAACTAAAACCTGACGATATTATCCAAGGAAAAAAACCCACACTGTCGTAGATTTTTCGCACATCAAAAGAAATAACTTAAACAGTTTTCCATTTTTACCACTTTTAATTTCTCACAACTTTTTACTTTGTCTATTCAAAACTAAACTTTCTTTAAACTTTAGCCATCACTAACTTTAATCTTTACTGAGCAAAAACTAACTCAAAACTGAACCCACACAACATTTGTTCCCTTTTTATATAAGAGCTGCATGACTTGTTTTTACAAGAGAAACGCCCTACATGTTCCCGTACAAACAATGCACCAGGAGCATGCAGGAGCGTATCTCTTTACAACGTGTTTTCATAAGATGTTTTCACAAGAGATACGCTCTACATGTTCCTGTGCAAACAATGCATCAGGAGCATGCAGGAGCGCATCTCTCTAAAACAACACAATTAATATTTTCAATGTTTTAATAAGTGGTGCACTCTGCTCATTCCTGTGTAAACAATACATCAGGAGTAAGCAGGAGTGCGCCCCTTTAAACCTTTTCATGACCAAATAAAGAAATATATCGTGTATTTCACGACACACACACTATTAAGTGGATAACATATCCTTCTGTCTATATCTATTTCACGAACCATTTTCACATTTGAACTTCCCTGTGAGTGTTAATATAATAATAATGATTAACACACAATTTATCTTTTGAAGCTGGTCGTTTTAACAATTTTGCATGTACTATAGTAGTTAAAGGGGGTGATCTTAATATCCCTTAAATGGGACTGATTTATGTAAAGATTATTCTTGCCATACTTGTATTAATGAATGATTCTGTTACATTATTCAATGTACCACTAGCAAGATCCAGACATTTTTTCCAATGGGATGGGGGGAGGGGGGGGGGGGGGTCCAGAGGGAACGCGACTGCATTGGCGAATGAGAAATTCCTTAAAAATCACTTTGATAAGCCTTTATTTACAAATTCGAGAGGGAGCCCGGACCCCAGGGCTTTCTGACTAGGATTGGTGTATTAAATGCTAAAAATGTATTATGACAATACTCAATAATTATTTTTTCTATATATAGATATCGTTGGATTGGTCAGTAGCATGGTATAAGTACAAGAAACATAATTAACATGCTTGTGTCTTTATGGATAAGTCATATCTACTTGTAGTATCATTTCAAAATTTATGCATAATAAATCTCAACAGTACATGTATCTTGTCTCCAGTTACTCAGTATGTGCAATTAATGTTGGGACATTTTGCATGAGTATGCCAGATCCTTCTTATCTTAAGATTCACCAAAAGATATTAAAAAAGACTTGACGGTTGTAAGAAGACAAAATATTTTTAAAATAAAATTCAAAAGGCGGACTTATAATTATAATGAAATTATAGTGTGATTTCTCTTCAGTTTATAGATTATAGGACATTTGATATGCTATGAATAAAAAACTGAAAAATAAAACCACAAACTAATAATTTGTCAATTGAATCCCGGAAACCAACGACAATGCCTTTGAGGAATTGTTGAACGGTTTTAATTCAGAAAAAAATCTAGTAAATAGGACGAGCCCATTTGATAAGACTCTATCTATGTGAAGTAATCAGGTAAAAGAAACGGATGATTGTTCGATTGTAACATTCCATGAAAACATCCAGTTTGTCATTCCTTTACTTTTCTTTATATGTTGAAATTAAGAAGCTGTCACAAGTATGAGGTATTCAGGCACAGATAAAATGAAGCTAAATGAATAATTTAACAAGACATTTATGCAATTGATGTTGGTATTTGAATGTGGGGAAACATTGGCATATACCTTCACAATTATAATGTAATTATGATACCTTGGCTTATTAAAGCCGTTTAATAATTGTAAATTTTGATCTACCTAATAATTATTCTGTATTGTTTCAATTTATTTGACCAAAAGCTCATGTGAACAGTACATCGTCAATGTCTACCTTGTCTACCTTGAACCGGTAGTAACAGACTGACCAACCCTGTCTTTTTGCAGCTCTTTCCTTTAACCCTCAAGCTACCAGGTGGGGTCTTTTATGACCCAGACATAATAGTTTTAATATTTGTTTGCCATTTTCAGAGTTGTTCTCCGGTACACATTTACTTTCTTGACTTTGTCAATCTTCTATTCGTCGATGATAAGTCAACTTTTCTTAAACATCGAAAGAAGTGTGTAGGGTTTATCTATCTATTTTTGTGCTGGGGTAAAAGATGACCCCAATGTAAACGCATCGAAAAGTAAAGGAAATAGGGGTTTTATTCCTCATTTTATTGCAAATGCAATATAAAATGATTTGACGTTTAAGAAACCATTTAACAACGTTTACACAATCATAAGTTATAATTTTAAACAATTTTGACACACTCTATCAAGTAAAACTTAATAAAAAACGCCTAAAATGGCGATTTTCTGTTAAAGGTAAGCGTTTTTTCACCAAATTTACGAATAAAAATTTTTGAACGAATTTTTATCACCCAACCTAAAGCACCAAAAAATTTCACATGGAAAAAGCCATAGATCTTGCTTTAATTTTGATTTATAACATAGCTATGAAAAGCAAAAGGGTTCTTGGTAAGCTAAGTTATGAATCTCAGAGAGTAGCCGTTTTTGAAATATCCCAAAAAATTAGCACGACGGCATTACATGTGTGTTTTTAAAGTCTAATCCAGTGGTGATATCTTGCCCAACAGAAGAAAACAGATGCTTATTCTATCTTCTAGTATGTTTTCCTATATAATAATGTTGAACAAAAGTCATTTCCTGACAAAAACAGAGACTTATTTCTAAAAAGGTTTCTGGGATTAAAATGACTCCACCTGGGAGTTTGTGTGTGTATAATTTGCTGGTAGCTTGTGTTTCGCGTATAACAGTGTCATACAGAACAATCATGAAGGGTCTCTTTTTAAAGGCGGCTAGTACGTTGGTTGGATTATTTCGGGGTCAACTTTTCAGCCACGAAATAAGGATGACATGTGTCTACTTCTTCCTTCGATGACGATTGTCTGCTACAACGGCTTCTAAATTCATCGAATGTGGCAAGCGTCGATCATTGCAATTGAAAATGTATAGAAAAAGTTCTACAGTAATTGTTTGTACCAATATTTTATATAAAAGAACGAATCACTTTCAAAATGGCATCTGGTGGCCATTTTAGAATTTATCAAAGAGATCTATATTATAACATCCACATGAAGACTACAATGTGTTAGAAGTAAACACATAGAATAGAATATGCATACAGTCTATAATTTTAGCTGCATTTGTACCAGTATTTCAACCAGTAATAATTATCTATGTGGCTTCTGGCGGCCATGTCGGAATTTGATATACATCAGCTTAATCAAATGTGAAATAAAAATTTATTTTTAAGTTGACTCACGAAGTACGCCATAAAAATGTCTTATATGGACCATCTAAAAAGAATATCATGAAATTGTAATTTTCAGGATGGCTTCCGGCGGCCATCTCTATTTTAGTATATTTCTGATATCCAAATACGATATCCATCGTCAGATTCGGATTCAGCATACCAAGGAACCCCCAGTTGCACATTTTTTGCGTCAATTTAGGACAATTTGAGAAAAAGTTGATTTTTCCAGGAGCGTTTGGCGGCCATCTTGGATTTCTGCGGATTGTGGGAGTTCCCCAAGGTTGCCATTCTGGCAACAAAGCTAGATCTGCTCTAGAGCAACTATACAATGCAAAGAAAAAATAAAACTTCATTGTACTCGACATTTCAAGGTTGTCATATAGGCCATATAGCAGCGTCGAATGGACTAAAATATTGAATAAGCACTTCAGAACTTAAAAATGATGTAGATGAAGTTAAGATCTTGCATTAGTGTGATTCTTAGCTTGATAGGAAGATAAATCCTCAGTTATATGCCTTTCAATTTGAAAAAAAGCTATTTATGACTTTGTTTTCACTATCTAATCAACACTTGGATTAAATATTAAAAGAATCTCAGGCCTGTGGAGCGATTCAAGACCTTCAGGTCTTCTAGTTTGACCATGATCTTTGACCTTGTGACCTTGAAGTAAGAGCTAGTTTTATAACAAGGGCTGGTTTAGGGGAGCTAATATGTTGTTCATTGACATTGACAACTCTTGTTTGGTATATGATTTCACTGTTCAACTTTCCCCAAATATTGAAAATTTAGAATTGGATCAAATTGAAAGCTGTTTTAGAAAACCTCATGTAACTATAAAAATTGAAAGTCAAGATTTTATAATGAAAACTAAAAGTTTACTTCTTATACTAGCATAGAAATCTTTGAAGTGAAAATGTGAACATTTTAGGTACCAGTAATTAGCTTTTTATGCCCCCGTATCGAGAGATCAGGGGCATATTGTTTTACTCGTGTCTGTCTGTCCGTCCATCTGTCCGAAAACTTAACCTTTGCCTTTTCTCTAAAAGTATTTGACATACAAAGCTCAAATTTGGTATGCAACTACCTTTCAATGATATCTATCTGTTCCATGCAATTTGACCTTCCTCAAGGTCATCCCGTAATCCTTATCAACCCTTAACTCTGCGAAAACTTAACCTTTTACTCCGAAAACTTAACCTTTGCCTTTTCTCCAAAAGTATTTGACATACAAAGCTCAAATTTGGTATGCCACTTCCTTTTAATGATATCTATCTGTTCCATACAATTTGACCTTCCTCATTGTCATCCCTTAACCCTTAATAACCCTTTACTCCCTGAAAACTTAACATTTTAGAAAAATGGCCATTTCGGGGGTATTGGTGTTTCACAAACACATCTTATTCTTCTTTTTCAAGGGTTTCTAATTTAACATTTTGCAGAGATGTCAAAACCCAGTTAAATTCAACCCTTTCCCCAAACAAGACCTGCTTTTTGAACATGTCCCTGAAAGAAATGGCTTGGGAAAACATTGAGGCAAAATAAGAAAATGCTGATAACCAGTATTTTCTTATTTTGCCTCAATATTTTCTTTGCTATATAGTACATTAATCCTATTTTTATCAGCATCCATTCTGTCACCTGCTGAAGCTTTTGAAATAACAAAGGATAGAATTTTGTTGTTTTGGAAAAAGCTAAAATTTGAGACACAGGTGGAGAGCTATAGAAAGTGTCCTGTATCAGTATTGTTTTGACTTGTTTGTTTCTGGACTTTGTTATTATTACATGAGATCAATGTTCTCACTTCACTGTTATTATCCTGTCTTTTCAAAGAATATGAAACCTTTTTCCGTCATCAGGACATTGACCTGAATTACAGATTATGTATTATAATAACCTTTTCCTACTAAACAGCAACATTTTAGACTGCTCCAACTTGAGAGCAGTTGAAGACAATACACATGTGCATGCTTATAACATTGGTCTTTGTGTCAATTAAAGAGGAAATATTGATGCAAAAGAAGAAAATGCTGATCAAAAGCATTTTATTCTTTTGCCTCAGTGTTTCTCAAAGCCATGTTTTGTTAAGGTATACCACCCCTAATGAGATTCATGTGACATCGGAATTATTCGTGTGACGTCATTTAACATTCGTTAGGTATCCGAACCTATACAGGCAACGTCAAAAACATTCGGCGGTGGAACGTTCTACTGCCGAATGTTTTCGACGTTGCCGAATAATTCTGATGTCGCGTCAATCTCATTAGTGGTGAACTACCTTAAAAGCATAAAATAAACATAAATCATGTTTCAGGTAGATTTTCCTGAGTCCACACAGCAGGGTAGATTTGTTGTCAGATCACATGTTGATGAGAAACTGGATGAAAGTAGGTATTTTTCTTGAAAAATTGACACAGGCTGTTCAAAATTAAATGGCAATGAATTGTGTGCTAAAAAAGACTGGGTTTACTGTTATGTTATGATAAACAGTCTGTGATGTTATAAAATATTGTAACTACGGCTTGAATCAAACCGTAGTTACAATATTTTATAACAGCACCTACGAAAAATTATTGTCGGTCCAAAATTCTGTCACAGTTAGCTGGATGAAATAATTTGGTTACATCCCAGTTGGTCTAATCCCATTTCGTCTAATATATAAAAATATTGGATTAGACGAAAAATTCCCATTTCGTCTAATACTTTTTCAGACCTTGTTTCATGTCCTAAAAATCTTAAATAAAAATACATTATTATACAACATAGATCTATAGGCCTAATACATGCATAAATGAATATAATTATATTAGACAAACAGACAAAATATTTTAGAAGAAAAGCAAATTTCTTTAAATAAGGGTTTAACCCTTTCGTTTGCAAGCGCGCTTTAAAGCGCGGTCAGGAATGCTAATGCTGTTTAGGGGGGGCAAGGGCTTTTAAAAGCAATTTTTACACTGTTAAAGTTATTATGACACCGGGATACATGCTGAAATATTGCGCAATAATGTTTTGTTCTCGTAAAATGTGAAGAAACGCACAGTTTTGGGGGTTTTATGAGCTATAACGATGGCCAGGAGGGTTCAATATTCTGCAGAAGGGGTCCGGCGAATCATCATGTCAGTGCCGGACGATGATGATAGCGATTACACCGATTTTTGGGTGTAAAAAGGTGATTTGAACATTAGAAATGTTTCGGAGACTTCGAAGAGTGACCCCAATAGTGATTCCGATAACCCTAAACCGAATCCAGTCCCAAATCGTAGGGGTGGGGTGGTCCGGGGTCATGGCAGGGGGCCTGACAGGGGTCATGGGGCTAGAGGTCGAGATTTTGATGAGATGCAAATTTTCTATCAGTTACTCATCATATTGTTTACGGAAATTGAATAACCTTTCCAATGATATACCGTATTTCACCTAATAGACGCGCCCTGGCGCGATGCAAAACGCCGAGGAGGCGCGCTTATTTCGTACCACTTTTCCTGAATTTTGAAGTGCTTCGCTGAATGTAGATAAGAAAGGGAAAATCAACAATACAATCCCATAATGCAATGCAGGGTAGAGAAGATTAGTGTTGATCTGAAAGTGCTTTGAGTATCTTAAAATACATATCGTAACACACACCGGGTACACGTATAAATCAGCGGAGACGAAGCTATATCCCGTCACGTAAGGTCATCCAGTCTACAGTTATCTGCCAGTCTATAGTCTATATCGCCAAACAGCAAAATTTTAGGGTGGTCCAATTTGAAAGCTGCTGCAAACGACAAAATGAGTGTTGATAAACACAGGATTTGTATACAGTCGACACTCGTTATGTCGACATCGGATAAGTCAAATTTTCGCCTAAGTTGAAGTTCAAATCTTGTCCAGTCCTCATCAATGGACATAATTATTTCGAACTGAATATAGCTAGATCTATTGAAATACAGTAGGAAACAAGCAATTTCTTTCCATTTCCTACTATATTTCAATAATAATCGTACTTGATTAGTTTCAAACATGGTCAAATATCAACTTTATCAAAGCCAAACAAAATCGGATGAGTCGAACTCCGGATATGTCGAGGTACATTTGTATTTTGACGGTCCCTCCGACTTCGACACAACGAGTGTCGACTGTATATTTTAGCACAGAAAATATTGAGACAAAAGGAGAAACTGCTGATTATCAGCAGTTTCTTCTTTTGTCTCGATGTTTCTGAAACCATGTCTATTAGGGACGTCAAAACCAGGTCTTGTTTTTGAAAGGGTTAAGGTCATAATTTTTAGAAAAATAGTCATTTAGGGGGCATTTGTGTTTCACAAACACATTTTGTTTTGTTGTATGATCTACCTTAACTTCATTTCAACCCTTAGTATAGAAAAGAACTTCAGTTTGATATTTGTCACATATGTGTCATAGTTTCTGTATGTATTTCAGTAAAGCGGACATTTGAAGGCCTGCCAGATTTTCTGTCTAAAGTAGCTGAAGGAGAAATGAAGAAGTTGGGTGATGAAGTGTCTGAGTGTACTGTAATTTATATGCCACAGGTACAAAAAGTGGCAGACTTTAGCCCTTTATATTTTTCTTAAGCAAGAGCTGCTTTTGACTTCTCCATACAAAATGCTTTAGGAAAATATTATGGCAACAGAAAAAAAATGCTGATGAATTATTTTTGTCTCAACGTTTTCTATGCAGTATTGTACACAAATCGGTGATTAAGCTTATAAATATGTAGAGTATTTTGTATGTAGCTCCTGAATATTCATATTAGACATTGTGTTTTCATAGGCTTAAAACTTGGGATTATGACATATTTTCTATCAAAGAACACCTTGAAAACATGCAGTTAATTATTTATCGTGCTGGAATGTAAATGATTACAAGTTGAGAGGGTTTTAATGTCCAAATGAAAATCTCCCTGCTTAGGATTCCTTATTAAGGCAAAAATCACTCTTGATTTTTACCTTACACATGTGGTACATTGCTCATTTGTTTTCATTAGCTCACCTGAGCACGAAAGTGCTCATGGTGGGCTATTTTGATACCGCTGTGTCCGTCGTGTGTCGTGTATCAGGTATTGTGCGTCAAACTTTGTCTTGTGTGTGCTCTAGAGACCACAGTTTATGCCCAATCAACCTGAAATTTGGTCAGAATAATTGTCTTGATAAAACCTCGCACAAGTTTGTAATTGGGTCATCTTGGGTCAAAAACTAGGTCACTAGGTCAAATAAGAAAAATCGTGTGTGCACTCTAGAGGCCATATTTTTTGCCCAATCAATCTGAAAATTGGTCAGAATAATTATCTTGATACAATCTCACAAGTCAAAAATTGGGTCACCTTGAGTCATAACATATGTCACCAGGTCAAGTCTTAGAAAAACCTTGTGTGCACTCTAGAGGCCACAATTTATGACCAATTTACCTGAAATGGTCAAAATAATTATCTTGATAAAATTTCGGACAAGTTCGAAATTTGTTCATCTTTGGTCAAAAACTAGGTCACTAGGTCAAATTTAAGAAAAATCTTGTGTGCACTCTAGAGGCCATAATTTTTGCTCAATTAACCTGAAAATTGGTCAGAATAACTATCTCGATAAAATCTCAAAGAAGTTTGAAATCGAGTTACCTGGGCTTATAATCTAGGTCACTGGATCAAGTCTTAGATAAACCTTGTGTGCACTCTAGAGGCCACATTTTATGCCCAATTTACCAGAAAATTGGTCAAAATAATTATCTTGATAAAAACTGGAACAACTTCGAAATTGGGTCATATGGGGTCATGAACTAGGTCACCATGTCAAGTCTTAGAAAAACTTTGTGTGCACTATAGAGGCCATATTTTTTGCCTAGTACAGCTGAAAATTGCTCAGAATGACTTTTATAATGAAATCTTTGACAAGTTTGAAATTGGGTCAACTGGGGTTAAAAACTAGGTCATGGGATCAAATCTTAGGAAAACCATTTATGCACTCTAAAGACCATATTTTTTGCCTGATCAAGCTGATATTTGGTTAGAATGATTATCTTTATAGATTCTCTGATGCCTTACAAATTGGGTCAACTGGGGTCAAAAAGTAGGTCAGAGGGTCAAATCTTAGAAAAATCTTGTATGCCTTCTAGAGGCCACATTTTTTGCCCAATCAACCTGAAAATTGGTCAGAATAATTATCTTGTTAAAATTTCTGACAAGTGTGAATTTGGGTCATCTGGGGTCATCAACTAGGTCATAGGTTCAAGTCATAGAAAAACCTTGTATGCACTCTAGAGGCCACATTTTATGTCCAATTAATGTGAAAATTTGTCAGAATAATTGTATTGGTAAAATCTTGGATAAGTTTGAAATTGGGTCATCTAGGGTCATATACTAGGTCATGAGGTCAAGTCTTAGAAATATTTTTGTCCAATCAATCTGAAAATTTGTCAGAATTATTATCTTGATCGAATCTCGAACAAATTTGAAATTGGGTCATAAAATAGGTCACAGGGTCAAATCTTTAAAAAATGTATGTGGACTATATAGGCCACAAATCTATGTTATTTCATATATCTGGCATATATCTTTACAGGTTGGTTATCTGTTAGCCATCCCAGAGATAGCCCTTGCCAACTTTACAGAGGGTACTGAGGAATACCAGATTGAGGGACTAGAATTTATGGTCAGTTTTAACCCTTTAATGTACAGTGACACCTTTTGACTCCTTCACAAGTAAAGGCTTGGGAAAACATTTTTGAAAATGAAGAAATTGCTTGTGACAAGTAATTTCTTCATTTTCCACAATGCTTTCAAACCCTAAATTGACATATTTTTATACGCCCGAAGGGTCGTATTATGTTATGGCCCCGCTCGTCCGTCTGTCCGTCTGTCTATCTGTCCATCCGTCCGTCTGTCCGTCCGTTAGCAATTTCTTGTGTGCGCAACTCCTCCTACAGTTTTGATCGGAATTTGATCAAACTTGCCACAATAAATCTCCATGGTGTCTAGTTGTGCACCTCGCTTACGGAATTCAGATAACTCTTTTCGTTCTTGAATTATCTGCCCTTGAATTAAAAAAATGCCTATTTTCTTGTGTGCGCAACTCCTCCTACAGTTTTGATCAGAATTTGATCAAACTTGCCACAATGAATCTCCATGGTGTCTAGTTGTGCACACTGCTTACGGAATTTAGATAACTGTTTTCGTTGTTGAATTATCTGCCCTTGAATTTAAGGAAAAATGCCCATTTTCTCAAAAGTGCCCATTTTCTCCTGTGCGCTACTTCTACAGTTTCAACCAGAATTTAATCAAACTAGCCACAATGAATCTCTAGGGTGTCTTGTTGTGCAAACAAAATTTTGATAACTTTTCATGTTTGAATTATCTGCCCTTGAATTGTAAAAATGGCCAATTTTTACTGACAAGCCCCTCTCGGGCGTATATGCGCCGCTCTGCGAAGCTCTTGTTAAAATTGTATCAACTTGAAATTGTTGTAGGAAACACCTTTCAAATTGGAACAGCCCAAAAAGTTACAGCCTTGTTATAGGTTAACACTTTCCCAAAGGATAAATATTTAGGGTGGTCAAAATTGAATGATGCTCCAGACTACAAGTGGATGTTGATAAAGATAGCATTTGTATTAAATATAGCTGCACATTAGAGTAGAATCAAGTGAATCTCCATGGTGTCTAGTTGTGCACGCCACCTTTGATATTTATGTTATTTTTGTCATTCTTGAATTTTCTGCAATTGAATTTGAAAAAAAAACAACTTTGTCATCTTGTATGTGCTATGCCATCTGAATATGTTTGAACTTGGCCCAACTAATTGACACGATGTGTAGTTGTGCATGTCAACTTTGACATTCAGATAAGTTTAGGCATTCTTCGCTTATCTCCCCTCTAATCATCACTGCCTAACTTCAGACAAGGCTCATTGATGAAGCTCTTGTTATATTCTAGATTCGCCTTTGAATAAATGGATCTCTTGAATCTTAATGTGTTTCAGTTTGGTTCAAACTTCGCCCTACATTATAGAAGTGAAGGAACAAAGGGTAGTCTGTTTTGTTACATGTTTATTTGTCATTTGTTCATGGCTAGATTGTCCTTTAACCAGTCTAGTTCAGCTTTTCTGACAAGCAATTTCTCCATTCTGCACACTGTTTTCTAATCCAAAATAAAAGATGTTTTTTTTACGAGTTAAAGAGGTACAGATAGAAGATATGCCATTTATACATCAAAGACAAGTGTTTCTACTTGAGCTATTGCTTTAAATTTTGCATATACTTCTGCAAGGATTTTGTTACCTGCGAGTCTGGAGTCCCTGACTCACATTTTTTTCTCGGGACTCATTGAAAAATATTTAGTGAGTTCCATAATGCTAACATTTTCAATGTGTAATCGATGTTGTCTTTCAAAGACTTCTATGTTTCAATATTGGACTCATTGTTTTGGGAACCAGTGGGTCCCAGGACTCTTCCGTATTTTTCAACAAAATCACTGCTTCTGTGACCATAATATCAGCCCCATTAGGAATTTAAGGGGGAATGCTCCAGTTTTTAGCTCCACTGGCCGACAGGCCAGCGGGCTATTGTCATGGCGCTGTGTCCGTCGTGCGTCCGTCCGTCCGTGCGTCCGTCCGTCCGTGCGTCCGTCCGTCCGTAAACTTTTCCTTTAAAAATCTTCTTCTCAAAAACTACCAGACGGATTTCAACCAAACTTCACAGGAATGATCCTTGGGTGACCCTCTCTCAGATTCCTTCAAAGAATTCTGATTGAAGTAGAAAGTCTGGAGTTATCTGCCCTTGAATGTTAAAAATGGCCGTTTTGACTTTATTTTCACTCTAGCAACTACAAATATTGACCAACCAAGACAAAACTTGGACAGAATGATGGTGACTATAAGATCTTGCCTAGGTATAATTTTCAGTCTGATCTGAATTTTACATCATGAGTTATGTGCCCTTGAAACTGACAAAATTGCCATTTTCGGCTTTATTTTGACTTTGTTTTCACTCCAGCAACTACAAATATTGACCAATCAACACAAAACTTGTACAGAATGATGTTTACTATAAGATCTTGCATGGGTGTAATTTTCAGCTAGATCTGAATCTTACATTATGAGTTATGTGCCCTTCAAAATTTACAAAATTGCCATTTTCGGCTTTATTTTGACTTTGTTTTTGCTCTAGCAACTACACATATTGACCAATCAAGACAAAACTTGTACAGAATGTTGGTTACTATAAGATCTTACCTTGGTATATTTTTCAGCTTGATCTGATTTTTACATCATGAATTATGTGCCCTTGAAATTGACAAAATTGCCATTTTCGGCTTTATTTTGACTTTGTTTTCACTCAATCAACTACAAATATTTACTAATCAAGACAATACTTGTACAGAATGTTGGTGACCAAAAGATCTTACATTGATGTAATTTTCAGCCTGTTTGAATTTTACATCATGAGTTATGTTCCCTTGAAATTGACAAAATTGCCATTTTCGGCTCTATTTTGACTTTGTTTTCACTCTTGCAACTACAAATATTGACTTATCAAGACAAAACTTGAACAGAATATTGGTGACTATAAGATCTTGCCTGGGTGTAATTTTCAGCTTGATCTGAACTTAACATCATGAGTTAGGTGCCCTTGAAATCGACAAAATTGCCATTTTCGGCTTTATTTTATTAGCCTGTGGAGCGCTTCCAGACCGCCAGGGCTGTCTAGTTTGGAACACTCGGTCATTACTGTAGTAAATTAAATGTTTCGTACCAATATGTTTCGCTACCATAATTTCAATAAAATAACACATCATTACAATTTACCATTTTCGACCGTAAAAGTGTATCTATTATACAAAACTGATTTCCTCAAGATGGAAATCGATTATTTAGAGCAAGACAGTCGTAAGTGTGTATGCAGTTACCACTGTTTTGCGTCATTTTATTCATGTGTAGCTTATGAAAATTGCTGTAATTCGCTAATAAGTGCGCTGACCTATACATTTCCTTTTTGAATTATTACAAGATATAAACAAATTCTATTATTGGGAAAAAAATTAGGAAACTGGAGCATTCCCCCTTAACCCTTTTTGACTTTGAATTCCTTCACTATCCAGCATTTGATAGTCAAGATTTGCTGACCTCTGACTTAACTTGTACGTTACTTTATAGTTTGTTCTATTTTATTGTTTGTTTTTTTATGTTTATGTTATCTTGTTTAACCTTTGAATAAATTATTGAAGGGAAATCCTAGGGCTTTCTATAAATGGAATTTTCGTATTACTACCCCTTGCAATGAACAGGGTGGTGTTGGTGGGGTTAAATAGTAATTTCCCTGTCTGTTTGTCCATCTTTCTACCCAAGTGTTTATGCATAATTATCATCTTAAATGGCTCAATATATTTCTATAAAACTTGGA
This sequence comes from Fragum sueziense, assembly GCA_963680895.1. Lineage (NCBI taxonomy): Eukaryota > Metazoa > Mollusca > Bivalvia > Cardiida > Cardiidae > Fragum > Fragum sueziense. Next base: position 72,951,874 of record OY804594.1, on the reverse strand, counting down.
GTTGCTTAATATTAAGATGCACACTAAGAAACTAAATGAGCCATAATCTGGAAATAGTCCCTTATGGCATTTGAGACCGGCATGAATCAGGATAAGACTGTCTACACTTCGCCTGATCAAGAACAAAGCTGTTTTTCAATTGTTTCTTCACAACCTGTAGTGTTGTTAGTTTAATGGCATGGAACCTGATCAGACAGTATTTAGGCAGAGTGGGATCTGGAAACAAGATTGTCTCAAATGTTATTGAATTAGGTTCATCTTTCAGACAGCTCAATTGATCATTTGCATATTATACATATATACAATTTGGACTATTATTATTCATTTTCATTACAATTGTTGCCACATTGTATGGCACATGTTTATGTTTTGTTTAACGTTCAATTACATTTGAACAAAATATAAACATTGTGCCATATGATGTGGCGCCAACTGTAGGTATGTGTAAGGCAAAGCACTTTAGTATCATTATTTATACAATCCTGTGAGGAGTTTCTTATGTTAAATATTTCCGTATGTTTATGCCCCCACATGGAAAGAGTGGGGACACATTATTTCACTCCAGTCTGTCTATCCGTCTGTCTGTCTGTCCAAAAACTTAACATTGGCCATCTCGAGGGCATTTACACCTCTTGTTTTTTCAATGTCTGAAGCTTTAAACAATGACCTTACTGATATCTATATGTATTTTCCAGCCATTGATAATCTGCTTGGTGATACAAGATCAGAAATTACAGGTAATTTAACCCATTACCAAACTAGTCCAAATTCAAAGATGTTGTAGAAGACAATTTCAAGTAAATGATATTTGACATATTTAGGTCTTGCTTGGTAGTAAACATTGTGGAAAATGAAGATATTGCTTGTTACAAGCAATTTCATCATTTTCCACAATGTTTTCTAAAGCCTTTATCTTGTGAAGTGTCAAAAAGCGTCATAATGTGAAAATGGGTAAATGTTTCACAAATATGCCATATTCACAAATATGATACATGTGTGTTGATACTTTATCGTCGGTGTAAATGCAAAACCTCGTATGTCGATTGTTGCAATTTTCAAAGTACAAAATTGTGTGCCCAGTTAAAGACAATTCTTGCAGGTTTTGAGATATTTTTACTGATCAGTATTAATGACAAATCATTTATGAACAATGTGGCCAAATTTCAAGTAAAACATTTAAGTTTGGGAAAAGTTATTACACTTTTTAGCTCACCTGAGCACAAAGTGCTCGAGGTGAGGTATTGTGATCGGTCTGTTGTCCGGCGTCTGTATGTCTAACTGTCTATCTGTCTATCTGTCCATCCGTCAACTTTTCACAAAAAAATCTTCTCCTCCTAAAGTACTGGGCAGAATTCAATCATATTTCACACATATGATCTATGGGTCATGCTTTTTCAAAATACTTCAAAGAATTTGAATCGGGGCCATAATGGGGTCAAAAAGTAGGTCAATAGGTCAAATCTTCTTTCTGCTCTAGGGGCCATATTTGTTGCTCAATTGTTGTGAAAATTGATCAGAATATTTGTCTTGATGATATTTAGGTCATAATAAAAAATAGGTCAAGCCAGGTCAAAAACTAGGTCACTAGGTCAAATATTGTAAAATCCATCTTTTTACTCCATAAGTGCCAATTTTGGCACAAACTTTGTCAAAATTGTCCTGAATGTTTATCTTGATGATATCTAGGCTATGTCAAAAGTGGGTCATTCCAGTTTATTAACTAGGTCATGAGGTCAAATCTTGTGAAATCCTTTATTTTGCTCTGGAAGTGTCAATTTTGGTCCAAACTTTGTCAAAATTGTTCTAAATGTTTATCGTTAAGATATCTGTGTCATGATCAAAGGAGGGTCATGCAAGGTCAAAAAGTAGGTCAAAAGGTCAAATATTACAGATCCTTTCTTTTGCACTAGAGATGCCAATTTTGCCCAAAACTTTGTCAAAACTATCCTAAATACTTATCTTGATATCTAGGTTATGTACAAAGTGTGGGTCATGTAAGGTCAAAAACTAGGTCATTGGGTCAAATCTTTGTTTTGCTTTAAGAACGGAAATATATACTGAAACATTGTGAAAATTGTTCAGAATGTTTATCTTGACGAAATCTGGGTCATTTTAAAAGTGGGTCATGTGAGGTCAGAAACTAGGTCACTAGGTCAAATCTTGTTTTTCCTGTAAGAACCAAAATATTTACTCAATCATTGTGAAATTGTTCAGAATATTTACCTTGACAAACTCTGAGTCATTTTAAAAGTGGGTCATGTGAGGTCAGAAACTAGGTCACTAGGTCAAATTTTGTTTTTCCTCTAAGAACCAAAATATTTACCCAATCATTGGGAAAATTCAGAATGTTTATCTTGGTGAAATGAATAGCAGGTCATTCGAAGTTAAAAACTAGGTCACTAGGTCAAATTTTGATTTTGCCCTAAGAACCAAAATATTTACTATATCATTGTGAAAATTTCCAGAATGTTTATCCTGATGATTTATTGGTGATTTGAAAAGTGGATCATGCTATGTCTAAAATTAGGTCACTAGGTCAAATTTTGTTTTTGCTCTTAGAACCAAAATATTTACTTTATCATTGTGAAAATTGTTCAGAATGTTTATCTTGACGAAATTTAGGTCATTTTAAAAGTTGGTCATGTGAGGTTAGAAACTAGGTCACTAGGTCAAATTTTGTTTATGCTCTAAGAACCAAAATATTTACTTTATTGTGAAAATTGTTCAGGATGTTTATCTTGACGAAATCTGGGTCATTTTGAAAGTGGGTCATGTGAGGTCAGAAACTAGGTCACTAGGTCAAATTTTGTTTTTCCTCTAAGAACCAAAATATTTACTCAATCATTGTGAAAATTTAGAATGTTTATCTTGGTGACATGAATAGCAGGTCATTCGAGGTTAAAAACTAGGTCACCAGGTCAAATTTTGATTTTGCTCTAAGAACCAAAATATTTACTTTATCATTGTGAAAATTGTTCAGAATGTTTATCCTGATATCTTGGTGATGTGAAAAGTGGGTCATGCGAGATCTAAAATTAGGTCACTAGGTCAAATCTTGTTTTTGCTCTAGGAACCAAAATATTCACTTTATCGTTGTGAAAATTGTTCAGAATATTTATCTTGGTGATATCTGGTCAATATTAAAAGGGGGCCATGTGAGGTCAAAAACTAGGTCACTAGGTCAAATTTTGATTTTGCTCTAAGAACCAAAAATATTTACTTTATCATTGTGAAAATTTCCAGAATGTTTATCCTGATGATATCTTGGTGATGTGAAAAGTGGGTCATGGTAGGTCTAAAACTAGGTCACTAGGTCAATTTTGTTTGCTGTAAGAACCAAAATATTTACTTTATCATTGTGAAAATTGTTCAGAATGTTTATTTTCACAATATCTGGGGCATGTATAAAGTGGGTCATGGGCGGTCAAAACCTAGGTCATATATTGTTTTTGTCAAAAAAATCAATATTTATTCATCATTGTGGAAATAGTTCAGAATTGCTTATCTTGAGGATAAATGGGTCATGTAGAAAGTGGCTAATGTTAGGTCAAAAACTAGGTCAAAAGGTCAAATCTTGTTTTTTGTTCTAAGAACCAAAATATTTACTCATCATTATGAAAATTGTTCTGAATGTTTATCTTGATGATGTCTAGGTCATGTAAAAATGGGTCATGCGAGTTTGAAGTTTGCAAGCTGTTTGTTTCAAAGTCCTCTCAGGTGAGCGATGCAGGGCCATCTTGGCCCTCTTGTTTCTCTCCCAATTAAAATTTTCCAAAAACGAGATACGAGGTTTTGCATTTACAACGACGTTATATTTTCCCCATACATCAAAATCTTGACTGTTCCTTTTTGAAAGCTGTCTCAGATGACAAAATGAGTATTGATTAAGATGATATTTCTGTACAGTTTAGCTCAGAGAACATTGGGGCAAAAGAAGAAAATGTTGTTTATCATCAGCATTATCTTCTTTTGCCTCAGTGTTATCTCAAGCTATTTTCAACAGGGACATCAGAATTCAGCTTTGTATGGGAAAGGGTAAAATGTCTGTATGAATAGAATCATATTCTTCCATCTTTAGACTTTATTGATGAATCATTCATTTTCAAGCAACTTTCCTCTTTACTCCACGATCATTGAGATTCAAGTCAGCTATTTACAGTCAACGCATCTGGCAACCCTCCCGTATACCCATTTACACGCCTGGGTGAAGAGGAGCAACATGGGCTAATTTTTTTGCTCATACAAAATCCTGTGGCGCCAGCGGGATTTGAAACTTAGGACATCCCTATTTGGCATTTACAGCTGTTTGGCTTTCAACTCTTATGTGTACCCATTTTACGTCTTTATCTTTGGGACCTGAAAAGGCACCATCATGTGGGAATGAGAAAATAGGAAACCAGGTTGATGGAAAGAGATAAAGAAGCTGAATGATTCACAAGCTGTTGTTGTACATTTTCAGACATGGAGACTACCATAATGCACAAACTACAAGATAGTATTCTAGAGCATACAGATGTGTTACTCAGGGTTATAGATATCTCAGCTGAACTAGACTGGTAATGTACCATCATATATAATACACAAACTACAAGATGGTATACTAGAACACACAGATGTATTACTCAGGGTTATAGATATCTCAGTTCAACTAGACTGGTATAGTATTTGGACATTTCACTACTTTTATATAAGATGCTGAGGATGGTCCTTCTCCCTCTGTCAATATGACCCTGGTAGTTGAAAACGGCGTAAAACTCCAATAAACTCAAGCTCTCCCTCAGTCAAAACCTGGCTTGACCAATATCCTGTCTGACATTTGACAAGTCATTTGTCCAATGAGTTTGATTCATCTAAGTGAGAGAGCTGATAGAAGCTCAGATTGGATATCTTAGAATTACTGGGGATATTCCAGGTATCCATGGTTAGGTGCTCCAGCTGCCATGATATAAACATAGTAGTTGAAAAAGGTATTAAATCCCAATGAATCAGTGTTCTCCATATGTCTGTCCATCCATTTCACTGTTTGTAGGTCCAAATCTCATTAACACAAATCCTCCTTCATTTGTGGGTGCATTTGAATGAAATTTCAACTGAATCTTTTTCGTCAACTGACTGCGCACATGTTCAGGATTTTGTGTAGTTCTGCTGTGTCATGGAAAAGGAGACTTAATGAAAAATGTGACATATATTGTGAATGTGGCACTAAATTTTTAAGGAAGGCATGAAGGTCCAAAGAAAGCATGAAGCCACATTATTGTAATCATTGTCAACCTGAAAATGGTCAATGTTTTCTGACACAAGTTTCTAAATTTGATTGTTCCACTTGAAACTTTGCAGGTGTGTTTATAAATGAATTTTTTCAGGGACAGATAAGTTATTTATTATGCCCCTGTATTGAAAGATCGGGGCATATTGTTTTCCGTCTGTCCGTTTGTCTGTCCGAAAATTTAACATTGACCATTTTGATGGCATTCATGTTACAAAACATATCTTGTTTCTCCAACTGTTTAGCCCATGTTTAATTGTTTTCAGAAAGCAAACATCTTATGCTTAGCTTTGTCTGTATTATTCTTGTTGCTAGTTTTATTACTTAATATATTTTTCAGGAAAAAAAGGACAGAACGAAAGAGCATTATATATGTACCAAGTTTCATGTTTCTGCTAGAAACATGGTATAATAGTGTCAAAGAAAAAAATACAAACTTTAGATGACTGACTGATGATGTTTTTGTGTTTCAGTTTGTTGGCCCTGGCTGTCTGTGCTAGAGAATATGGATATGTAAAACCTACAATGACAGAGGAGAGCATCATAAATGTGCATGGTGGAAGGTAAACAGTACATAACAGGACTGACCCCAAACTTTGCTGCTTTAACCCTTTCCCAAACGGCAAAAATTCAGGGTGTTCCACTTCAAAAACTGCAATAAATGACAAAATAGAAGTTATTAGAGATAGAATTGTGTAAAATATGGCATAGGAAATATTGAGACAAAAGGAGAAACTGCTGGTTATCAGCAGTTTCTTCTTTTATTTCAATGTTTTCCCAAGCTTTTCTAATAGGGACGTCAAAACCAGGTCTTGTTTGGGAAAGGGTTAACTTGTCTCAAACAAAATCTAACTTTGATGTTTCATATAGAAAAGGCTTTGGAAAACATTGAGTCAAAAGAATGATCTGCATTTTCTTCTTTTTCCACATATTTTTTGTGCTATATTGTTCGAAAATCTTCTCTATATTAGCATCATTTTGTTACCTTTATCAGCTTTCATATTGAAATAATTGATAATGGCGTCGTTTAGGACAGGGCTAAGGGGTGTCTTATAGAAGTATCAGTAGGAAAGAATTAAGTCCAAACCTAGAATCTGTGGGAATGTCTTACTTTTGAAAACCATGATAATGTCATGGACATGTGCTTTAAAGATGCCAAGTTTCTAATTATCTTAAATGTCAAGGCAATGATTTTGAGAAATCGTGACTAAGGATTAAAATAGAAAGTTTATGTCTGTAAATAATTTTCCAACAACATATCCAGGAAATTTGTTGTGGCACATTTTGTTCTTAATGATGTCGTCAGCAAAAAAAAAAAAGAATCATTAATTTCTGAAATTTAAGTACGCTTTGATCAGAATTTTTTCTCTTCCACAAAAGTCTAAGGAAATCACTAAGGGAAAAGAAGAAAATGTGGATAACCAGCATTTTCTCCCTTTCCCTCAATGATTTCCTATCTTCATCTATTTCAGACATCCTATACAATAGATGTGTTGTGGAACATTTGTACCTAAAGACATCATCTGTCGCAACAACAAAATTGATTAAAACAAATTTCTGAAATTTAATTACAATAAGACTGAAATCCTTCCCATATAAAACACATAAGAAATCATTGAAGGAAAAGAAGAAATATATATTTCAGACATCCTATACAAGAGATGTGTTGTGGTACATTTGTACCTAATGATGTCATCAGTGATGGAGAATCGGGCAGAATCAAAGTACTCACAGGACCAAATGCTTGTGGAAAATCTGTCTATCTGAAACAGGTAGGCTTTAAACATGAACCCAGATCTGGAAAATGGGCCCTTTAAGCTTTTGGGACTACCATGTTTCAAGTGCAGACTGTGTCTCAATGCAGGCTGATGCTCTCTTGCATTTGCTGGACATAAAGGAGCTATTTCCGAACAACTTTGGTCTTGATCAGAGTGTGCATTTGCACAGACTGAATTGGATCTATGTCGGCCTCCAATGCTAATTGGGCTCTTCTATGCATGCACATAGGAAGCAATTTCATATTGGATTGGGGGGGGGGGGGGGTAAGAGGGGAGGGTAAAGCCCCAGTGTCTGAATATTGAGGGAGCTGAATTAGATTTTCCCTGCATTTTCAATGTGAAATAATGAAAATTTGGCATTTTTTGACCAACTTTGGGGGGGGGGGGGGGGGAGGGGCTTAGTCTTTCACTTACATGTCATTATTGAATCGCCCTTATGAAATAAAGACCTCCTACTTACAGGCACATACTTTTGACATTGTTATGAAGTGGATAAATTTTAAGAATTGAACGAATACTTCTATCATAGAAACCTTTGTAGACTTTGTTCAAAGAACTTGTCTGTTTTTGCAGGTAGCATTGCTCGTGTTTATGGCCCAGATAGGCAGTTTTGTTCCTGCAGAAGCTGCCACACTTGGACTGTTTGACAGAATATTTACCAGAGTTAGTTCTTTAGAGAGTGTGTCTGTGGGGCTGTCCACATTTATGATTGATATCAACCAGGTATTTATGATTGGTTTTAACCAAAGGGTGTATTCAACAACATCTCTAAATCAATTGTCTATAGCAAAATTACATTACAAGCCATCTGATTGGACGAGACATATGTCTCGGCAAATCGGATGGGTTGTTGTGTAATTTTACAGGTGAATTTCGAATTAGACTGAATGGTGAATATGACCTCTGGTTTTCAATATAGAAGCCATTTTTGATATGTTTGACAGAATATGTACCAGAGTTAGTTCTTAAGAGAGTGTGTCAGTTGGACTGTCCCCGTTTATGATTGATATCAACCAGGTATTTATGATTGGTTTTAACCAAGGGGAGTATCACCAACATTTTTTAATCAATTGTCTAAAGCAAAATTACATTACAAGCCATCTGATTTGACGAGACGTATGTCTTGGCAAATCGGATGGGTTGTTGTGTAATTTTACAGATAAAGTTTGAATTAGACTGGTTGGTGAATATGACCTCTGGGTTTCAATTAAGAAACCACTTTTGGTCTATTTGACAGAATATTTACCAGAGTTAGTTCTTTAGAGAGTGTGTCAGTTGGGCTGTCCACAGTTATGATTGATATCAATCAGATAGGATTTCTTGACCAAGAATTTGTTCATAATATATCATCCAGTCCAGGGCTCCGGAAATTTCGAAATCTGAATCGGTCCACGTTGTAATTCATCCACCCCCCCCCCCCCACCCCCACCCCCCACCCCCGCCGATGCAATAGGATCAAAAAAACACCCAACACACACTCACACACACATCATTTGTCATATCTTTCCCAATCATACAACAATTCGGGCTACCTTCTCTTTCATGTTTCAATTTCCGATGATCAAACTAAATTGTGATCTGTAGCTCGAGTGAAAGGTGCATGAAAACTAGTGACAAAATTCTACTTTCACTTTGTTAAAACGCCGTAATTTCATAATTAGGCACTTCCAGCAGTTTTGTCTATGTTATGTTGGGAATGACAAATAATTTAATCACTCTTACGTGAAATCGCCGTAAGGCGACATCTGAAGTTTTTTCCTATTTAGTTTTGAAAACGCGCGGAGTGTTTGAGATGTTCCCCAACTATAAAACATCACGTGATCCGATGTAGGTCAAACGGATCTAAATACCTCCCTCGTGTAAATCATATTTACGTCACAAATTGCATTTACGTCATGCTATTTTATGGTTTTGGTTTGAATGTGGATTTTTATGTCCAGATGAATAATAAATATTAATTGAATAAGAAACGACAGATGTAATTCACGTCTTCTATGGCTGATAGAAATCTCGCGAGTGACACGCTAAGTAGATAGATTTAGGAATTGTGCTTCTAAGCTTTTTTCTCTCTGTATTTGTGAATGTACCATCGACTCAGTGTAAATAAAATCTAGTAGACTATTCGTGAATGTTCTGTGTGATTTTTTAACTTCCAAAACGATCGAGGAAAGGTTTAAATTTGCAGACTTCAACTGTCCAAGCCTTGATACGTCATCTGTCGTAATCACGCACCTGCATGGTGTCTCGCGCACAGTTTGTAAACAAACTATCGTAATTGTTGCCTTATTTGGAAAAAAGGATCAGCTCACGTGATCAATTTGAAAACCGAAAACTGTAGTTGGGAGAATAGAAATCTCAAAGGACGGATTCACATACTGGTACCCATCGTATGATGATTTATACAACATAGTGAGATCAGAGACGGGAACCAGTCTAGTGTTTGGCAAAGACCTCAATCCGAGATCATTCATCCGTGAAACTTCAGGTAACTGCTAGCATGCCTGCGGGTTAATTATCGGTTTCTGGCACCTCCTAATTTTGGTGTAAAACCCTTGATTTCGTTACTTTTCATGTTGATTTTTATGAATTGTGGACAATTTTTGGACCGATTTTGTCAGCTAATTTGATGATTTCAATCGGTCTCAGAAGTTGAAATCCAGTCCAGACCAACATTTTATCGGATTTCCGGAGCCCTGATCCAGTCAACACATTGTGTTTTATTAACAAATATTCTGTGTGGACAATCATTTGTCATAAAGATAAGTTATGCACTATCCATATAAAAACATAATATGCTATTACAAATTGTATATTTTGCAAATAATTCACGCCATCACTAAAAGAATTGTTGTGTAATCAGGAGTTACTGTGCAATCAGAAGAGAGTGTCTCATAAGCCAAAACGGACTGGGCCCAGTACCACACAATGACTCTTTTTGCCTCCCTACAAGATAATGGCTTTGGAAAACATGGTGGAAAATTAAGAAATTGCTTGTGACAAGCAATTTTTTTCATTTTCCACAATGTTTTCCATCCAAAATACCTAAAAATTAAAAATTCCATTCACTTGAAATTGTTGTCTGCAGGATCTATTTATTTGAACCACCCTAAAACTTTGTCGTTTATAAATTATGAGAAAGTTGAAGTTTGTATTGTACTTTATAAGCAGGCTGTCATCTACATTTTCAGATGTCTAGTGCCTTGAGGAATGCTGGTAAATCTTCTCTGTGTGTGGTAGATGAATTTGGGAAAGGTACTGATATGGTAGGTATGACTTTTCTGGTTAAAATTGGAATATTCTATGACAAGCAGTGCTAAATGATCGTAATTATGTGAGTATTTGTAGAAAAGAGGGATGCTGTAGTTAAGGTTTTACATGTAAGTGTTGTGTTTCTTTCTATGGATGCTATTGCTTTGAAACTTTCTTTATGCTTCTGTGAATATAATATCAGTCCCTAGGCAAAGGTTCATTACTCTGGCATGTAATTTAGTGGATTTTTAACCAATTATGGTATTGTATATGAAATACTGGATCAACAAACCAGATTGCGCATTTATACACACTTCCATGTTATTAATGTATCTGTGATTTATTATTTAACACATGACCACATAGTGACTCTTTGACTCCCCACAAGGTAAAGTTTTGAAAAGAAACATTGTGGAAAATGAAGAAATTACTTGTGACAAGCAATTTCTGCATTTTCCACAACCTTTTAGAGTTTAAAAGACAACAAAATGTAAAGTTTCATACGCTTGAATTTGTCTTCTGCATGATTTTTAGCTTGCCCGGGACGATAGTCTCGGAAGAGCTATTGTCATACCGCCGGATGTCGGCACCGGCGTCCGCAAAAACTTTAACCTGGCCCATATCTCATGCCCTTTTAGAGGTGCAGCCTTCATATTTCACCTGTGGGTACCTACAACCAAGACCTTTCATTTGAGACCATGACCTTGTGACCTTGACCTTGGAGTTTGACCTACATTTTGACTGTTTTAAAAAATTTTAACCTGGCCTTTATTTTATGCCCTATTACAGATACAGCATTGATAGTATACCTGAGGATATCTTTAAGCTAGACCCTTTAATTTGGGACCATGACCTTTGACCTGGTGACCTTGACCTGGGAGTTTGGCCTACTTTTAAAAAACTTTAACCTGGCCTTAAAAAAACTTTAACCTGGCCTATATCTTTTGCCCTATTACACATACAGCCTTGATATTTCACATATGGACACATCCTACCAACACCGTTCACATTTGACCATGACCTTGTGACCTTGACCTTGGAGCTTGACATACTTTTAAAAAAACTTTAACCTGGCTTATATTTCATGTGCTTTTACACATTAAGCCTTGATATTCACACATGGACATCTCATACCAACATTGTTCACATTTGACCATGACCTTGGACCTTGTGACATTGACCTTGGAGTTTGACCTACTTTTATAAAACTAACATGGCCTATATCTCATTTCCTTTAACACATACAGCCTTGATATTTCACACATTGACACCTCCTACCAACACCGTTCACATTATACCATGACCTTGGACCTTATGACCTTGACCTTGGAGTTTGACCTACTTTAAAAAAACTTTAATCTTGCTTCTATCTCATATCCATTTACACATACAGTCTTGATATTTCACACATGGACACCTTTGACCAAGACCTTTCATATTTGACCATGACCTTGGACCTTGTGACCTTGACCTTGGAGTTTGACCTACTTTAAAAAACTAACCTGGCCTCTATCTCATGTCCTTTTAAACATAGTCTTGATATTTCACACCTGGACACCTCTGACCAAGACCTTTCACATTTGACCATGACCTTGGACCTTGACCTTGGAGTTAGACCTACTTTTAAAAAACTTTAATCTGACCTCTATCTCATGTCCTATTACACATACAGCCTTGATATTTCACACATGGACACCTCCTACCAACTCCGTTCACATTTGTCCATGACCTTGTGACCTTGACCTTGGGCCTTGAGCTACTTTTAAAAAACTTTAACCTGGCCTTTATCTCATGTCCTATTACAAATACATCCTTGATGTTTCACACATGGACACCTCTGACCAAGACCTTTCACATTTGACCATGATCTTGGACCTTGTGACCTTGAAGTTTGACTTACTTTTAAACAAGGTGTCAAACTGTCACAAGATACGCCCGTAATACTGCTTTATGTTGACAGGAGGAGCAGATTGGTTAAAGTTTCATGGTCCTAGCTATTATACTTTTCGAGATATGCCCTGGACAAAAATGAAGTATGAAAAATGACAAAGGGCAATAACTCAAAAAATAGGTCAGGCAGAGTTGAAGTTATTGTGCACTGCTCTCCCCCTTAATGAGATCTATACACCCACGAAGTTTCGTGATCCTAGCTATTATACTTTTTAGAGATATACTCCGGACAAGATTCTAGTATGAAAACAACAAAGGGCAATAACTCAAAAAATAGATCAGGTAGAGTTATGGTTATTGTGCACTGCACTCCCTCTTGGTGAGATCTATACACCCATGAAGTTTCATGATCCTAGCTATTATACTTTTAGAGATAAAAAAGGACAAGATTCATGTATGAAAAACAACAAAGGGCATTAACTCAAAAAATAGGCCAGGTAGAGTTATGGTTATTGTGCACTACACTCCCCCTTGGTGAGATATATACACCATGAAGTTTCATGATCCTAACTATTATACTTTTAGAGATATACTCCGGACAAGATTCAAGTATGAAAAACAACAAAGGGCAATATTTAAAAAAAAGGCCATGTAGAGTTATGGTTCTTGTACACTGCACTCCGTAATTATGAGAAGAATATAACTGCCAAGTTTAAAGTCCATCGGACTTAAAGTGACAGATTTATGCTCCGGACAAAGAAGTGGACGCCGCCGGACACCCGGACGCCGGAAATCACGGGTGATCCCATAATACGTCCCGTCTTCGACGGGCGTATAAAAACTTTAACACGGCCTATATCTCATGTCTTATTACAAATACAGCCTTGATATTTCACACATGGACACCTCTGACCAAGACCTTTCACATTTGACCATGACCTTGGACCTTGTGACCTTGACCTTTTACCTTGAGCTACTTTTAAAAAACTTTAACCTGGCCTATATCTCATGTCCTTTTTAAAAACATAGTCTTGATATTTCACACATGGACACGTCTGACCAAGACCTTTCACATTCGACCATGATCTTGGACTTTGTGACCTTGACCTTAGAGTTTGACCTACTGTTAAAAAACTTTAACCTGGGCTATATCTCATGTCCTATTACACATACAGCCTTGATATTTTACACATGGACACCTCCGACCAAGACCTTTCACATTTGACCATGACCTTGGACCTTGTGACCTTGACCTTGGGCCTTGAGCTACTTTTAAAAAACTTTAATCTGGCCTTTATCTCATGTCCTATTACACATACAGCCTTGATATTTCACACATGGACACCTCCTACCAACACCGTTCACATTTGACCATGACCTTGGAGTTTTACCTTCTTTTAAACATTTTAACTTGGCCGTTATCTCACATTGATATCTCCTGCCAAGGATTTTCATTTTGGATCATGAGCTTTTACCTTGACCTAGGAAATAACTTTTCTTTGTGACAAGCTCTCGTTTGGGCGAGCTTCATTGTACGCGGACAATTCTTGTTTAATTTGGAACAGCCCAAAATTTTGCTATTTGGTAACGGGTTACATTTGTTGTCAATGCATTACAGATAGATGGTGTATCACTGTTGGTGTCCTGTCTCAAATATTGGATCAACAAACCAGACTGTCCACATGTGTTTGTGTGTACTCACTTCCATAGTATTATACATCAACATCTCCTGCCTAGAACACCCCTCATTAAATATCTGGTGAGTAACAATGTCCTTATGTTGTGGGTAGTATAACATTGTCCACATGTGTTTGTGTGTACTCACTTCCATAGTATTATACGCCAGCATCTCCTGCCCAGAACACCCCTCATTGAATATATGGTGAGTAACAATATTGTGGGTAGTGAATCACTGTCCACATGTGTTTGTGTGTACTCACTTCCATAGTATTATACGCCAGCATCTCCTGCCCAGAACACCCCTCATTGAATATATGGTGAGTAACAATATTGTGGGTAGTGAATCACTGTCCACATGTGTTTGTGTGTACTCACTTCCATAGTATTATACACCAGCATCTCCTGCCTAGAACACCCCTCATTAAATATCTGGTGAGTAACAATGTCCTTATGTTGTGGGTAGTATAACATTGTCCACATGTGTTTGTGTGTACTCACTTCCATAGTATTATACACCAGCATCTCCTGCCTAGAACACCCCTCATTGAATATATGGTGAGTAACAATATTGTGGGTAGTGAATCACTGTCCACATGTGTTTGTGTGTACACACTTCCATAGTATTATACGCCAGCATCTCCTGCCTAGAACACCCCTCATTAAATATCTGGTGAGTAACAATGTCCTTATGTTGTGGGTAGTATAACATTGTCCACATGTGTTTGTGTGTACTCACTTCCATAGTATTATACGCCAGCATCTCCTGCCCAGAACACCCCTCATTGAATATATGGTAAGTACTGTATGTATTTGAGTCATGGTCTTGAAAAGGGGACCAAATAGCATTTGGTACAATCATGTTTCCAGATCAGCCTGCAGTAAAATATAGTCTAATAAGGATGCATGTTGCTTACTTATAGTTGATACAGGTCATGGACAAGCTTTTAGGCTGATCTGGACCCATGTTGCTTTCAAATGCCGTAAGGGACCTTTTCTTCAAATCCTAACTCACTATTAATCCCATATGGGTACCCGAAGACCGATTAAGGTTATGTAATTTTTGCATTGCCTATCAGACATTAAAAGTAGTTTTTTGAACCGTACATGCTTAGTTTTGATAATTCTCTGTTATACCGTATGATTGGTAATTTCTGCGGCAACATAATTTTTGCGGATACAATCAAACAGCAAAAATTGAATTCTAAAAAAATACCTTGACTTAAGGTATCCTACCCCTCAAAAGCACCTAAGAACCAGAGGCAAAATTTGAAATGTGCAAATAATTCCTAAACTATGTTGCATTTCCATTCCAAATACAAACATAAACATTTTGCACGGTTTAGAATTTTGAATTAATGCATACTTTTGAAAATATTTGACAAAAATGTTCAAAATTACCTCCCTTGCATATGAATATAGAGTAAAATAATATTGGTAAATAATTTTCTTCTTTAAGCATAATCTTGAAATCCGGCACGGTGAATCAACTTATGTGAAGTGTATTTACAAGTGTGTGAAATTTGATGCATTTCGTATGGCTAGAAAGTGTTGATTTTTTCAGGGTGTAAACCTTAAATATATCTATATGCTACCTTTGATTATAGCACCTATATCGGAAAAGTGTGTAATCTACACCACACTCTTTACATGTGTTAAACATATCATTATTGTTACTTCAAATTAAATTTACCATTTTTGGGCCGAATCCGCAAAAATTTGCACCCGCAAAAATTACCAGTTATATGGTATGTATTTCCTGTAGTTTACATCATAATACATCTTATAATAATGTAATATCCATTTTCATTGGCAACACTTTTTTATACACCTGAAGTGTTGTATTATGTTATGGCCCCGCTTGTCCGTCAGTCGGTCTGTCTGTCTGTTTGTCCGTCTGTCTGTCTGTCCGTCCGTTAACAATTTCTTGTGTGCGCATCTCCTCCTACAGTTTTGATCGGAATTTGATCAAACTTGCCACAATTAATCTCCATGGTGTCTAGTTGTGCACCTCGCTTATGGAATGCATATAACTCTTTTCGTTCTTGAATTATCTGCTCTTGAATTAAAAAAATGCCCATTTTCTTGTGTGCGCAACTCCTCCTACAGTTTTGATCAGAATTTGATCAAACTTGCAACAATGAATCTCCATGGTGTCTAGTTGTGCACACCGCTTACGGAATTTAGATAACTGTTTTCGTTCTTGAATTATATTCCCGTTCTTGAATTATCTTTTCTCAAAAATGCCCATTTTCCCCTGTGCGCTACTTCTACAGTTTCAACCAGAATTTAATCAAACTAGCCACAATGAATCTCTATGGTGTCTTGTTGTGCAAACAAAATTTTGATAACTTTTCATGTTTGAATGATCTGCCCTTGAATTGAAAAAAAATGGCCAATTTTTACTGACAAGCCCCTCTCGGGCGTATATGCGCCGCTCTGCGAAGCTCTTGTTTGAGTTTGGCATGTTCTTCATATTTAGAAGCAGGTATATTTCTTGTTTATTTGTAATTATTTCAATCACCAAAGAATGCAGATCATGTATCCATGCTGTATTATGTTCCTCTGATTGGTCATGAACATTTCAAGACCAGCGTTCTTGATAAGAATTTTCTCTGTATTGTTCAGACACTAGAGACCCTACACAATGAAGCAGAGCTAGCATTTCTATTCCAGTCATACAAACTTTACTTATGCTTGCTTGTTGCTAAAGAATCTGTTGAGTTTCAGTGTCTTGTTGTTCTGGCAGGCAGTCTAAAACAAGATCAGCCTGCTTATTTGTGCAGCCTGACCTTGTTTTGCTCTGCTTGCCAGTTTTGTTACAGCATTACAAAGGGGAACTACACATATTTCAGACATTAGAGACCCTGCATAACGGAGCAGAGCTAGTGTTTCTGTATCAGCTAGTCGAGGGTCACACTAGCTCTAGTTATGCATGCCATGTAGCAGCCCAGGCTGGATTACCAGCAGAAATTGTCAAGAGAGGAACAGAGGTATGTAGACATCACGAATTCTTCAAAAACTTTGTAATTACATCTTGATTTAACCTCTAGTTAAAAGGTTTTTGATGAAAAGCGATGATTCGCAACATTTATAATCCCTTTTCATGCTGATCTTTGAATATGTTGATGCTTTTGCAGGCAACATAGATTTAAATCAACCTACTCATGCCTTCTTGTTTAACCCTTTCCCAAACGACAAAATGTAAGGGTGATCCACTTCAAAAACTGCCACAAATGACAAAATGGATGTTATTAAAGGTAGTATTTGTGTAAAATATGGAACAGAAAATATTGAGACAAAAGGAGAAACTGCTGGTTATCAGCAGTTTCTTCTCTGTTTCAATGTTTTCCCAAGCCTTTTCTATTAGGGACATCAAAACCAGATCTTGTTTTGGAAAGGGTTAAATTTAGCATTACAAGGATAAATTATATGGCACATCGATAATTCAAATAAAATTAACATTGACAAAATATGTTTAACCATAAGTCATAACACTGCTCTATGGCGCATGTTTATGATTTATTGCAAGCTCTTACCTTTGATATCATGGTCGAGGATGACTGTAAAAATTGTCATGATATTTACGAACAAGAGCTGTCCGAAGACAGCGCGCTCGACTTTCTAAGTTGCTTAGTATAAAGGGAGCATAACTCCAAATATAGTGGAGCCAGGGTCATGGGCCCTGATAATAAGGTAGAGGGTGTGATGGTGAATAAGTATTTTAAGTTTGGGTTGAATCCCTTTGATAGTATGGAAGTTATTGAAATTTGAAAAAACTTTAACCTTTGTTGCAAAGTCAACGCCGACACCCGGGTGACAGTATAAGCTCTCATTTTCTTCGAAAAGTCGAGCTAAAAAATGCTATAAGATGGAAAAACACATCTAACATGCGCATTGTTGGTAATGTTCAGAAAAAGTCTTAAGTACACATTATTTAAGCTGTTGTTACTATGTTTTTCACCATTACCTGGGACATGGTCATTAGATTTTACTGTAAGACTGCATAGGACTCAATGTTTTCGATGAACATTTATATAAATACAGAATGTATTCTATTACTGGAGTTAGAGGTATATACAAAATTAATGTGTACCGCTTTCTTATTAGAATTTTAAGTAGTTTTGAGCGAATCGGTATTTACTTTCTAATGAGTTAGAGTTCTGTTGAATTTCAGACATCAGAATTGATCCGACAATGTAAGCCAATACAGCGAGTTGATTCAGTAGATGTTGATACACAACATAAGAGGTAGGCTTAACAATTAGGGCCCATTGTATAAAATTGTTTAACCCTTTTCCCACATGGGTCGCTGCCACGGCGCAGTTGGTAGCACATCACTCTCATTCATTAGGTCCCGGGTTTGATCATTTCAACATTTGTTCACAATTTTTTTGATTCATCAAAAAATGTTGGCGTGGCAGGGCGGGCTGACCTGATTTTGCGAAATCATGAGTCAATTCTTCAAAGATCTTCTCCTCTTAAACCATTATGCCGATTTGAAGCAAACTTGGCAGAAATGTTCCTTTTTTTACCCTTTTCAAAACTTGTTTGTCAATTTTTGATTCGTCAATAAATTTGGGCGTGGCAGGGTGGGGCTTATTGTACTTTTTTTTTTTTTTAAAAATCAACGATTGGGCCAATTTGAACCAAACCTGGCTGGAATGTTCTTTGAGTGACTCTTTCCGACATCGGTTCATAACTATTTTGACACATAGCTTTTTCCCATTGACCAGGACCTATGGAGAGATATGAGAATACAAAATAAAATGTCAGATTTAGAACAAAAGAGTCAGGTGAGCAATATAGGGCCATTCTGGTCCACTTTTCTTCCTTTGCCTCAAAATTTTCCCAAGCGTAGTCAACATGAGATGTCAAAATCAGGTCTTATTTGAGGAAAGGGTTAACTAAAAAGATTTGAAACCTGCTACAGATGACAACATGGATGTTGAAAAGATTATATTTATGTACAATTAAAGCAAAAGAAGAAAAAGCTGATAACCAGCTTTTTTTCCTTCAATGTGTTCAACCTTTTCATATTGGGTGCACCAAAAGGGCATCTTTGTTTTGGAATGTGTTAAATCCATGGTTTGCCTTTAACCCAGTTTATGCAACAGGTCCAGAATGTTAACCATTTCCCAAGCCATCCTGGGTTTGAATGTTAACCTGAAAAAAGGCATTGGAAAAAATGTAGGTGAATTAGAAAATATAGGCTACTCAGTTCAAAATTTGCTATTCAGGAATAGGTTAAAGGGACATTTCATTCCGATTTCATTTTTTTTAAAGTATGTCTTGATGCCAAGGTTGGTTATTGTAATGAGTATAAATACTATTGGTTTTTAGCTCACCTGAGCACGAAGTGCTCAAGGTGAGGTATTGTGATCTATCAATGTCCGGCGTCCGTCTGTCCGTCTGTCTGTCTGTCCGTCTGTCCGTCACGGCGTCAACAATTTCTTTAAACTACATCTCCTCCTAAACTACTTTGTCAAAATTAACCGAACTTGGCAGAAATGTTCCTTGGGTGGTCCCTTATAAAAATTGCTAAAAGAATTGAAATCCATGAAAAACTCTGGTTGCCGTGGCATCGGAAAATGGGAAATTTCACAAAAGCTCAACAATTTCTTTAAACGACATCTCCTCCTAAACTTCTGGGTCAAAATCAACCAAACTTGGCAGAAATGTTCCTTTGGTAGTCCCTTATAAAAATTGCTAAAAGAATGGCAATCCATGAAAAACTCTGGTTGCCGTGGCATCAGAAAATGGGAAATTTCACAAAAATTCAACTATTTTTTTAAAAGACATCTCCTCCTTAACTTCTGTGTAAAAATCAACCAAACTTGGCAGAAATGTTCCTTGGGTGGTTCTTTATAAAGTTTGCTAAAAGAATTGAAATCCATAAAAAATTCTGGTTGCCATGGCATCGGAAAATGGGAAATTTCACAAAAGCTCAACAACTTCTTTAAACAACATCTCCTCCTTAACTTCTGGGTCAAAATCATCCAAACTTGGCAGAAATGTTCCTTGGGTGGTCCCTTATAAAAATTGCTAAAAGAATTGAAATCCATGAAAAACTGGTTGCCGTGGCATCGGAAAATGGGAAATTTCACAAAAGCTCAACAATTTCTTTAAACGACATCTCCTCCTTAACTTCTGGGTCAAAATCAACCAAACTTGGAAGAACTGTTCCATGGGTGGTCCATTATAAAGTTTGCTAAAAGAATTGAAATCCATGAAAAACTCTGGTTGCCGTGGCATCGGAAAATGGGAAATTTCACAAAAGCTCAACAATATTCTTTAAACGACATCTCCTAAACTTCTGGGTCAAAATCAACCAAACTTGGCAGAAATGTTCCTTGGGTAGTCCCTTTTAAAAATTGCTAAAAGAATGGAAATCCATGAAAAATTCTGGTTGCCGTGGCATTAGAAAATGGGAAATTTCACAAAAATTCAACTATTTCTTTAAAAGACATCTCCTCCTTAACTTCTGTGTTAAAATCAACCAAACTTGGCAGAAATGTTCCTTGGGTGGTCCCTTATTAAAATTGCTAAAAGAATTGAAATCCATGTAAAACTCTGGTTGCCGTGGCATCGGAAAATGGGAAATTTCTTTAAATTTAAAAAGTTTCAGTAAACGACATCTCCTAAACTTCTGGGTTGAAATCAACCAAACTTCGCAGAAATATTCCTTGGGTGGTCCTTTATCAAAATTGATAAAAGAATTTGAAATACATGAAAAACTGTAGTTGCCGTGGCATTGGAAAATGGGTAATTATTTTAAATCTCAACAATGTCTTTAAATGACATCTCCTCCTAAACTACAGAGTCAAAATTAATCAAACTTGGCAGAAATGTTCCTTGGGTGGTCCCTTATGAAAATTGCTAAAAGAATTGAAATCCATGAAAAACTCTGGTTGCCGTGGCAACGGAAAATGGGGAATTTCTTTAATTCTCAAAAGTTTCTTTCAACGACATCTCCTAAACTTTTGGGTTGAAATCAACCAAACTTTGCAGAAATATTCCTTGGGTGGTCCTTTATCAAAATTGCTAAAAGAATTTGAAATCCATGAAAAACTCTAGTTGCCGTGGCATTGGAAAATGGGTAATTATTTTAAATCTCAACAATGTCTTTAAATGACATCTCCTCCTAAACTACAAAGTCAAAATCAATCAAACTTGGCAGAAATGTTCCTTGGGTGGTCCCTTATGAAAATTGCTAAAAGAATTGAAATCCATGAAAAACTCTGGTTGCCGTGGCAACGGAAAATGGGGAATTTCTTTAATTCTCAAAAGTTTCTTTAAACGATATCTCCTAACTTCTGGGTTAAAATAAACCAGTAATGTTCCTTGGGTTGTCCCTTATAAAAATTGCTAAAAGAATTGAAATCTATGAAAAACTCTGGTTGCTGTAGCATCAGTAAAAGGGAAATGCCATAAAAGCTCATCAATTTCTGTAAACAACATCTACTCCTAAACTACATGGCCAAATTCTTCTCTGGGACCACAATGCGTAACATATGCAAAGTTATTTGGCATTATTTAAACATTACTCAGGTGAGCGATTTAGGGCCCTCAGGGTCCTCTTGTTTGAAGTTGTTGCCAATAAGCGAGAAACACGCATTTAAAGTTGAGACATAATCGATAAATTGCATATAAACCCGAACTGTTGTCCATAACAATTTGTTCAATTTTAACACAAAAATATAAATTTCTCGTAAACGGCGCAATATTTTGGCTCGAAATTTTCAGATTCTCATAAGGAAATATGCTCTTTCAGATAAAAATAAAAGTTAAATTTATGACAAAAAATTCTGAAATGTCACTTTAAGTAAGTATAGTCCTTAATCATTATCAGGAGTGATAGGAAATATAGTCATTAGATAGCATAAATCTGTGAAGATGACAGATACAAATTAATAAGGATAAATATGAAAAAGTTAACCTTTTCCCATGTGGTGATGCTTTTTGATGAATAAATATATGATATATAAAGCTTGGGAAAGTATCAAGGCAAAAGAAGAACATGTTGTTGAGGAGCATTTTCTTCTTCTGCTTCTATTTTTTCTTTGCTATATTATAAACAAACATAATCTCCATTAACATTTATTTTGTTGTCTTTAGAAGCTTTCAGATTGGAGGAATCTAAGACTGTCATTTGGGAAAAGGTTTAATGGTAAAATGCCCAGAATTATTGCCTATTTATAAATGAACAATGGAAAAAGGGACCTTTTTGTCATTTTCTCCCAATTCCATCCGTGCCATTGTCTTCAATTTCTATAAATTGAGTAAAATGAATTTTGTCACTGGTGAATGATTTCACTTAGGTTGAGATAAAAAAATCATTGAAGAATAAATGATAAAGAAAGGATGATTGTTAAGAAAAATAAATCTCAAATGGATAAAACTTCAAAACAAAACATCAATAATTAAACCCGTCCCGAACAAAAACCATGTTTTGTCCTTTCTTGAAAACATTGAGGCAAAAGAAGAAATTATTGATGCTTTAACCCATTCTCACATAATGAGGCCTTTTGATGCTCCACAAGATAAAGGCTTTAGAAAACATTTTAGGAATATAAGAAATTGCTTTTGACAAGTAATTTTCTCACATCCCTCAAGGTTTCTACCAAGATTAACCAAAAAATGTTTAATTCACTTGTAATCGTTGTCTGCAACATCCATGATTTTAGAATGGTCATAATTTTGTTGTCTGGTATTGGAATGATGTACATTTTTATGCCCCGGTATCGAAGGATGGGGGCATGTTGTATTACTCCTGTCTGTCCCTCTGTCATTCCGAAAACTTAACCTGAAAACTTAACATTAGCCTTTTCTTAAGAAATAGTCATTTCAGGGACATTGATGTTTCACAAACACGTCTTGTTTCTACTTTTAACATCAATTGTAAGTTGTTAAATCTTCCTGATTGGGAAAGAGACAATTACAGTAGTTACAGTACAACATTAATTTTAAAGTTCTCTATTTATGTTTTTCCTTTATTATGGCAAATATAGTTATCTTGTACTTTTTCATCTGTAGAGAAATGGTGTATGAGCTCAATTTAGTTCCTATTCATTGTTGATTTAATACAGTAGAAACCTAATTCTCCCGCTAAATCATCTCCTTGGCTAAATGAAGTCATTTTCCTTTGATTAAGAATGATAGGACTGTTTTATATCTTGATTTGTGTTCTAATTGTCTCAAATTTCTGACAAATGAATTGGCATCTGAAAATGGTCATTAATTTAACCCTCTCCCGGTATTCTGTTGTTCATGATAGTTACAGATATCGTCGGTGTACTGTATGTGTAGATATTTTCGCGGAGCGAAATTTTCGCGGTAGGGCTCCATTTTCGAGTTTTACAAATATTTGCGCAACTTTGAATTCGCAGAGAGACAATTTAAGAATTTTTAATTTCGCGCACAACAAAATGAATGTAAGTGCTGGGTAAATACTCTTTCTTATTTGCAGTATCTTAAACACTCGGGAGTCAGAGATTAAACGGATATTGCTCCACTGTAACTAATTAATTTCTTAATGCATTCTATTAAAGGGTTTGTTACATGACAAACAATGCATTGTCCGATAAAGTGTGAAATGGTTATTCACAGTTTTATTGTTAAATTACTTAAAGTAAAAAAAAAAGTAAAGGTGGTTTATAGTCTCAAATTTACGAACTAGGTCCATATTCGCGCGACTTTCACACTTTACTCCACGATCATCGAGCTTCAAGTCGGCTGTTTACAGTCGGCGCCTGCGGCACAGCACAGCACTTCGGCTTTCAACTCTCCCGTGTACCCATTTATACACCTGGGTGAAGAGGAGCAACGTGGGGTAACTTTTTTGCTCAGAAAAATTCCCGTGACCTCGGCGGGATTTGAACCCAGGACCTCTCGATCCCTAAGCCCGCGTCCTACCACTAGACCACGGCGCCCCACACTTTTGATACATGTATCTTGTCACCTTCTTTATTCAACATATTTAGTCAATAAAACATAAACATTTACGAACTGAATGAATATTCTTGTAATGTTTATAATAAAAATACATTTCAACTTACGCGAAAATTAAACTATTCCGGAAGAATTGGGAGTACAAATATTTGCGCAATATTTCTACACATACAGTAAATGCAAAACCTCGTATGTCGATTCTTGCGATTTTCAAAGTACAAACTTGTGTGTCCAGTTAAAGACCATTCTTGTAAGTTTTGAGATATTTTTACTGATCAGTATAAATGACAAATCATCTGTGAACAATATGTCCAAATTTCAAGTAAAACATTTCAGTTTGGCTTTTTAGCTCACCTGAGCACAAAGTGCTCAAGGTGAGCTATTGTGGTCACTTTTTGTCCGTCGTCCGTCTGTCTGTCCGTCCGTCCACAATTTCGTGTTTACACTCTAGCATCTACAAATATAGGCCAATCTAGACCAAACTTGGTCAAAACATGTATGGCTATAAGATCTCGGATGAGTTAGATTATGGGTCAGATCGAACTAGAAAGTCAGGAGTTATCTGCCCTTGAATGCGAAAAATACCTAGTTTTGACATTGTTTACACTCTAGCATCTACAATTATGGATCAATCAAGACAAATTTTGGACATAACGTTGCAGACCATAATATCTCGGATGAGTTCGATTTTCAGTCTGATCTGACCAGAAAGACGAGAGTTATGTGCCCTTGAATTCAACAAAATTGCCATTTTCGGCTGTTTTCGACCTTTTTTACACTTTAGAATCTACAATTATTCATCGATCAGTACAAAACTTGGACACAATGTTGGGGACCATGAGATCTCGGAAGAGTTTGATTTTCAGTCTGATCTTATCAGAAAGTCGAGAGTTACTTGTCCTTGAATTTGACCAAATTGTCATTTTCGGCTGTTTTCGACCTTATTTACTCTCTAGAATCTACAATTATCAATCAATCAATCCAAAACTTGGAAACAATATTGGGGATCATAAGTTCTTGGATGAGTTTGATTTTCAGTTTTATCTGATCAGAAAGTTGAGAGTTACGAGCCCTTGAATTTGAAAAAAAATGCTGTTTTTGACTGTTTTCGACCTTATTTACACTCTAGAATCTACAATTTTTGACCAATCAAGACAAATTTTGGACACAAGGTTGGAGACCATAAGATCTCAAATGAGTGTGATTTTCACTTTGATCTGAGTAGAAAGATGAGAGTTATGTGCCCTTGAATTTGATAAAATTGCTGTTTTCGGCTGTTTTTGACATTGTTTACACTCTAGAATCTACAATTATTTATCAATTAAGACAAAACTTGAAAACAATTTGAGACCATGAGATCTTTGATTAATTTGATTTTCAGTCCGATCTGATCAAAAAGGCAAGAGTTATGTGCCCTTGAATTTGACAAAATTGCTGTTTTCTACTGTTTTCGACCTTGTTTACACTCTAGAATCTACAATTATTGACCAATCAAGACAAATCTTGGACACAATGTTAGGTATCGTAAGATCTCGGATGAGTTTGCTTTTCAGCCTGATTTGACTAGAAAGTCGAGAGTTATGTGCCCTTGAATGTGATCAAAATTGCCGTTTTCCGCTGTTTTCGACCTTGTTTATACTCTAGAATCTACAATTATTGATCAATCAAGACAAAACTTGGACACAATGTTGGGGATCACAAGATCTGGGATGAGGTTGTTTTTCAGTCTGATCCGACCAAAAAGTCGAGAGTTATATGCCCTTGAGTTTGACAAAATTGCTGTTTTCGGCTGTTTTCGACCTTGTTTATACTCCAGAATCTACAATTATTTATCAAACAAGACAAATCTTGGACAATGTTGAGCACCATAAGATCGTGGATGAGTTCGATTTTCACAACGTTATTGACCATAAGTTCGTTTTCAGTCTTAAAGTCATGAATATTTATTGAATTGAAGTGTTACTCATATCATTTTGGTTCAGGTGAGCGATATAGGACCATCATGGTCCTCTTGTTTCCCTCTCCTTTAAAATTTTCCAAAAAACGAGATACAAGGTTTTGCATTTACAACGACGATATGTAGAGCATTGAAAGAAATAACATCGTTTTCATTTTCTTCCAAGGGTTTCCTTACTACAACATACTCATTTTGTACATTTAGCTAGGCCACTTATGTTTCAATACCTTAGAATTTAGACCAGACTAAAATTTTAGGATTTTTAGCTAACCTGAGCACAAGATGCCCAAGGGTACTATTGTGATCACCTTTTGTCCGCCGTGTGTTTGTCGTCCATCAACAATTTCTTTAAATGACATCTCCTCCTAAACTACTTTGCCAATTTCAACCAAACTTGGTATGAATGTTCCTTAGGTGATCCCCTTTAAAAGAGTAGCTAATAAAATGAAATCCATAAAAAACTCTGGTTGCCATGTTAACAGAAAAGGAGAAATTTTACTAAATCTCATTAACGTCTTTGAACAACATTTCTCCTAAAATACTAGGCCAATTTCAACCAAACTTGGCAGAAATATTCCTGAGGTCCCTGTTAAAAATTGCTAAAAAAAATTTGAAATCCATTAAAAACTGGTTGCCATGGCAACAGAAAAGGACAAATTTGACCTAATCCCAATAATTTCTTTGAACATCTCCTCCTATACTACTTGGCAAATTTCAACCAAACTTGGCAGAAATATTCCTTGGAAGGGTCCTTTTGAAAATTGCTAGAAGAATTGAAATCCATTAAAAGCTTAGGTTGCCATGGCAACAGAAAATGGAGAAATTCAGCCAAATCTCATTGACATCTTTGAATGACATCTCCTCCTAAACTACTCGGCTAATTTCAACCAAACTTGGCAGAAATATTCCGGAGGAGGTCCCCTTTGAAAATTGCTACAAGAATTGAAATCTGTATAAAAAACTCTGGTTACCATGGTAACAGAAAAAGAGAAATTACACGAAATCTGTCAGAAGCAATTTCTCCATAACCACAGAACCAATTTTGACAAAATTTCATATTTGCATTACTTATGATATTGCTAAGAGGTACTTTACTTTGTTTTTCAATATGAAACCTTGTCACAGAAAAAGGGGATTTCTTGTTTATTTAAAACAGACCTTATATTTTTCATAATCTGAACATGCATATAACAGCGATTACAGTGCCATTCTGGCACTCTTGTTTCTGGTTAACCTGGCCTTTCCCAAACTAGACCTTCTTTTGAATTCCCTAATTCATGAAGATTTGAGAAAACATGGAGGGAAAAGAATCGCCAGCATTTTGTCTAAATACGGTCTGTGCTAAACAATACAATTAACAGATTAGTTCAAATTGATACTGGATTTTACTTCACCATTTCCCAGACAAGACCTGGGTTTGTTGTCCCTAATAGGAATAACTTCGGAAACATTGAGGCAAAGGAGAAAAATGTTGATAAGCATAATTCTTCCCTTTTGTCACAATATTTTCGGTGCAATGTTGTACTGCACAAATCCTTCCTCTACTAACATTTGTTTTGGCGTCTGCTGCAGTTTTCAAATTGAAACAGCGTAAATTTTGCATGTTCTTGAACGAATAAAGCCTTTACCAAACAACTAGAATTTAACCCTTTCCCAAACAAGACCTGGATTTGACGTCCCTAATAGAACATGATTGGGAAAACATTGAGGCTAAAGAAGAAACTGCTGATAACCAGCAGTTTCTCCTTTTGCCTCAATATTTTCTTGGCTACATCGCACACAAATTCAGTCTTTATTAACATCCATTTTGTCATTTGTTGCAGTTTTTGAACCGGATCACCCTAAAATTTTGCTGTTTGGGAAAGGGTTAAACCATTCTATTTGAGCGACCTTACAGAGGACCAAATAAATGATATGAAATGAGGAAAATGTGTATGTTATAGCACTGAAAATATTGAAGCAAAAGGAGAAAATTCTGTTTACATTATTTTCTTCTTTTGCCTCAATATTTTCCCAAGCCATATATCTTAGGGATGTTGAAACGAGATCTTGTTCGGAAAAGGATTAATCACCAGACTTGGGAAAAAAATAGAAAAAAATAAATTTACTGAATTTTTTATGTCATATTTTCTCCTTATATAACTAGATCTATCTTGGGATTGCAAAATCTATGGCTGTCTTAATACATTCATACAAAATTTGTCATGCAGATTTTACTTCAGGTTTTGTCTTTTTATCTTTGTTCATAAAAAGTTTAATATACGTTCCAATGCTAAGTCAGTGCTTGTCTGTTTTTTAGCTCACCTGAGCATGTAAGTGCTCATGGTGAGCTATTGTGATACCGCTGTGTCCGTTGTCCGTCAAACTTTGCCTTGTGTGCACTCCAGAGGACACAGTTTTTGCCCAATCAACCTGAAAATTGGTCAGAATGATTGTCTTGATCAAATCTCAGACAAATTTGAAAATGGGTCATCTGGGGTTAAAAAACTAGATCATTAGGTCAAATTTTAGAAAAACTTTGTGTGCACTCTAGAGGTCACACTTTTTGCCCAATCAGCCTACAAATTGTTCAGAATGATTGTCTTGATAGAATCTCGAACAAGATTGAAATTGGGTCACCTGGGGTCATAAACTAGGTCACAAGGTCAAATCCTAGTAAAACCTTGTGTGCACTCTAGAGGTCACATTTTTTACCCAATCAACCTGTAAATTGGTCAGGATGATTGTCTTGACAAAATCGCGAACAAGATTGAAATTGGGTCATCTGGGGTCATAAACTAGGTCACAAGGTCAGATCTTTGTAAAATCTTGTGCACACTGTAGAGGTCACATTTTTTGCCCAATTAACCTTAAAATTGGTCAGAATGATTTCCTTGATGAAATTTCTGACAAGTTAGAAATTAGGTCATCCAGGGTCATAAACTAGGTCATGAGGTCAAATCTAAGTAAAACCTTGTGTGTACTCTAGAGGCCACATTTATGGTCCAATTAACCTGATAATTATTCAGAATGAATGTCTTGATAAAATCTTGGACAAGGTTGAAGATGGGTCATCTTGGGTCATAAACTAGGTCACAATGTCAAATCTTAGTAAAACTTTTGTGCACTTTAGAGGTCACATTTTTTGCTCAATGGGGCTGAAATTTGTTCAGAATTATACTTTTAATGAAATCCCAGACAAGTTCGAAATTGGGTCATCCGAGGTCATAAACTATGTCATGAGATCTAATCTTAGTAGGCCTATAACCTTGTTTGCACTCTAGAGGCCACATTTTTATGCCTAATCAACCTGAAAATTGGTCAGAATGACTTTTCTTGATGAATTCTTGGGCAAGTACTAAAATGGGTCATCCAGGGTCATAAACAAGGTCATTAGGTCAAATCTCAGAAAAACCTTGTGTGCTTTCTAGAGGCCACATTTTTTTCCCAATCAGCCTGAAATCGGGTCAGAATGATTTTCTTGATCAATTATTGGACAGGTTTTTAATTGGGTCATCTGAAATTATAAACTAGGTCACAGGGTCAAATATTATAACAACCTTGTGTACACTCTAGAGGTCACATTTTTGCCCAATCAACCTGAAAATTAGTCAGAATGATTATCTTGACATAATCTTGGACAAGTTCGAAATTGGGTCATCTAGGGTCATAAACTAGGTTACCAGGTCAAATCTTTATAAAACTGTGTACATTCTAGAGTCTAGCTACATCATATACAGAAAGCTATCATTTCAGGTGAGCGCTTCAGGGCCAATGGCCCTCTTGTTTTGTTTTAACTGTTTCTTTGTCTGTACAAAATAAGCATGCCTTCAGTCTGTATATCTGTAAATTTAGTCCTTTCCAAAACAGCATTTTTTAGACTTGTCCAATTCAAAGATGTTGCAGACTACAATTTCAAGTAAGTTAAATTACATGTTTTGGTATTTTAGGGAAGAAAATGTGGGAAATAAAGAAATGGTTTGTCACAAGCAATGTCTTCATTTTCCACAATGTTTACCAAAACCATTTTCTTCTAGGAGGCCAAAAAGAGTCATTAGAGAGGTTTCGATTCCGAACTTGTACGCCTACTTCTACGTGTACGAGTAATTTTTGTGCGAAACGTCACTATGACGTCATCACTTTGTGAATATTTATCACTCTCGCTACACGTCGAAAACTTGTAGAGGCCGGTTTACACGTAAGTAAAAACTTGTAGCTTTTTATTCTTAATTGGTACAGTTTCTATGTGTTTAAATGAATGCATGAGGTAATTCATGCATTTTTTAATGAGAATATACTTGTGAGTGGTATCCTAACAAGAATAATTTGAAAGTTACAGCGTGTTTAATACAGGTAGTATCAACGACCTTTCCTAACCCAATTTATGCCAGTACATAGAGTCAGTACCTTAAGTATTTACCCACTAACCCTGCATAGGATTTATACAGTTGACGCCTTTTCAAACTTAGTAGATCTAGATCAAGTTTATTACACTGAAATTTATAGATCTACTGTCATTTTCAGATAAGTTTCCGAAGGAAATTCTGACCATTTTTAATATTTTTTGCTGAAGTTTTTCAATAAGGGTAGATCTGGAATTGGGGGGAAAATGCTGGAATTTTCTTCTTTTCCGCTGGTGCTTTCCAAAAACACTTCTAGTTTTGAAACGGGTACAGTTTTCTAACCCTTTTAACCCTTTCCCAAATCACCAGCTACAAGTACACGTACGCGTACAAGTTGGAAATCGAAACCTCTCTATTGTGTGGGAATGAGTTTACATGTTGAATATTTTTTAGCTGTGGATACTCAGAATCTTTTGTTAGTGATTACTTGAAAGGATATTGTGTTTGTCTTTTGAATTATTTTATGAGTTATTCACTCCCAGTTTTATGTCTTTAATAAGGCTGTTGGATGAAAGTTGAAACCCCTGATTATAATCTCTTTGAAGATTTTACTAAGTCATTGCCAAAGATGATATGCGTAAATGGATATTGTTTTACAAATTTTTGATGACATAGTTAAGTAATTTACTTGCAGCTAATTGTTGATATTAAGTTCATTTAGGTTTGATTTATAACCTTTTTCAAAAACAAGCCATGCTTTTGATGTCCTTAAGTAAATGAAACTTTGAAAAGTTAATGTCATTTTCCCATTGTCTCTCGATACTTCCCATGCTTTTAGCTGTAGCTTACTCACTTTGTCATCTGCATCACATTTGGACTTAGACTGGTCTGTTATTTTAACTTATGGGTAAGAACTTTGGAGTTAAATACTTGTGTGAATTGATGGTTTCAAACGTCTAATTTTAATACAGACAATTGTGAATTTCATCTTTTGTATCCATGCCTATTCTGTAATGTTCCTCTTTGTTTAAAAATCTATTCAGTGTTCTGTAGCATTTTGTAGAATTGGACCACCATAAAAGTTTTGGAAAGGGCTAATCCATTCCCAAAACGCGATGCCTTTTTACTCGTACATCCGACAAGATTAAGGCTTGATTATGGCAAATGAAGAAATTGCTTGTGACACATTTTTTTGTGTGTGTTTTTTTAAAAAGGAGACCAAAAACTACAATTTGATTCACTTGAGTTGAATTTGCCCTCTGCAACATCTTTGAAATTGGACTACTCAAAAATTTTGTGGTTTGGGAAAAGGTTAAGTAACCAACCCATCACTAATTGCCGATATTAAGTTCATTTAGGCTGGATAATCTACTCATCAATAAAGTATTGTTTTTCTTCTTTGAACTACCTTTTCTAAGAAGGAATCAGGCATGCCCTTTTCTTTCAATCTTAGCAAACAATGCCTTGTTTTGAAGTCCCTTATAGAAGATGCACGGTGAAAATTCTAAGGTAAAAAAGAAGAAAAGAAAATGCTGATAAATAATATTTAAGTCGTATTTTTTTCAACATCCATTTTGTTGTCTGCAGCAGCTTTGAATTTAGACCACCCAAATATTTTGGTGTTATAGGCTAAAGCTTTCATACATAATAGAATTTTAGAATATTATCTTTAATATTTGAAAGTTGGTGGCAGCTTAGTAATTGTAAGAAAATGTGAAAAGGTCATCATGCTGATAATGGTGGTTTCTTTTGATTAAAGTACTGGTGTTCTTTGCCAAAATGTAGTTTATAGATATCATTATTCAAGGTTGTTTTGAGTCTCATATTTCAGTAAAATTCCGTTTATTCGTCTCTTGCTATCTCTAATTATTAGTTACTGCACTTAGCAACAACGTTTTTTTCTACATTGTTATACGCCACCAGAGGCGGTCATATATTGGCATTATCTTCTCCATCTGTCCATCCGTCCATCCATCCAACCGTCCCTCCGTCCGTACGTATGCATGACGTATGTCCACTTTTCTTGTGAGCACAACTCCGCCTCAGTTTTTGGCTGGATCTTTTTGAAACTTGGTGGATGTTATCACCTTAATTGGTAGATGTGCATGAAGTAAGGATTTTATGGTTCATAATTTTCCCCCCGAGTTATGCCCCCTTAAAACTTAGTCTCATGGGTTTACTGTAATCGCAGCCTTTTGGTCAATTTCTCAAATTTTCAAAATATTCCTTCTTTTAAAGACTCTGACAATCATAGAATCCTACTCTGCTGATAATAAGCAACATTTATTTCAAAACAAGAACTATCCTGGAGACATACGAGATACTTTAACCCTTATCATTACCCTTAATCCTTTCTGTAGTCCGTGACCCAGACACGGAATTTTTGACTTTCGATCAGTACCAATTCTGAAGTGAAAAACGCTCTCATGCATTTTGAGTTTCTTATCTATACTAGTGTTAAAAATGTGTGATAGCATTCTGAAAGTGGTAACTTTCTATGAAAATTTACCCTTTTTTTCCAATCTACTGCCTATTCAGATAATTCAAAACTTGGCTACCAATAAAATCATCTCAGCTTTTAAAATGAAGAAGAAAAGTAAATATGCTGAGGCATCATCCTTATCATATGGATACAAGTCATACTGTAGAATAGTCGTCATTGGATAAAACCATTTTGGAACTGGTCTTACGTTTTGCATAAGAAGATGCGCTCATCAAATGTTATGATAAATTCCAACAACTTTTACTTTTTTACTTTACAACAGCTTTAAATGATCTTAATCTAGAAATATAGTAATATGGTGATACATACGACACAGAGGATTATTTTAATAAAACTACAGGTATTCTGTCTTTCATCTTTATTGGTGAAGGTATTGAGCAAAATGCAACTTACCCCACCCACCACCGAAAGCATGGGCATGATCTCAGAATTCAACTTTTTATGATATTTCTTGTTTCAAAGACCCGGACAATTTAAATTTTTATTCTTGTTATTTAACCCTTTGTGTTACCTTTAACTCTTTCGTTAAAAACGTAAGGTCATTCAACATGCATAGGTCCCCATTTATTTCAGTTTGAGTAAAATTAAGCATTAGTTTTCAAAAATCATATGGACTTATCCGAAACTAAGTATAAATGGATAAAGTTGACATGTAACATATATTACTTGATGACAATATCCAAAACTATGTAACATAACTTTAATGTTGTTGTTACTTATTATGCTTCCTGTAGGGTGAGCATAAAGCCGATGGTTCTTCTGTCCGACACAGCGATTCTTCCATAATAACTTGGCAAAAGTTGGACAACGTTTCCTATATGAATAACTTATGATATTGCGCCGATCTTTCTTGGCCTCATCATGTAAAAGTGGGACTTCTTGGTACTATGTATTTTTGCAAAATGCATTTGTTTGTTTTGGAAGACATCTTTTCATCAAAATGCTAGGCTTCAAAAGCAATTAACAGAATTTTAAATTCAGCAGCTTTGGCGAAAACAGATCAGACGCCAGCTTATACATGTATCCAATGTATTATATAAAAGAAGTCGAACCTGAAACCTACTACATAACCATTTCACCCCTCAGGTATTATATAAAATTTAGAAAACCTAATCTTATTAAAGTCTAGATCATTATGGAATAATAACAACATTGGACAAGTCGAGCATGCATACAAAGGAAAATGAATCACACCATTGATGCAAAATGTCTTACTCACCAATAAAGGTTGTTTCTCATAATTGTTATCATTTTTAGCTCACCTGAGCACAAAGTGCTCAAGGTGAGGTATTGTGATCGGTCGTTGTCCGTCGTCCGTCCGTCCGTCCGTCCGTCCGTCCGGCCGGCCGTCCATCCGTCTGTCCGTCCACAATTTCTTTAAAGATCTTCTCCTCCCAAACCAGTGGACCAATTTTCTTGAAACTTG
This sequence comes from Fragum sueziense, assembly GCA_963680895.1. Taxonomy (NCBI): domain Eukaryota; kingdom Metazoa; phylum Mollusca; class Bivalvia; order Cardiida; family Cardiidae; genus Fragum; species Fragum sueziense. Next base: position 72,917,855 of record OY804594.1, on the reverse strand, counting down.
GCAGGAATGATCCTTGGGTGAAGGGCTTTCAAAGTTGTTAAAAGAATTTGATTCCATCAAAGACTCTGGCTGCCGCGGCATGAGAAAAGGGGAAAATAGCCAACTCTTTTTTAAAAATCTTCTTCTGCCTAACCAGTTGGCCAATATTCTTGAAACTTCACATGAATGATCCTTGAGTGAAGGGCTTTCAAAGTTGTTAAAAGAATTTCATTCCATCAAAGACTCTGGCTGCCGCGGCATGAGAAAAGGGGAAAATAGCCAAATATTTTAAAAATCTTCTTCTGCCTAATTTGCAAGCCAATATTCTGGAAACTTCACATGAATGATCCTTGGGTGAAGGGCTTTCAAAGTTGTTAAAAGAATTTGATTCCATCAAAGACTCTGGCTGCCGCAGCATGAGAAAAGGGGAAAATAGCCAAATATTGTAAAAATCTTCTGCCTTCAACTAGTTGGCCAATATTCTTGAAACTTCCCATGAATGATTCTTTGGTGAAGGGCTTTCAAAGTCTTTGAGAGACTTTGATTCCATCAAAGCCTTTGACTTCCGCGGCATGAGAAAAGGGGAAAATAGCCAAATATTTTAAAAATCTTCTTCTGCCTAATTTGCAAGCCAATATTCTGGAAACTTCACCTGAATGATCCTTGGGTGAAGGGCTTTCAAAGTTGTTAAAAGAATTTGATTCCATCAAAGACTGTGGCTGCCGCAGCATGAGAAAAGGGGAAAATAGCCAAATCTTGTATAAATCTTCTGTCTTCAACTAGTTGGCCAATATTCTTGAAACTTCCCATGAATGATTCTTTGGTGAAGGGCTTTCAAAGTCTTTGAGAGACTTTGATTCCATCAAAGCCTTTGACTTCCGCGGCATGAGAAAAGGGGAAAATAGCCAAATCTTTTAAAAATCTTCTGGCTTACTACATGTAGTCAGCCAATATTCTGGAAACTTCACATGAATGATCTTTTGGTGAAGGGCTTTCAAAGTTGTTATAAGAATTTGATTAATATCAAAGCTCTTAGTGCAGTGGCATCAGAAAAAGGGTAAAAGAGCAAACACTTTTGAAAAGGCTGAATTTTGTTTCATTCTTTTGAAAAACTAAGGAAAAGGGACTTTATTGCAAAATTCTTAATTTGCTGCTATACAGGTCAAAATGTTTATTTCAACAAGGCAAGAAATTTCAGGTGAGCGATCTAGGGCCATCATGGCCCTCTTGTTAAAGGTGGGTAGTACAAACTAACATATGTCGGGCTTAAATAAGAATGCATAAATCAACTAAGCGAAACAAACGGTCAATTCCTATTGGTTGACCACATAATATGACATTTCTTGTATATATTTGTTGTTTGCATTTGCATGTTCGACTGCTAAGCCTGTAATACACATTGGATTAAAATGATTCGTCCTTAGACTTTTAACCGGGGATCCTGATTAAATCAATCATGGAAGTAAAGCTCATGGCTAGATCCAGTTCTTTGGTCAAGTTATCATGTATGCAGTAGATCAGCAAAACAATGGAGTTTATTCTGTTAAAGAATTTATATTCAAATTGTCAATAAGATATGCACGGACAATCTATTTGACATCTTTGAATAAACTGCACAACTTTCTGTGTCCAAGGGTTAGAAGCAAATAATACAAACGGTCAGGTTTTTCATCTATCAATCGCTGTGTACCATTTACAAATCTAGCATCTATAGGATAATCATGTGTGGATTCAGACTTCTTTTCCGGAGGATAGATCTGACTGAATTGGCACGTGAAAAATTTATAAAAAAAATAATTTTGGTAAACAAACGTTTAAAAATAGTTCAAGGAGGGATCTGGGCATGATTATTTATGTATTCAATGGCCTTGGCGTGAAACAGTTCCATTTGCATAGACAGAATACCGTTTCATGCCAGTATTTTCAAGACTATTTTTTTAGAAGCAGTTCAAGACGGAACTGTGGAACATTGAAAAGCTGAAGGAAAAGTCTGTACAATTATATAGATAATGGAGAATTAGAGGTATCTATTGCCGAATCTACCAACAATGAATACACCAGCAGCTGAACGTTGTACCGTTTTTAGCTCCACTGGCCTTTCAGGCCAGCGGGCTATTGTCATGGCGGTGTGTCCGTCGTGCGTCCGTCCGTCCGTCCGTGCGTGCGTGCGTCCGTAAACTTTTTCTTTAAAAATCTTCTTCTCAAAAACTACTGGATGGATTTCAACCAAACTTCACAGGAATGATCCTTGGGTGACCTTCTCTCAGATTCCTTCAAAGAATATGGATTGAATTAAAATAACCTGAGTTATCTGCCCTTGAATGTCAAAAAAAGCAGTTTTTGACTATAGTTTTCTTCTAAAATCTACAAATATTGAACAATCAAGACAAAACTTTGACAGAATGATGCTGACTACAAGATCTTACTTTGGTAAAGTTTTCAGCTTGATCTGAATTTTACATCCTGAGTTATGTGCCCTTGAAATTGACAAAATTGCCATTTTCGGCTCTATTTTGACTTTGTTTTCACTCTAGCAACTACAAATATTGACTAAACAAGACAAAACTTTGACAGAATGATGCTGACTATAAGATCTTGCCTTAGTAAAATTTTTAGCTTGATCTGAATTTTATAGCATGAGTTATGTGCCCTTGAAATTGCCAAAAATTGCCATTTTCGGCTCTATTTTGCTGGTTTTGACTTTATTTTTAATCTAAAATCTACAAATATTGACTAATCAAGACAGAACTTGCACACAATATATATAAGCATTGTATGCTGCCTGGGCCTAATTTTCAGCTTGATCAGAATCTTACATCATGAGTTACGTGCCCTTGAATTTGACAAAATTGCCATTTTCGACTTTGTTTTCACTCGAACAACCACAAATGTTAACCAATCAAGATGATACTTGGAAAGAATCTTGTTGACAACAAGATCTTGCTTATGTGTAATTTTCAACATGATCACACTGTTACAATTTGAGTTATGTGCCCTTGAAATTGACAAAATTTCAGTTTTCGACACTTTTTCCACTCTTGAAGCCCACGAATATTGACTAATATAGACTAAATTTGAACAGAATGATAGTGACCATAAGATCTTGCATATGTTTAATTTTCGATTTGATTTTAAATATACATACTGAATTATGTGTCCTTGAATTTGGCAAAATCACAGTTTTCAATTTTATTATCGCTCTAACATCCCTAAAATACTAGTCAATCATTTACTTTCTTTTTAGCTCACCTGAGCACGAAGTGCTAAGGTGAGGTATTGTGATCTATCAATGTCCGGCGTCCGTCTGTCCGTCTGTCCGTCACGGCGTCAACAATTTCTTTAAACGACATCTCCTCCTAAACTACTGGGTCAAAATCAACCAAACTTGGCAGAAATGTTCCTTGGGTGGTCCTTTATAAAAATTGCTAAAATAATTGAAATCCATGAAAAACTCTGGTTGCCGTGGCATCTGAAAATGGGAAATTTCACAAAAGCTCAAAAATTTCTTTAAACGACATCTCCTCCTAAACTACTGGGTCAAATTCAACCAAACTTGGCAGAAATGTTCCTTGGGTGGTCCTTTATAAAATTGCTAAAATAATTGAAATCCATGAAAAACTCTGGTTGCCGTGGCATCTGAAAATGGGAAATTTCACAAAAGCTCAAAAATTTCTTTAAACGACATCTCCTCCTAAACTACTGGGTCAAAATCAACCAAACTTGGCAGAAATGTTCCTTGGGTGGTCCCTTATAAAAATTGCTAAAAGAATTGAAATCCATGAAAAACTCTGGTTGCCGTGGCATCTGAAAATGGGAAATTTCACAAAAACTCAAAAATTTCTTTAAACGACATCTCCTCCTGAACTACTGGGTCAAATTCAACCAAACTTGGCAGAAATGTTCCTTGGGTGGTCCTTTATAAAAATTGCTAAAATAATTGAAATCCATGAAAAACTCTGGTTGCCGTGGCATCTGAAAATGGGAAATTTCACAAAAGCTCAAAAATTTCTTTAAACGACATCTCCTCCTAAACTACTGGGTCAAAATCAACCAAACTTGGCAGAAATGTTCCTTGGGTGGTCCTTTATAAAAATTGCTAAAATAATTGAAATCCATGAAAAACTCTGGTTGCCGTGGCATCTGAAAATGGGAAATTTCACAAAAGCTCAAAAATTTCTTTAAACGACATCTCCTCCTAAACTACTGGGTCAAAATCAACCAAACTTGGCAGAAATGTTCCTTTGGTGGTCCTTTATAAAAATTGCTAAAAGAATTGAAATCCATGAAAAACTCTGGTTGCCGTGGCATCTGAAAATGGTAAATTTCACAAAAGCTCAAAAATTTCTTTAAATGACATCTCCTCCTGAACTTCTGGGTCAAAATCAACCAAACTTGGCAGAAATGTTCCTTTGGTGGTCCCTTATTAAAATTGCTAAAAGAATTGAAATCCATGAAAAACTCTGGTTGTCATGGCATGGGAAAATGGGAAATTTCACAAAAGCTCAACAATTTCTTTAAACGACATCTCTTCCTTAACTTCTGGGTCAAAATCAACCAAACTTGGCAGAAATGTACCTTGGGTAGTCCCTTATTAAAATTGCTAAAAGAATTAAAATCCATGAAAAACTCTGGTTGCCGTGGCACCGGAAAATGGGGAATTTCACAAAAATTCAACTATTTCTTTTAACCGACATCTCCTCCTTAACTTCTGGGTTAAAATGAACCAAACTTGGCAGAAATGTTCCTTGGGTGGTCCCTTATAAATATTGCTAAAAGAATTGAAATCCATGAAAAACTCTGGTTGCCGTGGCATCGGAAAATGGTAAATTTCACAAAAACTCAACTTCTTTAAACAACATCTCCTCCTTAACCTCTGGGTTAAAATCAACCAAACTTGGCAGAAATGTTCCTTGGGTAGTCCCTTATAAGAATTGCTAAATGAATTGAAATCAATGAAAAACTCTGGTTGCCATGGCATCGGAAAATGGAAAATTTCACAAAAACTTAACAACTTCTTTAAACGACATCTCCTCCTTAACTTCTGGGTTAAAATCAACCAAATTTGGCAGAAATGTTCCTTGGGTGGCCCCTTATGAAATTTTTTAAAAGAATTGAAATCCATGAAAAACTCTGGTTGCTGTGGCATCAGAAAATGGGAAATGTCATAAAACTCATCAATTTTTGTAAACGACATCTCCTCTTAAATTACATGGCCAAATTCTTCTCTGGGACCACAATGCGTAACATATGCAAAGTTATTTGGCATTATTAAAACATTACTCAGGTGAGCGATTTAGGGCCCTCAGGGTCCTCTTGTTGCATTGACCACATGATTGTTGCTTTTGGCTTTGTATTTGCTGTAAGAACCACAAGTATTCAAAAATCTAGTCAAAACTTGGATTTGATATTAAAAGAAATTCAGGCCTGTGGAGTGACTCAAGACCTTCAGGTCTTTCTAGTTATCCGCCGCCGGAGGCGGACGTATATTGGCGTCATCTTCTCCGTCTGTCCGTCCGTCCATCCGTCCGTCCATCCGTCCGTCCGTACGTACGTCCACTTTTCTTGTCAACGCAACTCCTCCTAAGTTTCTGGCTGGATCTTCTTGAAACTTGGTCAATGTCATCACCTCAATTGGTAGATGTGCATGAAGGAAGGATTTTATGGTTCGTTGATTTTTGCCTGAGTTATGCCCCTTAAAAACTTAGTCTCTGGGGCTTATTGAAGTTGCAGCCTTGTCAACGCAACTCCTCCTAAGTTTCTTGCTGGATCTTAATGAAACTTGGTCAATGTTATTACCTCAATTGGTAGATGTGCATGAAGGAAGGATTTTATGGTTCATTGATTTTTGCCAGAGTTATGCCCCTTTAAAACTTAGTCTCTGGGGCTTATTGAAATTGCAGCCTTGTCAACGCAACTCCTCCTAAGTTTCTGGCTAGATCTTAATGAAACTTGGTCAATGTTATCACCTCAATTGGTAGATGTGCATGAAGGAAGGATTTTATGGTTCATTGATTTTTGCCAGAGTTATGCCCCCTTAAAACTTAGTCTCTGGGGCTTATTGAAATTGCAGCCTTGTCAACGCAACTCCTCCTAAGTTTATGGCTGGATATTAATGACAATTGGTCAATGTTATCACCTCAATTAGTAGATGTGCATGTTGGAAGAATTTTATGGTTCATTGATTTTTTCCAGAGTTATGCCCCCTTAAAACTTAGTCTCTGGGGCTGATTGAAATTGCAGCCTTGACAACACAACTTCTTCTAAGATTCTGACTGAATCCTAATGAAACTTGGTGGATGTTATTACCTTAATTGGTAGATGTGCATGAATTAAGGATTTTATGGTACATTGATTTTTGCCAGAGTTATGCCCCCTTCAACCTTAGTCTCTGGGGCTTAATGATATTTCAGCCTCATGAACGCAATTCCTTCCAGGTTTTTTACTGGATATTTATAAAACCCTTTTTGTGAACACAACTTTTTACAGGTTTTTGTGTGAATATTTATAAATCCTTGTCAATGTCATTTTTTGTCACAAGTTTTATAAGCGGCGGCGTATATTGTGACCATGACACTCTTGTTCAAGTTCTGAACAAAATAAAAACTATCTGGAAAAGCAGTTCTAGAAAGAAGTTTGATTTTATCAACCTTGATATGCAAAGGCAACGAAGATAGCGGGGGAACAAAATAATGTTTCTCCAGTATTCTCTTTAAATTAAGTGTATTTCCTACTATCTGCAATGCTTCGTTATTCTTTGTAAAAGATGTCATGATGCATGATTGTGGACGATTTGTATAGAATCAGCAATAGGTGCAGAAGGTTCTTATAATGTAGCGTTCGGTGGAAAACGTGACAGCCGATTTCACAAATACACATTTATAGGTCTTTATATATTTGCGAGGTCAAATTTAATATGGTTAGAACTTAGTGCTCATACAAAGCACAAGTACAATACACAAACAGGAGTCAATTATCCTAAAAGAATAAAGAGAATTTGCACCTTACGTACCACAGGGTAGTTTTGACATTCTAGTTGAGCACGGTTTGTCTTATGTAATACCTCACTGAATAAGAGCAATGTTCCTTTCAAAACCGAATTATAGACCATTCGATTGCATTCCTATTAAGCATAGGGGGTAACTGTAATTAAGAAAACTTAGTGACCAGTGCTACAAATACACTCTTATTGTATTAGCTGCTGAGATATATAAAACAACTGCAGAATACAGGAAATCACTCTTAACTTAATAAATCTGAAAGTAAAAAGAAAGTGTCAAACATGAAAAACTTTACTATGGCATTGATATGTTTTTTTAACAGATGAAAACAATTTGTTGATATTTCTGCAGCTGAAGAATCTCCTAAACCTACAACTATATGTCATGCTAAGCAAAAGTAGTATTGAAATTATTGAATAAGAAGCCGTTCAATCTGAAAGACTTCAAATGATCCACGTGCAGAAATTTCTTGATCACATGAAATCCAGTTAAACATTCCTTGATCCATGACAGTGGCAGGTCTTCATCAGGTTGTAACGTGTTGACACAATCAACAAATCTAAGAGTGGAAGAAATACTAACACAAAACACATAAAAATATGGTCCAACACAAGGCGCATTGATAGGAAAACAAACAAAACATGCCATTGCTCGACACTACAGATAACATGGTAAACTAGCTGATAGAATTCCTGACTATTGTATTGCTAATTAGTAGATTGATTGATACTTGGAACACTCCATAAATTATAATGAACATGTTAATCGAAGTGAGCAGACTGGACATCAGTTGAAAAGTGTCAAAATTTGTTGAACAAAAATGTAAATTACTAGAAGATTTCCATATTCTTGTCCGATAAATGTAAAAAATACTCATATATAGTCAAGCTTAACGCAATAGTTATCTTTGCATTTGCCAAAGAAGTATATTTATATAGATTCGTCATAATGAGGTGAATTGATTTGTACAGCGCAAACAGGTGCGATCCGAAAGCGCTTACTACACGCGTCTGAGGATGAGCAAGTGCCGGAAACTTTAGTTATCGGTTCCAATGACACATATGTCTTTGTAATGTCTCGGTGAAATAGCTACTACTTGTCTTTACCAAAGGTGTGGACAAAGATCAAGAGTATATTAATTGAAATAGATAGAAATAGTGTGACTGCAATGTTATTAACTAAAACATAAAGCACTAGTTGGGATACATAACTCCACTCGATTTGACACTGTAAATAAATGTTCTAATACAGTGCTAATAACAGTAAGCAGGGTGGCGGGTGGCTATTTCACATGACCTTTTGGAAACGTACACATATAAAAAGCGCTCGCTTCAAAGTAGTTTGCTCTACGTTTTATGCTTACACTCAACGAATTTTGAAGAGATAAAATTCACCATAAGCGCATTTGAGAGCCCGATCGTCAGTTCTATCTCACTTGACAACAAACACCATGGCTTCTTTAAGCATTCAAACGGAAGCATTTTCCGAGCCCAAAAAGGCAGGAAACGCGCACATTTCATAAAGCCAATGCATCAAAACTTTGGTGAGGTATGATAACACCTTTCATGGACTTGACAGGAAGTAAGACCTTTCATAGGATTTCGTGGAAAGACTAAATGCGTTAACATGTCAGATTTATTCATCATTAAGTGATACAAATAAAGTAAGTTACCTTATGTACAGTGAATTGTACGTACATTTCGTACATGGAGAAAACCTTAAATTGACATTCTGCTCAGACTATTCGAGGAAACACCATCCATGAGATAACTGCCATGCTGATATTAAGAGGAAATTGCTATAGCAATTGCCCAGTGTAGCTGGTAGAGGTAAGAAAAGACAGCTTACCTTTCCACATATATATGAAATTATCTTGATTTTATCTTACCCCTCCCAATCAGTCTATCCTATTTTGAACAAATATTTTTTTGATAGAAAAGTTAGAAAATATGTCTGCAGTAGGAATTATAAATATATGTAGCATGAATAATGACAAAGGACAGTATCTCGCTTTGAAAATTAAAAAAATAGTAGCCTGTCCATTTGGTACAAATGAATTGGCATTTTGTGCCGCAGAATAAACACAAAATCTACAAATCGTTTGCCAGTACCACCTTAATGTTGCAATTTAGAGCATTTGGGTATCAGAGTGGCAAAACTTCGAAGTTCCTTACCAAGAAGTAAAATCTTATACTCATTTACACATTACGTAATAAGCGAAGATAACATGGGGATATAGTGGGTGGGGTAAGATAATTATGCTAATTCTATCAATTTGTACGATAAAAACGTGGAAACTGCTGTTCCAAGAAGATATTTGAAACAACTGAGCATAAAGAGCAAGACTTTCTTCAATATGGGTTCAGTGTTGTCATCAAGGTTAAAAATACACATACATTTATGTATAATTTTCTAATAAAACAAGCGCACGTATAGCTATCTACTCAGATTGTCATAAAATATTAATTTGAAAGTTAAATTTATTTTTTGTTTTCTAAATGATACAACAATGACTCTAACTTGTGAGAATTGTCATAAAAAGAAACATTGTAGCATGTATAAGATAAAAAAAATGTGTTCTAATGTCAACCAAATTTTGATATTGAATTGTTCATATTTTCATTGTGTAAAGGGTACATATACTAAAATGGTGAACAAATATAGAAAGCTACCGATTTCAGAATGCTATCACATATTTTCTTTAAGTTGACATGTCAGGCTACTCAAAAACACCCATGAACCTTTTTCACCTCGGATGGTACCAACCGACCCTCTGGCTCACGGACTAATATAATGAGAAATGAAATGCTCTGAGAAAGGTGATGTTATATGGTCAATTTACGTTTTTGAGGTCGCTAACATTTACAGAGGCCCAAGACATATGTGAATGTGCGTTGTTCGCAGCGCAGAATTGAATTAAACTCGGATTTGGAATTGTTGGTGAACTACCCCAGTTATCGTAAGATTTGGGTTATGATAGATTCAAAATTAAACGAGATTGATTACAGTTGTTTTGGTAAACCAAAACAACTGTACAATGTAATAATTCTCGTTTAATTTTGAATCTATCATACATCGTAATCCCCATTGCGGCATTTGCTTTCCTTTATTACAGATGCGAGGTTACTGTGAAGAAGTTTCTTGATCTGGACTTGGACACGACGGATGTTAGAAAGTTCCTCACAGAGTTTGTGTTGCCGACCATGGAGGGGAAACTGCCGGAATCTTGAGCAAAATTATGTATGATATTAGTCATTTACCAAACAAGACTCTTTTTGACGTCTGAGAAAATGCTTGGGAAAATATTGAGGCATAAGAGGAAAATGCTGATAATCAGCATTTCCTATTTTGTCTCAATATTTTCTGTAATATTACACAAGAAGCCTTTCATTATCAAAATCTGCTTTCAAGTGTTTTTTTGACTTCGACGAAATGGGCCACCCTGAATTTTCGTCGTTTTTGGATAGGGTTAAAATTGATATTTATAAATGGATTACTGTACAGTAAAAATGACTTGAAATACTTCCTTTTTTGTTGTTAACAATAAAGAATAACAAACAATGGATTTGGTCTTAAATATTGCAAATCCATTTTGTCAAAATTGCTTTCTTTCTTTTTCCTCCTCAACTAAATTGTACATCTGCCTTTCGGTTAACCCATTCCCACACAATACCTCTTTTGACTCCACAAAAGATAAAGGATTTGAAAAAAGACATCGATGATCGTGGAAAATGAAGAATTTGCCTTTGACAAGGTAATTTCACTGTCATTACCCACACTGTTTCCAAAAAAAGAGAAGGTAAAGGTAATTAAGTCTTCTTTTGAAATTGTTGGCTGCAACATCTCAGAATTTGGACCAGTTTAAGAATATGTCGTTTGGCAATAGGTTTATTTCATTCTAAAACATCGTAACTAGACAATAGATGTTTATTCAAGCTCTTTTTCCCTGATACAATTTTATGGAACGTGTTTGCAAAATTTACCTATGTTAACAGCACTGTCAAATTCAAAACTAATTTGATATTACATGTGATGGTTCGAATCTTGCAGTTGTCTCAGACTTGAAAGATTCCAACCAACGCATTCAATGGGAGGATCTAGAGGGGGTCCGGACCCCCTGGCATTGACCGGAAATTAAAATTTTGACAGATCTATATAAATTTAGTGTAATGTTACACATTTACTGCATTTTAAGCCATAATTTGGGCTTTGACCCCCCCCCCTGGTAAAAAATCTTGGTTTTGGAACCCCCCCCCCCCCGGGAAAAAATCCTGGATCCGCCCTTGCATGCATAGTTTCCCTGTTTACATGCATAAGATATTGTAGACGATAATACCAAGTGAATGAAATTAACATATTTCGGGTCTTTTTATGTAGAAAACATTGTGGGACATGAAGAAATTGCTTGTCACGAGCAATTTCTTCATTTTCCACGATGTTTTCCCAAGCCATTTGCTTTAGGGGAGTCAGTAAGAGTCACTGTGTGGTAATTGGCTATATTGAAATCGGCATTGTGCTTTTCATTAGAGTTGCGAACATAACGATTCATTACAACATAGCAGGGCAAATCATTATGTCAAAATGTCACCACTTTATTCAATGCGTGAATACAATATGAAAGTAACAAGTCACGACCAAGAAACATAGGTAAATTCGCAGGTGGTTGCCATAGTAACCGAGCGGTAAAAAATGACAAAGAAATGAAATCAGAGCTCGTGATCAGATGGCAAGGTTCAGATTGCAGCGTTTATATGAAATGAAAACTGAGGTTTTATTGCGGAAAGTTCCCCGAGACATGATAAAATATTGGCATTCATTCCACATAAAATGATATAACACTTTCCCAAACAACAAAATTTAAGTTTTGTTCGAATGCAATGGGTTTTCAGTGGATAAACAAAACGTCCATGGAATTCGAAAATATAGGTAAACGATTTGTTACATAATTATAAAATATTTTTAGAAAAAGAGGATGGTGCAGGTTTTCAGCATTTCTTTTCTCTCTCGGTGGTTTCTTAACCAACAAGTTTCGTCAAAATCAGTTCTTGATTGTGAAAGCGTTAAATAAGGGTTATTGCCAAGAAATTGCGACCTAAGATTTTCAACGACAAAAAAACAGGTTATTCGTATGATAAAACGAGAACCCATTCAACTGCAAGTAAGAACTCGGGGATTTTTGTATCATAAAGAAAACAAATTAGTTGAATTGTTTATTTATTGCAGGTATTATGGAATTGACCCTTTCCCAAACAAGACCTGGTTTTGACGCCCCTAATTGGTTAGACTTGAGAAAACATTGAGACAAATTTTAAAGAAGAAACTGCTGATAATCAGCAGTTTCTCCTTTTGCCTCAATATTTTCTTAACTATTATTGTACACATATCTTATCTTATCAATATTCATTTTGTCGTCTGCAGCAGCTTTTAAATTGGATAACCCGAAAATTTTGCCGTTTGGTAAAGGGTTAATATCAAATTGTAGACTTGCCAAAAGAAACTGTGTTGCAGATTACAAAATGAATGGAAGAGATGGCGCCGACGTTCCATGTTATGTCATAGAAAACATTGAGGGAAATGAAGAAATGCTTGTTTTCGACATTTTCTTACCTTCCCATTGAATGTTTCCCGCAAGTGTGACGGTTTGTCATGGAAACGGTTTATAGTTGTAATATCTGTGTTTTCAATAAAGGATGCATCATTTTACACACATAATTGTCAGCGATATTATATTGTATATTATTTCATTGTAAATAATTGTTAGCTTTTCTGACCTTGCCGAACGCGTCTTGTTTGAGGAAGGTTTAATAGTTGTAATCACCGTGTTTCTAACAAAAGGATGCATCATTTTACACCTGTAATTGTCCGCTATGTTACAAATTAGTTATTTAAGAATTGAATCATGGAAATTATCACACCCAAATGTTTGAATGTTGAACGCCGTCGCCCGAATAGGTTCGGATATGTACACTCATCGTAACGAATGTTAACGAAGTCGCACGATATTTCCGACGTCGCGTGAGTCTCACAAGGGATGGACTGCCATAAGTTCAGACAGATTAGGAACCATAATGTTCTTACAGTTGCTACATCGGACGGGCCATGAAGAAGTCATTACATAACAATATTGATGTTGAGTGGACTGTACATGTAGCATACACAGGCTGATCTGAATCCATGTTGGTGGCCGTTCTTTCTCATCCCTGTTCTTATCGTTTTGTCATAAGGTAGAAATAAAGTAGGCATGTGGATGACATTGCGAGTTCACCTGTATCATAATGCCATAGTCACGTATAAGAGGTAGCGAAGGCTTAAAAAACAAAAATGCAATATTTCATTTATTGTTCACCAAACCCTATGTTGTGTGTACCCATATCATAGGGTTTAGATTTGAAATACCACATTTAGAATGAGTTCATCCCCTCTTCTGTTGCTCTGATCAAGCAATTTCGCTATTTAACCCTTTCCCAATCGACAAAGTTTTAGGGCTGTCCAAATTGAAAGTTACAGCAGACGACAAAATGGAAATTGAAAAAGAGAGGATTTGTGTACAATACATGTAAGAAAATATTGAGGCAAAAGGAGAAACTGCTGGTTAGCAGCAGTTTCTTCTTTTGTCTCAAAGTTTTCCCAAGCATTTTCTATTAGGGACGTCAAAACCAGGTCTTGTTTGGGAAAGGGTTAATGAAGCTTCACCACCAGCTTGTATTGTAGGGGGAATGTAATACATGCCAAAATTGTAAAACATGTCTTAAGGTAGTCTTCCCCTAATGGGATTCGCGCGACGTCGGAATTATTCAGTAGACGTCGAAAACATCCGGCGGTGGAAAGTTTCACCGCTGAATGATTACGACCGCGCCCGAATAAGTTCGGATACTTGACGACGACGCTCGAAAAAAACCCGATGTTTTATGAATCTCAAAATGGCAACATTACGGGTATTCTACCTTAAAGGGACCATGTTAGCTAGCACAAAGCTCAATAAGTCCTAAATCAAGTCGGTATGTGGTTTACATATTCGCATTTTATCTTGCTTGTAAAATTTGTGGGGGAAAAGACATTGGCGGGAGAGAGAAAATCTTGCTGTAATCGCTACAATCCTATTTTCTGCTCTAGAAAACAGGATGCACCACACATGTAGGCTACATGTACACAAGCGAAAACCATGACTGTCCTTGTGTTGTTCCAATGCCTGAAATATCTAGCTCTTTGGTCTCTTTAGGAAACCAGCAGAAGCAGCAGAAAGAGCGCAGATAATTTCCATGGATTCCACATTATTTTAATGAAACCTCTGCCCATCATTTTTGGAGTTACTGTCCGTTGTTGAAGAACCGTTACTCTGCCCATCATATTATTGGAGTTATTGTCCTTTGTTGATTTTCGTACTTAATTTTGTCCGGAGCAAAACTCAAAGTATTCAAGGTAGATTCATGATACCGGGTACAGTTGTCCCAAGGGAATCTGATGTTTATAAACAACCTTTTAACCTATGAAAATATGTTATTGTAGAGACGCACGTGCAGATCATCTCGTCAATATTTCATCAAAATACTGATTATCATCGATATCGTTTCGTTTTGATCTGTATAACATATGATAAGTAAATTGATATATTTTTTATACGCCGCCGGAGGCGGACGTATATTGGCATCATCTTCTCCGTCTGTCCGTCCGTCCGTCCATCCGTATGTGCGCCCACTTTTCTTGTCAACGCAACTCCTCCTAAGTTTCTTGATGGATCTTAATGAAACTTGATCAATGTTATCACCTCAAATGGTAGATGTACATAAAGGAAGGATTTTATGGTTCGTTGATTTTTGCCAGAGTTATGCCCTTTAAAACTTAGTCTCTGGGGCTTATTGAAATTGCAGCCTTGCCAACGCAACTCCTCCTAAGATTCTGGCTGGATTCTAATGAAACTTGGTGGATGTTTATACCCCCCACAACAAAGTTATGGGGGGGTATACTGGATTCAGGTTGTCCGTCTGTCCGTCCGTCCGTCCGTCCGTGGACATAATTTTGTGTCCTCTTCTCCTCCCACAGTTTTTGACCGATTTAGCTGAAATTTTAGCAGGTTGTTTCCTATCATATGAAGTTGTGCACCTGCAATTTTCATCTTGATCCAGGCAGTAGTTTCAGAGTTATGCCACTTTGAACTTTAGCACTTTTTCAGTGACAATGCGCTAGTGGGGGGGTATTTGTCCGCTTTGCGACAGTTCTAGTATTACCTTAATTTGTAGATTTGCATGAAGTAAGGATTTTATGGTTCATTGATTTTTGCCTGAGCTATGCCCCCGTAACTTTGTTATGTAACCTTCATTCAATGACATCTATCTGTTCCATGCATTATGACCTTCCTCAATGTCATTCAGGCACCCTTATCAACCCTGAACCTGAAAACTTAACATTGCCATTTCGGAGTTATTCGTGTTTCGTGTAGATCGTTTTTGTGGTCGGTTGGGGGTCAATTTTAAGGAAAGGTATAGGCTACGGAGAAGTTGTACATGAGGAAAAGGCTTATTAAGGCGGAGTACATACAACAAACCGCCTGAAAATTGACGGAGAATTAAGAAAATTATCACAAAGAAATATTTCCTGAAGCGAGTCTAATTTGGCCATATTTGTTACCATTTCTCTCTGTGGTCGGTTGGGACAACATGGACAATATTTTGGGAAAAGTGTCGAGAGTTTTCTTATAGGTCATATATTCGACGAAAGAGCTGAATAACGCGGGATACCTTTTGAAAATTGATGTAGAAATGAGAAAGTTATTGCAAAGTATCTTACCAGAATCGAGATTATTTTGTCCGTAGTCGCTATCCATCCCATGATGCACAATCTCCACCGTGACATTGTCCGCGGATAATTCGTGTTATAACACCTGACAATTTCAAGTTCCCAAGTTCCCCTACTGTTACTTTCTTTATAACAATGTTACACGATTACCGACCGTGTTTAATTAAGGCTACTTGATTAATTATGCCCCAATGATTACCCTTCCTTATTTTAGACTGAACCAAGTTTGAAATTGTTGAAGACGAATCATTACTGTTACTGAAAATGACAATTTTAATGTTATATACTAAATATAACAGAGAAGTAAAGAAAATGTTGATTACCATCAGATCGTTTTTAGCTCACCTGAGCACGAAGTGCTCAAGGTGAGCTATTGTGGTCGCTCACCGTCTGTCGTCCGTCCGTCTGTCCGTCCGTCCACAATTTCTTTAAACATCTTCTCCTCCTATACCATTGGGCCAATTTTTACCAAACTTGACAGGAATGTTCCTTGAGTGACCCTTCTCAAGACTTGTTCGCGGATTTTTGATTCGCCAAAAAATGTGGGCGTGGCAGGGCGGGGCTCATAAATCTTAAGAAAATTCTTTAAAAATCAACCATTGGGCCAATTTGAACCAAACTTGGCAGGAATGTTCTTTTAGTGACTCTTTTGAAAATTTGTCCACAAATTTTAAAATTTGTCAAAAAATGTGGGTGTGGCAGGGTCAGACTTTGAGAAATCCTAAGAAAATTCTTAAAAAATCAACCAGGTATAATATGGTTAATGGGAGTCAAAACCTCAAAACTAGAGCTTGACAAAGCTGGAGTTACGAGGTTTTGATCCCCCACTGGGGATAGGTCTAATCCCCATAATATCAACAAAGACGAGAAATGTTTACTTTAGACGGACAAATGTTTACACTAGACAGGCCAGAATGGGGAGCTGCAGGTTAAAAGGGGTAAATACAATTCTATTTGTTATTTAAACTATCCTTTGTTATTGGTACTCGTTTAAATAGTTTTGGTTAGATCATTCAAATGAATACCCTCATCACAGGGTTTGATAAACATTGAAAGATATTTTACAATTAGGAAAGCCCTTAACCTCTCCTATTTGATTAAACCCTTTCCTGAAAATGCCTGGTTTGACATCCCTAAATAATTAGAAAAGGCTTGGGAAAATATTGAGTCGAATGAAGAAAAGGCTGATAATCAGTAATTTTCTCCATTTGTCTCAATATTTTATCTGCTTTATTGTGCATGAATCCTTTCTTTATCCATATCAATTTTATGTTCTTTTTCTTAACCCTTTCCCAAACGACAAAAGTTTAATTTTTCCAATTAGAAATCCACTGCAGACGTCAAAATGAAAGTCGACAAAGACAGGATTTGTGTAAAATATAGCACATAAAATATTGAGACAAAAGGAGAGTCTGCTGGTTATCAGCAGTTTCTTCTTTTGTCTCAATGTTTTCCCAAGCCTTTTCTATTAGGGACCTCAAAACCAGGTCTTGTTTTGGAAAGGGTTAATTGGAACAGTCTAATCCTTTTCAGTTTGGGAAGGGGTAAAGCAGGTTTTGGCTCACTTATTGAAAATGCTGGGAAAATGTTATAGCAAAAGGAGAAAATGCTGATAGCCTATATTTGCATCTTTTGCCTCATCATTTTCTTGCCACTTTTGTACATGAATGCAGTCTTGCTCAACATTCTGTTTTGTTAGTTACAGCAGTTTTTAATTCTACTGCTCTGATGTTATGCTGTTAGGAAAAGATTTAATCTGAATCATATTGTAACTGTTCAGTGAATAGTTCCCCTTTGTTGTGGGTTGACTGGGTTCCATATAAATATGATAAAGAGGGCAGTGTTTAACAATCTTTTCTCAAATTATAAGACAATCTTTTCTCAAATAATTATCCCTATGCTGTAGCTTCTGATCATAACAGAAAGTCCTTAGTTATATGCCTTTTCAATTGACAAAATTACCATTTTCGCTCATGTCACCTATGTTCAGGTGAGCGATATAGGACCATCATGGTTCTCTTGTCTTATTTGCGCTCAAAGTTTGTCAAATATTTATATAGTGACGTCAAAAGGAAAGAGTAAAGAAGGTAGGGAAAAAAACCCAACAATCACACATCGGAAAAGTTGCATTCTGTTCGTCATAATTATTCCTGTTTAGACAAAACCTTTGACCTGCCTGCTTTCTACTCAGTTTTTGTAGCAATAACTAGGGAGACACTGGTTGAAGTGTCTCATAAAGGAGCAATTTGTTTGAAACAGAATTTAAAGTAAGCAGGATAATTGTTAGGATGCGATATTAATTGACCGTTTCAAAATAATAGGCTACCTGACTTTGACGACCCTCACTTTTGTGGCATTAGAACACAATTTTACCAGCAGTTTCATTTTCCCTCATTTTTTCTGTACTCGTAGGCCTACAAAAAGAGTCTGGATTTTAACGCATAACTTTGGACTTGCGTGTCCGTAGGAAGCAACTTAATATTAGGGGACTAAAGCCTCTGTCTGGGCCAGTTCCTATATATTGAGAGGCTAAATTCGATTTTCCCTGAAAATTTCAGTGTAATATGGACATTCGATATTTTGGGCCAACCTTCGGTGTGGGGCGGGCAGCGGGCGGGATAACTCCCTTTCCTGTTTCTACGGGCCCGACTTGTCTTCAAAATCGCGTACAACTTGGGTTTGGAGGCTAATAATGGGATATAGCTATACTAAGGCTGCGTCCACAGAAAACCAAGTGTCCTCAAGATCACGGCGGGAAAACACGTTAAAACAACAACAACAGTTTCAGAAAATCTTAACCATTCTCATACTGTTCGTGGCATTCCTGTTGTGACCAAAGCTATGCCAGACAGTATACTATGATCGGCCTATATGGACGTACACTTTGATCTTAGCCTACACTCCCTGCATTCTACTCAAATATTATTGCAAAATCCTGCGATAAACTGATTGAAATGTCCCTTAAATTTGCAATTTGTTTGAAACAAATTTAAAGGCAGCAGGACAAGGGTTGAGTCATATCATTAACGTGTGACCGATTTGTATTTAGATTTGAAACAGAGGTGTGCAATTTCATGGATTTTCTAGAAGCGGTGGTCTTTGAAAAAAGTATCTGATATAAAAAGGTTATTGGTGACAAAATAACGTTTGGTCGTCAATATTTTTCGTACCACATTTTGTTTAAGACCCACCACATCCAGAAAATCACTGATTCTTTTTCATATTCTGTGTTTCAAACCATATTAAGGGGGAATGCTCCAGTTTCCTACTTTTTTCCCCAAATAATAGAATTTATTTATATCTTGTATGTTGAAATTACATGTTATTACCAATTGAAAAATAAAATAAAAATGGATGGTCAGCGATCTTGTTCGAATTTTATAGGCATTCGTATCACATACCCCTACACCGAAAAAATGTACACTTTCTTGCACCTGTCCAAGGTCACTAAAATGCTAATAAAATGCTGTATATTCATCGCTTAGTCCCGAAAACGGATTTAAAGTAACGTCTTACATTTAATAAGAACAGAAAACCCAAAATATGTGCTATTATAAACGCGGAAATGTATAAAACAGCATGCTCACGTGTTCGGTTAGATCAACGAAGCCGGAGTGTTTTATGTCAAAATTTCCATATTTTTGGAAATATTTCAAGTTCTACATAATAGAATTTGATAAAACTCCCTCATTGTTTTAAGCAACATGTCCTGGTAATAATTCAAAAAGAAAATGTATAGTTCAGCGCACTTATTAGTGAATTACAGCAATTTTTATCAGCTACACATGAATAAAGTGACGCAAAACAGTGGTAACTGCATACACACTTACGACTGTCTTGCTCTAAATAATCGATTTCCATCTTGGGAATATCAGTTTCACATAATAAATACACTTTTACAGTCGAAAATGATAAATTGTAATGATGTGTTATATTATTGAAAATATGGTAGCGAAACATATTGGTACGAAACTTTTAATTTACTACAGTAATGACCGAGTGTTCCGAAAAACTGGAGCATTCCCCCTTAAAATGGGTAATATATTAACAAAACTATTGATGATTTTTGCACTTAGGCCTATTGTTGTTGTTGTTGTTGTTCTCCACTGTGAGTACACTGCGTCGAGGCACCGTAGCGAGAGGCACTTGGGTTTACGACGATCCAAGGCTGTATACCAAAACAATCATTAGCCCATTCCCAAACAGCACTAATAGGCTATTAATAGGGTGTTTTAGTTCAAAATATTGTAATAGCCAGGTCGTAGCCGAAGACTGTTATATCCGGATAATGTGCACTTGCAAAAACAAGATCGCAATTTACGTCGAAACCATCATTTCTCGATCTCATCCGGGTATAGGAAGTTAGATTAATGTTTTCACGTACGAGGCAGCATAGATTTATGTGTTGACAACCCATATCTTAGCCGTAATCATGATCGCCAGCATTGTTTTTCTTCGAATTGGCTCCGGCCATTTTCCGGCCTATTCGTTGCTAAGAACGCTGGCGTAAGGAATTTGTCATCTTCGCAGCAAGCATTATTTTAGCATTTGTTAGTGTCGAAACGGATAATATTTGGGTTGATAAGTGATTTTGTGTATATTTTATGCCATGTTTCAGTTGTTTTTGATACGTAATTGTAATGCTGCCGAAGAACTATTTTGTCGCGTAATGCTGGCGAATGGGGCCGAATGCTGGCGATACATTTCGATCGTTCTACTCGGATAATCGGGTCATGCAAAGTATATGATTTAGAACGTTAAAACACTGAGAATGTTTTCCTGTACATCCCTTTCCTTTTACTTTAGGGGATTTCTGTCCAAAACCCTATGTTGTTGGCCTTGACCGAATCACTCATTCCGGCCGGGTCAGCCGAAACGGAATGGAGGATTCTGATTGGCTAAGGACTTCGCCAGCATCCAATCGCCTATAAAAGCGCTGAGCCGAGAGCGTTCCACATCAATTGCTCGGACGGCATCAACAAGTCAACATGGGAGAATAGAATAGATCATCAACCAACAAAGCCTTTAGGGGCTAAGAGACAACAATGAGATTCTTTTCATCAGTAGTTTAATGAAAGATCAACAAATAGAATCATCAATGAGAAGAATAGAAACGCCGTCGTCTGTAGCAATTGGTCATATCCCCCCTTTTAAGCTTATTGTTTGTTTATTTTACATGGAGAAACTATAGAAGAGATATTGAATAATGATTCTAAAACTTTAATTGAATCTTGTGTTTTTATTTGTCCCTTCTTTTTAACCAGTAAGTTAAAAGAAGCAGAACATTGTTATTTGTAGTCGACCAGCCAAATCAACTCAGCCATCATATCCTGACAGATAGAGAGAAACGGCTGGTTGGTTACAATATGTTGCAGATGACAAAAATGGTGTTGACAAATGCATAATTTTTGTAAAACATAGTACAGAAAACACTGAGGCAAAAGGAGAAAGTGCTGATTATCAGCACTTTCTTCTTTTGCCTCAGTGTTTTCCAAAGCCTTTACTACTAGGGATGTCAAAAGCAGGTCTTGTTTAGGAAAGGGTTAATTGTACATGGTGACGAAGAAAACATAAAAAACGTATTTATATAATTTAACTTACATTCTTTATTTCTTTATAATTATATTATGCATCACATTTATACCAACCTTTCTCAAAACATGTGTTCCTCTCGACGTTATTGAGATAGAAAATCCTAGAAAACCTGGATGAAAGAGGAGATTCTTGCTTCATGCATATCAATTCCCTTTTCTCCTACACGTAACTTGGTCTTATCAGAGGGCTCGCGTTCTTTAGAGTGATATTTCTTGAGATTTCTTAAGATATTTTAGGATAAAGCGTTCTTTACAACAAGATTTTTAAGACGCTCAATGGGAGGCGCCATTACCCTATACTTCATGCGGAACCCCTCGGTCAACTCTGTTCAAAATATATAAAAGAGATTTGACCGAGTTGTTCCGAACACTCCATAAATTCATAAATCGCGGTCGTTCGGATATCCTCGGATAATGTCGACCAAAGATCGAATCATCGACTCGGATGTGTGTGTATGAAGAAATCTTAAAAAAGAAATCGGATTTCTTAGCCGGAAGTAGCTACGCTTCATAAAGTAGTTTTCGAGGTCAACCAAATGCACAACCATGGCAACTTGCGGGACTTGCAGTTGTAATCATTCTAAAAAGAGAGGACACTGGAACTGCAAACAATGTATTTCAGTATCATTGTCGCGTCATTGTTGACATTAGTCACAGACGAACGTTTTGAATTGTTGTTCTATTCTATTCTATTCATAGTCTGAAAGTAGTTCTACGAGATGCATCCATGGTATGATTCGATAGAGTTGTCCTTGGTGATCAAAAAACTGATAGCATTTCTACGCATTAGAATAAACAATCTTTGCATCAAGACATACTTTTTAAAAAATGAAATGAATGTGAAATGTCACTTTAAGAGATCTAGGACCATATTCAACAAACCCACATGCCATTTTTACGCCCTCTCTCCTTCAAACTAAATTCTACTGCTAATGATGTTGTTGTTGTTATTGTTCTATCACGTGATTTCCCACAGTGTAGGCCTACCTGTCATCGAATGTGTACAGTCGAGATCATCAGAAATCTACAATAAAGAAAAATGTTCATTCAACTAAATTTTGTATATTCAATTCAATAAATAACTTTGCCATTTATTTCGTTCTTTCTTCTTTTAGATTAGAAGCGAATTGAATTTGGACACGTTCACCTTTTGTAACGTCGGAAAGAACTGATTCATTGTCTCCAAGCACCTTGAGGCTTCGCAGGCTAAGGATTCTACATGGATCCAATTGGTTCCTTACGAGGGATTCTTAAGAAACAAAGTAGAGATAGAATCCTTAGCTTGCGAAGATGGCCTTAACGTAGAATACCCGAAATGTGGCCATTTTGAGATAACTAAAACATCGGATCTTTTCGAGCGACGTCGTTACGTACCCGAAACTATTCGGTGGCGGTCGTAAACAATCGGCGGTGGAAAGATCCACCGCCGAATGGTTTCGACGTCTCCCGAATAATTCCGACGTCGCGCGAATCACATTAGGAGAATACTACCTCAACGTTGATTGATGAACGATGACCTTCGTAACAGCAGTATTCATAAACAACATAATTATACCCCGTATTATTTCTATTTCACATAACTTTCTTCACAATTGTTTTCCGAATTCCTCTTGTGTCTACAAACAGTGGTTATTGCCTGTAAAATCTCTGTCAGTTTAACCTCTCTTGACAAGACATGAATTACCTCCTATTTTAGCGTCGTTTAATAAAACAACAAGAACAACAACATCAATAATAATGATGATAATAATAAAAATAATAATAATAAAAATAATAATAATAATAATAATAATAATAATAATAACAACAACAACAACAGCAGAAAAATCCACTGGATCGTCATTAGTACGAGGGATGATCGGTAAGTTCGTAGACTGTTGCTATAAAAATGGAAACGGACAATCATGACAACGTAATTGAAACATCATTGGTTAGATGAAAGATACTACATGGCATAAATCGGCCACCATACTATCTGGGGTCATATTCACAATGTTTCTTAATTGACCCATTGGATTAGACTAGTTGCACGTCTAGGCCAATCGGATTGATTGAACGTTGCGTTATTTTAAAGGTTTACTGGAAATTAAACGGGTTGGTGACTATCAGTCCTTATCCAGGGGCATCAAATTCAGACATTGTTGGTAAAGAGTCGCACCGTCTGTATATTGACCTTTGATTTCCCAACGATGACTTCTGTAATGGGAGCATTCATTATTAAACTAATTACACTTTGTATCATTTTCAGTTAATCCAATTCTCCTGAAATATTTCCCGACGTCTCCGTATTGATCGGTGTTCTCTGAACGATGCCATGTATAATAAGAGTAATTATAATTAGCCTTATTAAACCTGAATTGACACCGTATCATGTTAACTTCAGTGTTAGGCCTACATAATTTGTTGTAAGGATTGGATTTTTATTCATATTCTAATAGTCATTTGTTGTAAATCTAAAGTTGCTTACTATAAATTTTTTAGCATATACGTGGCCCATCACGATAAAATGAGCCCTCTAAAAAGTTCACAGAACTAAATTTTGAAGAAAAGCAACCCGGATCAGACTTATCAAACGTCAACCAGGTATTGTATTTAGAAAATGGACATATAGCATGGGCGGATCTAGAGGGGGGTCGGGGGGGTCCGGACCCCCCTGGCATTGGCCGAAAATTGAATTTTGACTATATAAATTTAGTGTAAGGTTACATATTTACTACATTTTAAGCCATAATTTGGGCTTGGACCCCCCCTGGAAAAAATTTTGGGTTTGGACCCCCCCTGGAAAAAAGTCCTGGATCCGCCCTTGTATAGTAAGATAGGAAAAACAATTTAGACCCAGAAAGTTATCTTAGAGTACAAAACGTTTCGACCGTAGTCAGTTTACACAGACTGTGCAGATTGACTGGAGTCGACACTTTTTACACTTCACAGAAGGAACATTTTAGTGTGACGGTTCTCATATCGTCGGTGGGTAGTCAAAACCTCGTAACTACAGCTTGAAAAAGCTGGAGTTACGAGGTTTTAGACTCCCCACCGTCGATATCCTATCTGTTACTGACTGGTATTACGGATTTCATTTTACCTGACACTGACCTTTATTCAAAATGTGTTCATATTCAGATATAGCGTAACATACATATATCCAAAGGATTTGTATCATAGTACACATATAAACACTTATAATTATTGTCCAACCAAATTAAACCGGGACAACTTAATTTTCGTGTGCAAATTCCGTTAATTGAGCGTCTTAACAAGACATTGCCGAAGTGGTGTCATTACATATGCAGATGTCCCGGGTTAATCTTGCTGGACTATACTAGTTAGTAGATCTACCAAGAACAAAAAAAAATATTACTGAATCGTCTTCGGAGAAAGTCCAGGCGTATAATGCGTCATGTGAAATGAAATCTGTAATATTAACACGAAGTTCGCTAATCCAAGTATTTTCTTTGGAAGAACCATAGACAATTGGAGTATTTCTTATAATATTCAATTAGACCAACATTTTCATTTTAAAAAGATATACCATATCTATATCATCGCTTTGCATCGAATATTTTTTATACATACTAGCGAAGTTATAGCACTTTTATGTTATATTTCATATTCTTGAAACGTTTTTCTTTGTCACGAAGCGGTTCAAATGGCAACAAAAATATTTCCTGATTTGAGGTTTCTAACAAAGAAGTACGATTACGCCGCGTTGAACCAAATTGTCTGCAATATTGGTAAAAAAGTCAATTTACTGTTCCACAGATGACAATATTTGACGTATCAGAACTATCAGGATATAGGCCTTAAATTAGCATTATACAACTGCAGGAGATGTGCGGGCAAAAGAATGTTTTCATAGAATCTTCGTGGAACTTTTGAAACAACTATTTATTCACATTTTAAAGCAAATTAAAAAAAATAAACATCTATGCTTTTTTCTGATATGCAGGGTTCGGAAAAGGTGTTTTTGCGAGTTTTACGCGTCCAATCGACTATTTGATTAATTAAAGCTACTATTTCCCAGATTTGGACCCAAAAATTGTCAAATACAAACGAAATGTACACTTTTTAAGCTTTATATGACCTGATTAAATGATTACGAGAAACTATTGAAGCAACGACTCATTTTTTCGCAATTTGATACCAAATTCATGAAGCGATGTCGAAAGTAGGTCAAAACAGTAGGACATGCGACTTTCTTAAATGACGTCACAACATACATGATGACGTCATATTGAAATTTAAGTATGAATCTCGTTTGAATCATGGTCCGTGCTGTATGCGCATGCGCAACAATTTGAAAATAATTCTAACCCCATCAGTGATGGGGTTGAATTTAGGTTTGGGTTCTCCCTAAATTCAGCTATCTGTCTTGTAATTTCGGCTCATTCTCTGTCTGAATCGCATATTATTAACCATCCCGAGGTGGTCAACACAAAAGTTTTGCCTATTTTTTCAAAAAATTTCATTTTTTGCAATTAGACCATCTGTTACCGTCGCCCTTTAAAAGCTACACCACAAGGTATCTTTGTTACGCCACCGCCATCGCCACCACCACCACCGCCATCGCCACCACCACCGCCGCCACAACCACCACCACCACCATCGCCACCACCACCACCACCATCGCCACCACCACCACCACAACCACCACCACCGCCATCGCCACCACCATCGCCACCACCACCACCACCATCGCCACCACCACCACCACAACCACCACCACCGCCATCGCCACCACCACCACCACCATCGCCACCACCACCACCACAACCACCACCACCGCCATCGCCACCACCACCACCACCATCGCCACCACCATCGCCACCACCACCACCACCATCGCCACCACCATCGCCACCACCACCACCACCACCACAAACACCATCACCACCATCGCCACCACCACCACCACCAACGACAACAACAACAACAACAACAACAACAACAGCAGCAACAACAACAACGAAACAATACCCGGTAGTTAACTTTCTGACATATGCTAGTTAACATAACATGGTTGTCGGCATTATAAGATACAAATCATAGGCCCCTATATGCCTATTCTGATTATCAAAATGTTCTATCATGATCAAATAGCTGCATAGGATGATGCAAATCGTCCAACCTGATCCATCTCTAGTATCCATTGAGGTCGTACCAATCATGTTCGAGTTGCTGCTATTAGACATTACTGGATGACAAATAAATATGTGTATGCACACTTATCATCCAGCACGCCACTATAATGTCTGATGGCCGTTAATTCTATCTCCCGAGGGGATGATGTAGTAATACGCTGGACTTGTAACACAGGGATCGCTGGTTCGAGCGCTGCATCTTCAATCTTTCGTATGATACTTACTTAAACCGAGATCCCGGCTTCATATGACCTCAGCTGTCGGGTACGAAGAATTCTTCAATGTAACCAATCAATCTCTGATCTGCTACTGTATCTGTTGGGATCCTGTTGTCAGAAAATCATTACGTGGTGTTGATGTTGTTTTGTACCTGGCAATTACGTGTATTCTCAAGCAATAACAACCCTATAATGTATTATTTACCAAAGAATACCCGTATTCGACGAGGCAAGCAGCTCTCTCTACCGGTCCCATACTCAAGTTGTAGGATGCGGGGCCTAGAATCGAATGTTGGTGTGTTTATATCCTGTCGATGTCATGGGGATATTCGGAACAGATAAGTTAGTCCATGTTGTATACACTCAGATGTATAAATGGGTACAGATACGATGTTTAGGATGTAAGCTCTACATTCGAACAATTAAATCCACTAAAATTTAACATTTCCTGAAATTCTAAATCTTAAATAAAGTCACGTGTACTCGTACGTAAAAAACTAAAGGAAAGTATAAAAGTAGGATATAGAGAAACAATAGCGGAAATAATTATAACAACAACCGAACAAACAATAGAATACTGGTTTTAGCAATGTTTTCAAGTAATGAGACAAACAGTGCAGTATTCTCAGCTCGTGAGGATATTGAAAAACGATTTTTGGTTGGTTTGACAAGGAAAACGTTGATCTAGGCATAGGAACGAAAGAGAAAATGTTGGTTACCACGACCTTCTTTTCTGTCAGTGATTCCCATTTCAGACTCGAAGTTAAAATCGGGTATTGGTCTTCTACGGATTGAAAAACATGTTCTTTGCATTTTTCAAGTTATGCTAAAGAGCGCTCTTTTTATTTTAAATAATCACCTAATACATGTATGTTTCTATCAAACACGTAATGACGCCTTTTGAGATGCATATTAGAAAGGATTCTGCGAAACACTGTGGAAAGTGAAGAAAATGCTCGTGGTATGCATTTGTTCATATTCCAGAATATCTTACACACAGAAAGACCAAAATAAGTAATTTTTCAGAAATTGTCGTCTGCAACATCTTTGAATTTGGACCAGTCAAAATTTTTGCTCTCTGGTAAAGGGTAAAATTACTTGCAACGTTAGTTAGGCTGGAAGGAGACTATAGCATTAGAAATTTGTTTTCAATGTATCCCTGCAAAACTGGTACCAAATTAAATCTTGCGTTGCGGTGAGTTCAGCGTCGCGTCTATTTGGGCGTTTATAATTATGCCCCCTTTCGAAGAAAATGGGGGTATATTGTTTTGCAAGTGTCGGTCGGTCGGTCGGTCGGTCGGTCGGTCGGTCGGTCGGAAGGTCGGTCGGTCGGTCGGTCGGTCGGTCGGTCGGTCGGTCGGTCTGTCCGTAGACCAAACCTTGTCCGGAGCATAACTCAAAAAGTATTCAAGGTAGAGTCATGAAACTTCATAGGTGGATAGATCTCATTATGGAGAGGTGCAGTGCACAAGAACCGTAACTCTGCCGATCATTTTTTTTGAGTTATTGCCCTTTGTTGATTTTATAACTTGATTCTTGTCCGGAGCATAACTCAAAAAGTATGTAAGGTACAATCATGAAACTTTACAGGTGGATAGATCTCATTATGGAGAGGTGCAGTGCACAAGAACCGTAACTCTGCTGATCAAATTTTTTGAGTTATTGCCCTTTGTTGATTTTATAACTTGATTCTTGTCCGGAGCATAACTCAAAAACTATGTTAGGTAGAATAATGAAACTTTACAGGTGGATAGATCTCATTATGGAGAGGTGCAGTGCACAAGAACCGTAACTCTGCTGATCATATCTTTTGGGTTATTGCCCTTTGTTGATTTTCAAACTTGATTATTGTCCGGTGCATAACTCAAAAAGTATGTAAGGTAGAATTATGAAACTTTACAGGTGGATAGATCTCATTATGGAGAGGTGCAGTGCACAAGAACCGTAACTCTGCTGATCAACTTTTGTGAGTTATTGCCCTTTGTTGATTTTATAACTTGATTCTTGTCCGGAGCACAACTCAAAAAATATGTAAGGTAGAATCATGAAACTTTACAGGTGAATAGATTTCATTATGGAGAGGTGCAGTGCACAAGAACCGTAACTCTGCCAATCAAATTCTTGGAGTTATTGCCCTTTGTTGATTTTTACACTTAATTCTTAACCTTGCCTATATCTCGTGTCCTTTTACACATACAGCCTTGATATCTCACACATAGATACCTCCTATCAACATCGTTCACATTTAACCATGACCTTGGACCTTGTGACCTTGACCTTGGAGTTTGACCTACTTTAAAAAAAATTAAACCCGGCATATATCTCATGACCTTTTACAAATACAGCCTTGATATTTCACACATGGACACATCTTACCAAGACCTTTCACAATTGACCATGACCTTGGACTTTGTGACCTTGACCTTGGAGTTTGACCTACTTTTAAAAAAAACTTTAACCTGGCCGATATATCATGTCCATTTACACATACAGCCTTGATATTTGACAAATGGAAACCTCCGACTTAGACCTATCACATACGACTATGACCTTGGACCATGTGGCCTTGACCTTGGAGTTTGACCTACTTTTAAAAAAAATAAACTGGGCCTATATCTTATGTGCTATTACACATACAGCCTTGGTATTTCACACATGGACACATCTTACCAAGACGTTTCACATTTGACCATGACCTTGGACCTTGTGACCTTGACCTTGGACTTTGACCTACTTTAAAAAGAACTTTAACCTACCTGATATATCATGTCCTTTTACACATACAGCCTTGATATTTGACACATGGACACCTACGACCAAGACCTTTCACATTTGACCATGACCTTGGACCTTGTGACCTTGACCTTGGTGTTTGACCTACTTTTATAATACATTAACCTGGCCTATATTTCATGTCATTTTACATATACAGCCTTGATATTTCACACATGGTCACTTCCAACCAAGATATTTCACTTTGACCATGACCTTGGACCTTGACCTTGGAGTTTGACCTACTTTTAGAAATATCTAACCTAGCCTTTATCTTATGTCCTATTACACATACAGCCTTGATATTTCACACATAGACACCTCCTACCAAGACCTTTCACATTTGACCATGACCTTGAATATTGCAACCTTTACCTTGGAGTTTGACCTACTTTTAAAAAGACTGAAACCAAGCATATATATCATGTCCTTTTACACCTACAGCCTTGATATTTCACACATGGACACCTCCAACCAAGACCTTTCACATTTGACCATGACCTTGACCTTGGCATTTGGCCTACTTTTAAAAACTTTAACTGGCCTATGTTTCATTTTACTTTTACATATACAGCTTTAATATTTCACACATAGACACCTCCTACCAAGACCTTTCATATTTGACCATGACCTTGGACCTTGTTAACTTGACCTTGGACTTTGACCTACATCAAATGTAGGCCCTTGAGGGGGCATATATGTTTTACAAACATCTCTTGTTTTAATTACGTTGCAATGGCGTCGTGAACGTGGCGTCTTTTCGCGGTGACTGGGATACCTTGAAAATAACTTTTTCATGTCATAGTCTCCTTCCACCTTAATCGGTAATACGAAATTCATAGTTGTTAATATTTTACAGCAAACCCGCCATAGAAAACCCGTAGGGGCCTAATGTGGCCATTTTGAGAATCACAAAACATCATTTTTTAGCATCGTCGTTACGTATCCGAACCCGGGCGCGGTCGTAAACATTCGGCGGTGGAAAGTTCCACCGCCGAATGTTTTCGACCGAGCCCGAATAATTCCGACGTCGCGCGAATCTCATAAGGGGTAGACCACCTTAAAACATATCTCACATCGACCTCTACTGTTATCGTCAGTCGTTTCCCAAACACCACTCGTTTTTGACATCCACAATGGAAACGCTTTCAAGAGAACACATTAGGACAAAAGAATGAAATACTCATACAGTAACCAACATCTTCTCATTTTGTCCTAATTTTGTCTATGCTATAATTGTACTGAAATCCTACATGTATCGACATCAAATTTGCCGTCTACAACAGCTTTCAGATTGGAACAACGCTCTAAATATTTTGCCGTTTGGGAAAGGGTGACAGAATAGTTCGTTAAAGGGTTAAGCGTTAAGGCTCAGGTGCAACTTGTCTAATGAAAATAAGCTTTTCAAGCAGAAATACGATCTTTAAACATGGTCTATGATCTCGAACGATTACGTTTTATGGTTCTTGGAATCTCTGTCAATGTTTTTATGTAATAACGAAATATCGAGCGATCGCTCCTAAACCCTCTCCCAAACAATACCTAGTTTTGACGTCCTTAATAGAATATGCTTGGGAAAACATTGAGACAAAAGAAGAAACTGCTGGTAACCAGCATTTTCTCCTCTTGTCTCAATATTTTCTGTGCCATATTTTACACAATTCCAATCTTGAATAACATCCATTTTGTCCTTTGTGACAGTTTTGGAAGTGGATAACCCTAAAATTTTGTCGTTTGGGAAAGAGTTAAATGCGGGCAATTGAACGTGGTGGGGAGTCACGTGACACAACATTTTCGATATTTCCCTAAGAATGTTTGTTAATATAATAACCGAGTTGATAAAGATTTCAAGCAGAATAAGAGAATCGATTTGCTTAACGTGAATGGTCTTTGAGAATCAATTGTTAAGATTTACAGACCCTGAAAAAATCACCATTTTCTAGCCATACCAAATGCACCAAATTACACACACACTTGTAAATACATTTCATATAAGTTGATTCACCGTGCCGGATTTCAAGATTATGCTTTAAGAAAAATATAATTTACAAATTTTATTTCACTCTATATTCATATGCAAGGGAGGTAATTTTGAACATTTTTGTCAAATATTTCCGTAAGTATGCATTAATTCAAAATTCCAAACCGTTCAACATGCTTATGTTTGTATTTCGAATGGAAATAAAGCACAGTTTATGAATTAGAATTAGAGGCACTTTTCAAATTTCGCCCCTGGCTCTTTGGTGCTTTTGAGGGGTTGGATACCTTAAAAAGAAATTGATGACCAACAAAACTTTTTGATCAACCGATTTTAAAGCCCGGTCACTGACGATTCCGCGTCCATACCGCGTCCATGTCACGTCCAAAATTATACTGCACTGGTCCGCTGTTTTTAGACGTGGTCCGGTCGAAAGGGCCTACATGGACGTGGAATGGTGTATGTGACCATGCATTAAAAAAGAAACAACACGCCCATCTAATAGCAAAGAATTTTGTGCTTAAATAGGGGGGTTGGATTGGATTCAAATTTGGTATTCAAAGTCTTTAGTGAAAGGACTACAAAGTTTGTACAAAAGAAAAAAAATGTGAAGAAATGGCCGTGCTTGGGATGAGAGATTGGAGGGGTTCGCGTTATTAATTATCTTTTAACATTTTCTACTTCTTTTCGAGAACCATTGGACAGATTTCAACCAAACTTGGCAGGAAGCATTCCCATGGGAAGTCGCTTCAGATTTGTACAAATCATAGAGTTATCTCCCATTGGGGCCCCAAAAGGGGCTGAAAAGGGGTAAACAGGGTACATATTAAGAAATGTTCTACTGTTGAACATATTATTGAATTCACATTTGGTAGATCTATTTAGAGTCTTTAAATAGCGCAAGTTTGTACAAGAGAAAAGACTGTCGAGAAATGGTAGTGCTGGGGCGGGGGTGGTAAAGGGCGATTAGGGGGGGGGGTCGCATTATTAGTCAACTTTTAACATTTTCCTTAACTGTAAAATTATAATTTTCCTGCTCATTTGATTCAGGTGACCGATAAGGCCCTCTGGGCATCTTGTTTTAATTAATGGCAGAACATGAGTTTCCATGTTCTAAATAAGTTTCAAATGTCAGTGTAAAGTTGTCAATAAAGTATGATTGAAAGTCAAAAAAGCCAGTTTAATGCTTACACACGGTTATAGTGCTAGGTTTTCATGTTTAAGATACGTTTCAGATGACAGTATTAAACTCTTTATAAACGATTGATTGACAAAACACAGCTTAATGCTTTTAAACGTATGCTCATAGTACATCGTTTTCATGTTCTTTTCATGTTCTAAATGAGTTTCGAATTGTAACATATTAAAAAATATAATGCGGTTGATTGGCAAAACCATGAAAGTGGTATATCATGAAAGATATATCATGAAAGAGATATCAATAATTGAAGTATAAGAATATCTTTTATCCTAAAACACTTTTATTTTTATACAGCAATTACAAAGTATATAGCAAGGTACGTCAAAACAGTTTTTGTTTGGGGAAAGGTTAACCAGAGGACACACATTAGAATATCACATCTTATAATGACCTCGCTAAATGATAACATCTACCCTGTCGATTCCTGTACTTTTATAAACGACCACTACCTTCAGGACCGTAGGAACAGTGGGCGGCTAAGGGAGGGGGGACTTAGCCCCCCCCCCCCCCCCCAAGTTGGCCAAAAATGCCAAATTACCTTATTTTACACTGAAATTTTTTGTAAAATCCAATTTAGCCCCCCCCCCCCCCCCATATTCAGACGAAGGGGCTTAAGCCCACCGAATATGAAATTGCTTCCTACGGGACTGACCTTGGAAAATCTGTTCACGATATTTCATGTTATTAAACTATTTCAAAACGGCTAAATATATGGTGTTCTTAAGCCAATTTGATTCTGATAAAGAATGGCTACAATTAAGTAAACAAAATATTGAGACAAAAGCAATAGAAGTAATGCTGCATATAGGCCAAAGCATTTTCTTCTTTTTTCCCTCCATGTTTCCCAAGTATTTTCAAATAAGGGCGATGAACTAGGTATTGTTTGAGAAAGAGTAAACTAGATAAAAGATAATGATTGCATTATGATATTGCTGCTTTTCATTGAAAACCTCGTAACTGCAGCTTGACACAAGCTGCAGTTACGATGTTTTTGCTGAAAAGCCTCGATATTCTGATCGACTTTCTAGGTGATGAGTCTGTTGACCTGATCTCATGATTATTATCAACCCTGTCAATGCTTGTACTTTACAAATTTCAATATAGGAGTGTTATCCTCTCAAAAACAACATATCAGTTATAGTCCATCAAACCCTATGTCGAGACGAGTCAATGGACTAATTGTAGCAGAGAAAGTGTAAAAATATAATGGATTTTCTAGATTTGTTTTTAAACAGGAGCTAAGTCAACGGTTAATGACCATCACACATTTTTTGTCGGCAATAACTTTTATTTAGTGCTGTTTGAGAAATACAACACCAGTAAATTTCAGGCCGTTTTTTGGTCTTCTCTGCTTCAAACTAAATTCAAACCGGTCACGTATATAAAAATATATTCAACATTTCTTGAAATTGGAGTTTTCGTTATGTACCGTGATTCCCCGCAGTGATTCCTATTGCCATGTTCAATCTATTATCCATTCTTTGTTTTTCATGCTTTTAATAGAAACTTTAACAAAAACACAACTTTAGACTGATAGAGTTAGGAAACTGCCACAGACGACAAAATGGGTGTCAATGAAAACAGGATTTGTGTAGGATGAAGTACCGAATTTGTAGTCCTATTTATAAGCCCTGACATATATCTTTTTTAACTTTGTCGTGAATGTCAGGTCTTATCAGATCCGCCATTTTTTTCTATAGCACTTCCTATGGCGGAAAATGTCGGAGGTTTAGCCCTCAATCTACTACCTACAAAATCTAAATTACGATCTAAAACTGGTATGGATAGAAAGATAAATCAATAATTGTTTTCCACTTCAGTATAATTTTGAAATAAAAATTTACCTTGTTTTATTTAAATCCAACCAAATTTCCAACAGCCCTATACAAAAGCAAGATGGCCGACACGCTTGCCAAGTGGAATAAAAACACATTTCACAGTCATGATTTAATAGTCAAATCAATATTTTAGTAACATTAAGGTGGTTTTAAACATTATGTAGTTATTTTTCATTGTTTATGCCTCACTTTACCTTGAATAGGGACTTTGAACAATTCTAGATTTGCTACACAGAACAACAGTAACCTGACTGGACTACGAATCATGGTGACAAAATAAACAAAATTGATGCCGACAACCAACACTCCCCCCCCCCTTCCATCCCCATTCCTCCAATATTTTACCCAGAAAAAAATCAGAATTACACAGAGAACAGTTTACACACATATCCTTGTAAGCTACATGTTTTATCTTTGCCTGGCTAAATTTAGCCAGGTGTTGTTTAACCCTTTCCCAAACAAGACCTGGTCTTGACGTCCTTAATAGAAAAGGTTTGGGAAAACATTGAAACAAAAGAAGAAACTGCTGATAACCAGCAGTTTCTCCTTTTGTCTCAATATTTTCTGTGCCATATTTTACACAAATTATTTCTTTAATAACATCCATTTTGTCATTTGTGGCAGTTTTTGAAGTGGATCACCCTATTTTTTTCGTTTTGGAAAGGGTTAAGGAATTCATCACTCCAAGAAAAGTTTTGTTATTTCTTTCGTCTTCTATGCTTTAAACCATTTTCAAATCAGTCACGATTTGATATAATTACTTTTAAGCTTTAATGCAACGTTATTTTGTATTGCGCGATTCCCTACCGTGACTAAGTACACGTAAAATAGCTCGTCGAAAAGTCATTAGGAAATAAGATACCTTGTATGCTGTATTAAAGTACCAGAGAACGATGGTAATTTGTGAGTGATCAATGTCTTTGAAATGCTAAACCCCCTGGTTAATTTTACCCTGCATAAAACAAACATATTACCCCTTGTTGTTGGTTTAATCCCTTTTCAGGTATTACCTGATTTGACGTTCGCAACAAAGAAAGCTTTGGGAAATGATATAGAAAAAGTAAATACCAATTATAAGACTATCCCCTGTCCCCTCGAACATTTTCTATCCTATTTATTTTGACCTTTACGAATTCTTTTAGTTTTGTCTTATAAAACTTTCAATTTCAAATAGACTGCATTAATTGTCGCTGATTTTGTCCATCACTGTGTTTTAGGTTAAATTTTTGGCTGTGTTTCCTTTCTCCAACCCCTCATAAGTGACTTGAACGCAATTTTTACGTATATCGCTGCTTTTCAACGAAAACCTCGTAATTACGAGGTTTTCGTTGAAAAGCGACGATATTTTTATCTGTTATTTAAGAAATAACCAATGTTCTACTCTAGTATATCTCGTTGTTTAATCACGGTTCTGATTTAGGTGACACAATAAAAAAATAATGCACGAAGGATTAGCTGGATGCGATGGATCCTTTAATCAATATCTGTTAGAAAAAACTATTGACAAGAAATCAAAATTTTGTTTACTCGGCAAAAACTGTTTTATCAGCTGCTGCCTAAGAGCCATCACACCAAGCTAACCCGCCATTTTACACCTTCTGCTTCAGACCAAATTAAGATTAATCCACGTTATATAACAGATGGCGTAGCACACCGTCGCTTTTCGACGAAAACCTCGTAACTGCAGCTTAAAACAAGCTGCAGTTACGAGGTTTTCGTTGAAAAGCAGCGAAATTGAATATTTTCTACGATTTTCGTTGTTGGTTTGTCATTTTATTCTACACCATAAGTACGCTGGTTACCCGTTTACGAATGATGGATTGCAAAGGAGGGTACAATTGTCGTTTACGTAAAAAAATCTGCAACGTTTTCGCACGTAACTGACGTTATTATCATTTGCAGTTATCATATTGAACATTGCATCCAATACTAGTTATGACATAATTTTTTATATGTAATTCAAGTATGAATAAAAACCTGTGAATTTTGTTATTGATTTTCACAAGTCTATAGAAACATGGTGAGAAATGACAAAACGACATTTATCAAAATGTGCAAGTAAGTACGATTTCACCGGTAACGTTCGGAAATGTCGTAACTACAGCTGATTAAAGCTTTATTTACGACATATCCTGATTTAACCAACGGTATGTTTTGCAGTGCTTACTAATAGCCATAGCCTTTGTCAAATAACCATTCTATGACCACTTCCAAAACTCAAATAGATTCAGTGTTGTAGACGATAAAAAGTAACCCGTGCCACAGAAATACGCATATAGCATATATGTTAACGAAGAGGCGACAACGACATTCACAACAACATTTACACCACAAATACCACCATCACCACCATCGACAACATAGTGCATGTTGGAAAAAAACCTATTCTCAGTTTTATCCTCGTTCAGTCTATTTATTTATATCGCGATTTTCGCGTTCATTCTGTTCATTTTGTTTTATTTGGAGGGTTTAGTTTAGGGGCCAAGAAAAAAAAAAAAAAAAAAAAAAAAAAAAAAAAAAAAAAAAACAAGATAAATGTGCCCTTATTAGAACTGTCTGATTTGGTAAGTCTAACTGGAGCACAGTACTGAAGATTTTGGCAATATCCCTGTTGTGGGTTATATTAACCCTTTCACAAAGAAAAAGGTGATGGTTAGCTCATCTTCGCAAGCTATAATGGTGTGGTTACCTGCTATTTCTTTCTTTTTCCTAGATGCCCTGAAATCATTCTCTATCGAAGTCAATATATGCCTTAGTTAGGAAGGGAGGTCGAAATAAGCATGCATTTTCCTCTCATAATTTCTTCTGTTTCTATGTAAGAATTTTTACGTAAGATGAAAATAGTTTTACAGAGAAAACGTTAGCAAGGGTGTGTTTAAGTTTTCTTCGGTTTAATTTTGTATTAGATTATATCTAATGAACGTCATTAAATTCAGTTTTATTGTTATTTGGGACAACCCAAAAGCTTTTCTCCAGTTTTCCCTATAGAATAATCGAACAAATGCACGATTCTACGAAAAGGGATTACATGTAGTTACGATTAGTTAATTTACATTCGCAACTATTTTGTTTATTTCGCTAGTTGATTTACGCGATTCATCTCGGAAAAAGAAGTTTTTGAAAATATTGTAGAAAATCAAGAAATTGTTTGTAACAAGACTTCATTTTCCACACAGTTTTCTATACAAAAAGGCCATAACATGACAAATTTAATTCACTTGAACTGCAATTTCTTTTCACTATAACTATTCATAATGTGACGTCGCGCACGGTATTGCGGCACTAAATTGTAACGTCAAACTAGCGAACGTCAATTGCGTAACTTTAAGTTTTTGCGGAGATGGTTGTGTTGTGCTTTTAATGGTTACTCTCTACATAATCTAATCTGATTTATATGTAAAATCGGAAACATACCTCGCATTTTTTTCTTTTCCATGAATAGCCAACGTATGCGTTCAAATACCCGTCTTCCATTCTTCTGCAAGGAACTGTCGAGTCCCGAAATGTCTTCACCACTCCTAAATATCGACTGTTTCCCCCAAATATCGACTGTTTCCCCCCAGGTCCCCATAATGTGCCGTAGAATAGATATGTTGTTTCTGCTAATCTGGGTCTCCAGAGAGCCAAACGTTGAGAAAATCTCACAAATATCTTTGACATGCTTCCAGTTCAGATTCAAGCTTAGAACATAAATGTATTTATATTTCTTATTCTAGAATATAGGCTAGTCCTTCTCTTTCACAGAAGAAAAATGATTAAACTACTTCGAGATAAAACTTTGTCCAGCAAATCTTCTTTTCAAACTCTATATTGACCACTTTCGATCAGCAGAGTTGAATTAATGTATTTTTGTTCATGAGAATTACACGTAAAAACGTTCCAGGCCACAATGCACAGCAGTAAGAATAGTAATTGTTCATTTACAGCCTTTCTCTGTGATATTTAAACACCAAAGTACCTTACTATTTGCGACGACGACGACGATCTGAGAAGTCCTTCAGCTAAGTAGGCCTACTACCAGCGCGGATAGTGCTTTCTCTTTATGAAGCTCTTAATTTTCGTTGTTGAAAAATCTCTTCAATCAATTTAAAATATGTTCTATCTACAGTCGCTACATGTATATAGTCATATCAAATCTATCGAAAGTACACAATCATGAAACTATATAAATGTGTGAACAAATGCAACCATAAATGTTCCTATCCACATTTTGCTATTCAGAAAATGTCCATACTTATGAAAGCATTAAACGAATAAAATGATTGTAGCCCAAAAACAAAGAAATACCGATATTCCCCTATAACTAAAATTGACGTCCTTTGCCATGGAGCTCACCTAAGTAAATGAATTCCATATTACTGTGATAGTTTTTCATATAGATCGCAATAAACGATACCGCAAGGACCAGTAACAAATGATCAACTCAAGACTTCATCTAGTCTACAGGTTCAGTCCAAAACTGGCGTAAATGCATATGAAATCCCATATACATTTACGCCAGTTTAACACTGACGCGCCAACTTGTCAACTATCGCTTTTTGGTGCTCTGTCGGGAACCATTAGGAGTCAAGAATTTTGTCACGTGACTTTTTAACGGAGCTTTTCGTCTTTTTAGAGGTTTATTGATTTTGTTTGGCAGGTAGAGAGTGGTTTTGGTGGAAGAAAATGAAGAAATTAATTATCATTGATAATATAATTGAGCCTGGATATGAAAAAAGGTCCATTCCTAATTTTGAACTAAACATGGTTTTCATATAAGCCTGTGTTTAACCCTTTCCCAACAAGATCTGGTTTTGACGTCCCTAATAGAACAGGTTTGGGAAAACATTGAAACAAAAGAAGAAACTGCTGATAACCAGCAGTTTCTCCTTTAGTCTCAATATTTTCTGAGCTGTATCATACACAAATCTCATCTTTATCAACATTCACTTAGTTGTCTGCAGCAGCTTTAAAACTAGATCACACTAAATTTTTTTCGTTTGGAAATGGGTTAAATGCAGTCTGAGTAAGAACAATGTTGTTCCACAACAGCTCCTTCGTGACATGTAGCAATCGTAAGATAGAATCATGGGTCCAGTCAGACTCAACTTAGACATATCTTGGTAAGGGATGGTATCCACATACCAGTCTAATTCCAAGTGCAACATTAATATTACATACATGTAACAACAGACCTGATTGGTCCAGACGCAAAGCTCGTCCAATCAGATGGATTGTATTAAGACTGTATTCGATTTAGAAATGTTAGTCAATATGGAAACACGACTATCTTAAATGCTATAGGAGCCCTTTTTACAGACTCATTTTCCCGGCGGAGGAGTCATTATAGCGAATGTTAGACAGATCAGATTTCTAATTTGTCTTAGTCGTAAATTTTAATTTCATTTTGACACAGAAAAAATGCCTCTGGTTCTAAATTTATTGTCACATGGATTTTAATATTCATATTTTTTTATCATCAGCATCGACCTCATTTCATTTGTTTCTAGTTCGATTTTGTTTCCCTTATTCAAAAATCGATGAAATAAGAATTACTAATGGGCAATTTCTTAACCCTTTCACAAACGAGAAATTTTCAGACTTATCCACCACATGAAAATTACTGCAGACGACCATGTGTTGATTAAGCTACGATTTGTGTATAATATAGCACAGAAACTCTTGGGCAAAAGGAAAACGATCTGGTTAACGATATGTTTTCTGCAGATAATGGTGTTTTTTTTTCTACAATTACCGGGCAAACTTCACTATACAATAACTATTTTATCTGTTGCGGACAAAAGCATTTGTTTGCTTGAGGAAAAGTAACATGATCGCTCGAGATTTATAACATTCATATTGTATATTATGTGTAAAAAATACTGATGAGCAAAAATTGTGTTTTCTCGTACCTAGACCTAACTCTTTTGTCAGATATTGTTTAAAAGATTCACAAAATTCCTCGGATTTGTGCTAGGTCTCTGCTTCTAACCAAATTCAAATACAATTTTGCACGCGATGGTTCGAATCTTGCAGGTGTCTCAATGTATGCATTTGTAGATCTTTTTTTCAAATTAAAAACATTTTTCCCTTGTTTGTATCTATAGGTGAAACTTGCAAACATTTGCCGAGATATCGTGACTGGTCTTTATTTCTAAAGGAAAACAATATTACGAGGCATAAAGTACTCACCATTTGATCCACAAATGAACTTTCCTCTTACAATACCAATTTTGATGTGCCCAATACAATATAGCTTTACAAACATAGAGGCAACAGAAAACAGTTCTCGCTTTAATATTTTCTTTGTTATATTGCACAGATTTTCCATTATCAAGATTCATTTTGTCGTCTGCATCAACTCTCTCATTCAAACAACTTATTTTTTTTATTTTATTAAAGTTCTACATTTCAACCTGTGTGCGACATGTCTGTCATTTAGAGCAATAAGTCGGATCTGATTAAACCTTGTCCCGCTGGAATTAATTTTGTCAAAACAAATTGACATTTCTATCAGTTCGACTCATTTTTGCCATTTATAATCGAATAGAAAGCAGATACTGTAGTGCATGTTAAGATTAGACTGCACGTCGGTGTAGGCTGATCTTAGATGTTCTGCCAAAGTTGTGATCA
Source organism: Fragum sueziense (assembly GCA_963680895.1). Lineage (NCBI taxonomy): Eukaryota > Metazoa > Mollusca > Bivalvia > Cardiida > Cardiidae > Fragum > Fragum sueziense. Next base: position 72,876,734 of record OY804594.1, on the reverse strand, counting down.
CAAAATGAATGTGACATAAGCAGCGCGATAAGGGTCACGATTCCAACGGTCAAATTTTTATGTAGTTGAGTACATGGTCAAATTGCACGCGACACATCTGATCATATGGCGCAATTTATCGACCAATGACAATTCATTAATTCTCGTGAGTGCAATTATTGACCGATGCGAAAACAAAGTGATGTGACACCATTCCTTACTTTGCGGTCATGTTATTTGATTATGCGTGAAAATCATTAAAGGTTATAACAATGCATATAAACACTTCTCTGTTTACTTGTCAAACGTTATTACAGATTTTTTTTCAATAAATGTGACTTACCATGATGGGAAAAGGAACCTTCTGTGAGTTGTAAGAAAAGTCAACCACGGTTAAATAGTTACAAGTACCATGCTGGTCGCAAAAACTTATACGATAGATGTCCCTTTTCCAGATACCGACTCAAATGTATCAAAGAAGAGGAAAATTCTGAAACACAAATGCCCGAAATGGTTATTTTTCTAAAATTGTAAGTTTTCAGACAGAAAGACGGACGGACATGAGTAAAACAATATACCCCCATCTTTCAATAAGGGGGCATACAAATATTGCGAATTGCCTTTATAGATGATAGTTTAGGCTTAATAAAACGAGCGTCCAATACTCGGATGATTGATTAACCCATTACCACACAGTGACTTTTTTTTTTACTCCCTTCAAGATTGTGGCTTTGGCCATTTGCCATAATGTTTTCTACATAAAAATGTAGAATTCCATTCTTTTGAAATTGGCGTCTGCAACATTTTTGAATTTGGATCATCATAGAATTTTGCCATTTGGTAAATGGGAATAAATACGAGCTTGCATTCACCCCAAAAGAATCTTCTCAAATTTTCTTTCTATCTTTTCACAAAGAATAGCATATGAAAGCAATTTCACACCTTTAATTCATTTGAATAACTCATTTAGGTAATAGGGGAGAAATTTCGTATTAGCAGCATTTTCTATTCTGTTCTTTTTTATTTTCCAAAATTTTCTGTTATGGATATCCAAACCAGTGTGTTTTGAAAATGTGGTAACAAAACTTGCGTCGGTGTAAATGCAAAACCTCGTATGTCGAGTCTTGCGATTGTCAAAGTACAAACTTGTGTGCCCAGTTTAGACAATTCTTGCAGGTTTTGAGATATCTTACCGATCAGTATTAATGACACATTATTTGTGAACAATATGTCAGAATTTCAAGTAAAACATTTCAGTTTGGGAAAAGTTATTACACTTTTTCCGTCCCCCTTTACAATTTTGCAAAAACGAGATACGATGTTTTGCATTTACAGCGACGCTTGGTTCATTCAACGTCGATAAAAATTGACTGAAAGGCACAATTATGTTTTTGTATGTAAAATCAATTAATTAAAAAAAATCTTTAAAATATGTTTCATCTGAAAAAAGAGCGGAACCACTTTTTAGGTGACCTATGTCACTAGCTGAAGTTTATTATAGGCTTTCAGAGCTATTAACCCATTCCCACACAGAGCCGCTTTTTGACGCTTATCACCAAAAATGCTTTTGAAAACATTGTGGAAAATGAAGAAATTGCTTGAGACAAGCAATTTCTTCATTATCCACAATGTTTTCTGATGCAAAATGCAAAGACTTTAAGAATTTCATCAACTGGAAATTGTTGTCTGCAACACCTTTCAGATTGGAATAGTCCAAAATTTTGCTGTCTGGTAATGGGTTAATATTTACCGCCTTGGCTCAATGTATTGTCTCTGAATGTTGGATTGTCAGTTCTCCTGGTTTTTGCTAATATGTACATCTGTTCTTTTTATTTTATTTTATTTCATCTGCCGTCTATCATAAAAGCAAATAATTTTGAGCTAAAATAGACTAGGTTCATCGTTATGTCTAAATAAACCGTCGGTGTTGTTTTAAAATCCCGTAACTACGGCTTGAATCGAGCCGTAGTTACGCGATTTTATAACAACACCAACGAAATACTATTGTTTGTCCGAAATTACATCACGGACAACTGGATAAAATCGTTCCATATTTAATTCTTATACATGTACTTCAATCTATTTGTGGGGAATATGATACGTCTTATCCAGAAATCCACGTTTTTCTATACATGTACTTTTGGGTCAGGTGACCGATAAGACCCGCTTGGCCTCTTTTTTAAAAACTTTTCCCAAACGGCAAAAATGGAGCCCCTATTCCAATTTGAAAGCAGTTGCAGTTTATAGAATAAATCTTGACGATGATAAAATCAGTACATGTTATATCACGGAAACATTGAGACAAAAGGAGAAAATGCTGATCATCAGCATTTTCTTCTTTAGTCTCAATGTTTTTCCAAGCCTTTTATACAAGAGACGTCAAAACCAGCTCTTGTTTGATTGAATTCAGCTATACATGGAAATGGGAAATACTGCTACATTTACCCTAGCTTATTCGAGCAATATGTTTCTCGCGCTCGATGCCATTGATGTCTTATAGAAAATTAACAAAATATCCATTCTAATAAAAACGCAAACATGATACATTCTTTATTTGTTTCTATGGCAACACAATCGTTTTGACACAAATATTATTGTAAGGAGAGCAACTAAAATGTCAATTATTACATATTAATCTATTACTTTATATTGATGACTAACGACGCTACTATGAGAAATAGCTCTTTATAACAGCACAGGACAAAAAGTGGGGGGGGGGGGGGATATTGGTGACCATTAACCCTTTCCAAAACGGCAAAATTTCAGGGTGACCCACTTCAAAAACTGCCACAAAAGACAAAATGGAAGTTATTACAGATATTATTTTGTGTAAAATATGGCATAGGAAATATTGAGACAAAAGGAGAAACTGCTGGTTATCAGCAGTTTCTTCTTTTGTTGTAATGTTTTCTCAAGCCATTTCTAATAGGGACGTCAAAACCAGGTCTTGTTTGGGAAAGGGTTAAAACAGAGGAGAAATTGTATAACACAGCAACAACAAAAACTGCAGAAAATCTTCAATAATTCTGCTACTTCGATTAATACGTGGCGTATTTGAAAATGGCTTGAAGCAAAGAAGACGGGGGAAAAACGAAACTTTCCACAGCCGAATATTTACGTCCGAGCCCGAATAGGTCCGGATACGTAACGACGCCGCTCGGAATAAGCCGATGTTTTAGGAATTTCAAAATGGCCACGTTACGGGTTTTCTACCTTAAAAGTTAATTTATACTACAAATTCAACAAGTTTGAATATGTCGTCGATTTTGTGCAGAAACCTCCTAACTACAGCTCGTTTTAAGCATAAGTTACGATGTTTTTGAAAAAGAAAGTAGCGATGTAGGAAATAATAAGAAGAACCAGTTAACTTTTAAATCATTGTTCATGATAAAAACAATACATATTTTGTTACTATTGTACAACTTGAACATGATTGGAATTAATTGGTGGACATTGAAAACAATCATATTTGCAAGAGAAATATAAAGGCGAAATATGATTAAACTAAACGACAATGAAACAATTTTGTTTAAAAAAATAGTAATTTGAACAATAACATGCAAGGAAGCTATTCTCACAACAAGAAATGGTTTGATGTCTCTAATAGAAAAGGTTTGGGAAAACGTTCAGACAAATAAAGTAAATGCTTTTAACCTGCATTTTTTTCATTTTGCCATAATAAATATTTTCCATGTGGTACACATATCCAATCTAAATCAACATCCATTTTGTCGTTAGCTGCAGCTTTGATAGTTTGCAAATGGTAAAGTGCCTTTTGCACGGTGTATAAGTATAATCACGTGACTTAGAACATCCGATAATCTTCAATAACTTTGTCAATACTTGACCAATTTGAATTCTGTTTGAAGCAGAGAATGTGGAAAAATGTCAGGAATAACATGGACGTGGTAGATTTTTTTTTAAAAAAAATCAACTGATAAAAAAGTTATTGAAGATAAACAAAAATTTTGCTTTATCTTCAATAACTTGCAACATCTGAACTGTTCCAACTTGAAATCAGCTCTAGACGACAGAATGGTTGCACATATGAATAGAGTATTAATTTTGTGAATAACAGGCGAGAAAACATTAAGTCAAAAGAAGGAAACGATGGCCATTAGCATTTCTTCTTGTCACAATGATTTCCCAAGCCTTTTCTACAAGAAAAAGCAAATATACATGCCGTTTTGGGAAATGGTTATCCCTATTTATTTACTGCCCCCGACTTCTAACCCGCCACTAGGATTTATGTACATGTAGTTTTGAAAAGTTTACAATTATCGAATTACAATTAACGTTGGTGAGCAAGACCGAACCTGATGAAAACAAAAAACTTCCGAAAATTTGAATTTGTACGGTATTTATGTTCTAATAGCAACTGGTCATTTGTATGGCATCTTAAAGGCAAACAAATTCACTTTAGAACGTTATTGCACCGTTCGACGGCAATTCACTTGACTACTAACGTAGCGATTACTAACGTTGACGTGCACGTAACGTCTACGGCATATGAGCTTGTAACTCTATCCACAGGAAAAGATGTAAGGAGAGCAAATCTCAACACTATCAACACCATAATGATCCGACTCTGTGTATGCAATATGATCAATTCTATCGACATCTGTTTTGATGCCAATTTTCTTTAAGGTCTACTCTGAAGTATGATATCACTTTTACTCCATAAATTGCCATTAGATTTGTGAAAATTAAGGTAAATGTACGAGTAAAACGCAAAAGTGCACACTTTCTTTTGGAACTGAGTATATGTCGCACAAAAAATGAAGCATTCTAGATAAATGGAAGTTTTTTTAGGTTACATCAAAGACACGAATCCTTATTTTCGAGATTTAGGCCTACAAAAAGAGTAAATTCTGACCAGAATTACGAAATAATTGCCCATTATTTATTTGTTTTTCATTAAGTATTGATGGAAGACGCATAAAGATACATAGTGTTTGAAAGAAAAACTAATTCTAGCCAATACTATCAATATAAGAACCGATTCTATACAAACTACCCAACATACCAAAGTTAACCCATTACCAGACGGCAAAATTTTGATTGTTTCGATTTGAAAAGTGTTGCAAACGACAGTTTCAAGTTGATAAAATTTTAAAAAATATTTCCATGTTTGGCTAGAAAACATTATTGAACATGAAGAAATTGCTTGACATGAGCAATTTCTTCGTTTTCAACGTTTTCCCAATCCCTTTTTTGTGAGAAAGTCAATAATGCGCAGTAGCGGTTTAAAATCAAAATTAGGGAATTGTGAAACCTATGTCAATTCAAAGAATATCTGGTCATAATATCGGTAACAATGTCAGCTATGTTTCTTCGAATATGATTATACTTTTCATTTTTCACTGGCATGAATCGTTGTTATTACTTAGTACGTTGAAAACTCTATATTTTGTAAGAGACACCACATGGCGAGTTAGAAGTTTTGACAAGTATAATTTTGTTAAAATTATTATGCTGTGTATATTGCTGATTTCATTTGACATGGCACTGGCCCTAAGGTAGAATACCCGTAATTAGATCCGTTCGACGTCGGAACATTCGGGCGTGGTCGAAAACATTCGGCGGTGAAACTTAACGCTGACGAATGTTTACGACCGCGCCCGAATAGGTTCGGATACGTAAAGACGCAGCTCGAAAAAAGCCGATGTTTTATGAATCTCAAAATGGTCACATTACAGGTATTCTACCTTAATGCAAAACATGTTCATATTTGCAATGTACATACATAAGTAAGACTTGTAATACATCATATTATAGTCCAATAACATTAACCAGGGACATCTGAATGGCCCCATTTCGACAATGTCTTCTTAATTTAAGACACTCAACTAACGGATTTTGCCCGCGAAAATTAAGTTGGCCCGGGTTAACTTTGGCGGACTTTACATGAACTTATTTTTTAAGAAAAAAGGTAAGGAATAATAATGCTAATACTGCGCCATGTCAAATAATACCAGTAATAACTTTCCTCGACAGTTACACCGTTTCTTTGGCTGTGTCGTACCAATTGTCATCGCTCGGGGCTGAAATAATAAATCGCTGCTTTTCAAGAAAAACCTCGTAACTGCAGCTTGTTTTAAGTTGCAGTTACGAGATTTTCGTTAAAAAGCGACGGAATTAATAACAAAAACTATTTATCTCGACATCGGATAAGTCGAATTTCTGCTGAACAATTTGCTTAACGGCAAGAAATAAGGTTGGTCTGAACTGACATCTGCTTTAGGCGTCAATATTGATGTTTATAAAAATAGGATTAATACAGAATACAACACAGAAAATATGATGCAAAAGAAAAAAATGCTACTTTTGCCTAAATGTTTTCCGAAGTATTTCTGTTCGGGACGTTAACAGAAGGTCTTGTTTGGGAAAAGGTTAGGTTAAAGTGACAGATTTACTTCGAAATAAATATAGAAACTGAAATACAGTAGGAAAAGGAACAAGGGTATTTTTGATCAATCTACCCCACTCAGATTCTTCTATGTTATTTCATATTTGGCGGTTAGGGCTTATATGATGAGCAGCAAAAGCGGTTAAATGTTATTTCGCTATAAAAACTTTACAGTCAAAATTACTATTTAATCCTTTCCAAAACAAGACCTGGTTTTGACGTCCCTTATAGAAAAGGTTCAAGAAAACATTGAGACAAAAGAAGAAACTGCTGATATTCAGCAGTTTCGTCTTTTGTCTTAATATTTTCTGTGCTGTATTGTACACAAATATCTTCCTTTTAAACATCAATTTTGTTGTCTACAGCAGCTTTTTATTCGGATCACCGTAAAATTTTGTCATTTGGGAAATGGTTAAGCTTACCATGATTTGGTCCCAGATTTGGTATTGGGACACCCCCTGTTTTCTCACTCCTTGTGGGCATTTCATACTGGGCACCCATAGGAGGAGGACGACGTTCTTTCCCTGACCTGAAAAATACACAATAAACAAGAGGTAAAATTCTAGGCAAGGATTTATCCTCTTGCCACACAGTATTTATTTTGTATTGAATTTAGATCTACATGTAAATTAATGTTCATTATTTAGCGGTCCTTGTTATCCTACTGAAAATACAATTAATACAATTAAACAAGCAAGTAAATCAGTGTTATGCCCTAACACCTTCAAAAGAACCACACATGCAGTTTAATATTTTCAAATTGGTCACCAAAAAGAGGGAATTTGGTATGTTTCATTTCATAAACTGGTGAATAATGCATTTTACTCTTGAAAATGTAATATTTGTGTTTAAAAGGATAAGGGAAAAGATGCAATTGCTTAAAATGAGCAATTCTTCTTTTTCCATTATGTTTGTACTCACATTTATTTGCATAAACACTACGTGTTTCAAGGTCAATGTATTTATAAATATTTGCCACTACAGCTTCAAAGTAATCTGCTGGAACCTTGGCAAGGTTTTAGTTAAGAATCGATCGCCGACTACACATTGGAGTGTTTCAGCCTTTCGTAAATAAGCGGCAGCACGAAACTCCCAAATCTACCCAAATCTACCCCAAATCTACCCAAATCTTACCCAAATCTATCTGTATTTGTGGAAATTAATTTTTCCACATTTAATTGAATTATTGTGGAATTAGATCTAGATCTATTATAGTTCTAGAATTGTCCTGAGCAAAGTAGGAATTCTTACTTTGTCTGTCGATTTTTTTTATATTTTGCAATAAAAAAATCTACACTGTGTATTGATCAATGGCATTTTTGTTGTATTACGTTCATTTCTATCTCTTGATCGGTCGTTGTTTCTTGTCGAGGTTTTCCTTTGTGAAGAGTGTTACCACAATTCCAGTGCTATTCTAGGCCTATTGCTTAAACTTTTCTGTCTTTCAACAACAAAATAGAAATAGACGAGATAAGATTTATGTACAATATATAACGAAGACATTATTGAGGCAAAATATGAAAATGCCGGTTATCAGCATTTTGGTCTCTTGTCTCAAAGTTTGTCTTTTTTTTATTGTTGTTATTGTTTTCTGTAAGGCACATAAAACTGGGTTCATTTGGGGAAAAGGTTAAATTATTCTGACAATCATCGGATTAACTGTTGTAACGATGATAGCACAAACTTCTCAACCTGGATTAGAGAAATTTGTCACAACTTTTATAGTTTACACCAATACGTGGACCCAAGGTTGCGCTTCCCTCGAATTTGAGAATTTGTGTTTTTCTTGCGCTAAGGCAGTCGGCCACCCAGAAAACACAGTGAAAAAATCAGGATCCGTCACGCGTGCATGACACATAATAGATCTGGGGCCACAATACGGAAATATGTCCTTAACACTCTGACCTGTCACGCTTAAAGAGACCTTAGCGAATATCTTAAATTCAAAATGTTGAGAAACTGATCACGTTTTGCTTTAACACCGACGATATTATTGTTAAGAAACATTTGTTTTCCTTTTTTCTGTAACTAAAAACTGAAATATATCGAACAGTTTGCTTGATTTGGGTAAGATATCATGGATAGATATGGGTAGATTTGGGGTAGATTTGGGTAGATTTGGGTAAGATTTGGGTAGATTTGGGTAGATTTGGGTAAGATTTGGGTAGATTTGGGTAGATTTGGGAATTTCGTGCCGCCCTAAATAAGACATGGTTTGTAACGTTCATAATAATGATGCTTGTGGAAAGCACCGAGGAAAAGAAGTAATTGCTGATGATCAGCAATTTCTCCCCTTTCTCAATATTTTCTATGCTATAACATAAATAAATAAAATTGTTGCGTTTGGAAAAAAGTTGTGAAAACTGATTGTACGACGCATTACACGCGCCATAATATTGGTATGCCATTGGAGTTTTGTCACTGGATGTGTAAATTGTACAATGACATGGAGTAACGGTACTGTATTCAACTCCGGTCTGTGTCAGCAAATCAAATTCTTTGATTGTCTCGACATTGATTGTTTTTGATGTTCTTCTTTCGGGCTAAAAGGGTCGATTTCTTGACCACAAAAGTACCCCGTGAGTAGAAAACATGGGACATCACAAACGTGTAAATGTATTGACTGTAAAGGGGGTTTTCAAAATGAATAAATTGATGGAAAATAGTTTTAAATACTGAAATATTTTTTACCGTTTAATTAAAATGTTTTTCGGCTAATTTGATTTCCTACCTGATCGAAATGACACGGATTGGTCAATCAATTCGGCACCGTACCATTTTGTCTTGTATGTCTATGGTTGACTATGAACACCACCACCCAGTAAGGAATTCCCTACCTGTTTCTACAGACCTTCCTACACATAATAATGGCGGCCACTACCACTGCTGTAACTATCAGAAACACTCCGGCTGTTCCACCTATAGCAGCTGCTAACAGCTCTTCCTTCTTTATTTCTGTATGCACCACATCTATACACTCGTCGCACGTGATCTCTAGTTATAAATAAACGTGAAATAGACAGATTATCACGTAAATAAACGCATGACAATAATCACCACTGCTGTTACTATCAGAAACACTCCGGCTGTTCCGCCTATAGCGGCCGCTAACAGCTCTTCCTTCTTTATTTCTGTATGAACCGCATCTACACACTCATCGCACGTGATCTCTAGTTAAATAGACAGATTATTACGTAAATAAAAAAATGACAATGACGGCCACCACCACGACTGTGACAATCAGAAACACTCCGGCTGTTCCGCCTATAGCGGCCGCTAACAGCTCTTCCTTCTTTATTTCTGTATGAACCGCATCTACACACTCGTCGCACGTGATTCCTAGTTATGAATAGTACACACTAACGAGTAACATTTTGATTTTCAAATGTGTTTATCACAGTGCAAATTTAAGTTGTATGGAAAGGCATTAACCCTTTCCAAAACACAAAATGTTGGGGTGTTCCAAATTCAAAGATGTTCCAGACGACAATTAAAACTGAATGAAAATTAACATATTTTGGTCTTTTTGTGTAGAAAATATTGTGGGAAATGAAGAAATTGCTTGTCACAAGCAATTTCTTCATTTTCCACAATGTTTTCCAAAGCCTTTATTTCTTGGGGCGTCCAAAAGCGCCAATGTGTGGGAAAGGGCAACTCAAGTCGACGACTCGGCCTGGACCTTGGTGTTAATTTGCGAATGTGCTGGAATTAGAAGAGTCCATGTGATAAATGAACATGCAAATCTAGTTACCTTTCGGTTCCAACTAACTGTTACAAGAACAAGAAACGATGAACACATTTCATCTAATTTATAATTCCGTCCAATTTCAATTACTTCAATCATAGATTCCATTTTATTTGTTATTTTTTCAGATGTCCTCCATTTTAAAGTCAATATAATCTTACTTTCTGTACAGTTGTGTCCTATATATCCGTCCTGACAGCATCTACACGTTCCGTTAAATCGGTCACACGGTTCATTGTTCTTACAGAAACCACAGGTCGTGTTACAGTTGATACCGTACGTTCCCGGAGTACATTCTGAAATAACGATTAATAGTTATTTGGTTTATCATTCATGGTTTCTTGAAACTAACTTAAACAAGAGCTGTCTCAGGACAGCAAAGCACGACTATCAAGTGCTGGATAGTGAAAAATCCAAATCCGAATAGGGTAAAAATTCTATTAAATTGAATGTCAGAGTAACGAATTGGTGTCTAGACAGAGGCACGTGAAAAGTTTCAGAGCAATCGCATCAGTAAAAACATATTTGAGAAACTTGCACGTGAAAACTTAACCAAAGCATTACGCCGACGCCAACACCGACGCCCGGGTGACAAGAATAGCCCCCCCCCTTTCTACGAACAGTCGGGCAAAAATGACCAGAAAAGATAAAATTAAAAAGCTGGTGCTGGTCGATATGAGGCAAAACTCATAAAATATTGGTCACTGCGCTGTTCGCACAGGCAGTATTAGGCACAGTCCTGTATTACTGGAATAGAGTAGTGAATTGTGAATATAAACTTATATATCGTCAGTCACATTCGAAAATGTTGTAACTACAGCTTTAATAAGCTGTAGTTACGACATTTTTGAACGTGGCCGACGATATACCAGTTATACACTGTGCACCATGGTACCCCTCTGTAACTCAACCCAGCGGACATACTCTGGTTGTTGTACAACAGTCCCCTTGTAAACAGTGATATATCGTCAGAGTTATTGAAAATCAAAACCTTGTAACTCCAGCTTTCATCGATAAACACACTTACCAGTTATGCACTGTGCACCATGATAACCCTCTGTACACCCTCCAGGCGGACATACTCCAGTTGTTGTGTTACAATCCCCTTGTACACAGTGATGTATACACACTTACCAGTTATACACTGTGCACCATGATATCCCTCTGTACACCCTCCAGGCGGACATATCCCGGTTGTCGTATTACATGGTCCTCCGGCACAGTAACAAATGTCAGTACAGTTTTCACCAAACTTATAATCAACACAGTCTGAAAATTAACAAAAAAGTGTCACGATCTGTCCCCATACATATTATTTCAAAGTAGTGACATGCTGGTTCTATAGCAGTAAATATACGAGTCTTTTTTACGATTCTTCATATTTTAAACAATACTAACTCAATACAATAGGATACTAAACAAACATATCCTTTCTTGGACTAATGTCATTTTGTAATTACTGTAATGTTTCCAGAAATCAAAATGGAATCGAGAGGAATGTAATTCTTTCTTGCTTTGATGACTTCGATCATAGCTGATCAATACGTGAATGAAATGGGTGGCTCAGGCCTAAAATATATTATAACGGCCAGATTATACCTATACAATAATATCGATGGTGAAATGTTTTTGAAGCTCAACATGTTCCTACAGTACTAGATTAAAAAGAATATCTGACTTGTAATTGTTCAATGTAAATAAGAAATACTGGTAATGACGTACCTGTACACATAGGTTGTAGAAATCCTTCCGTACAATTGGAGCAAGATCCGTTATATCTGTTACAAGTTTCATCATTTATACATCTACCACACGTGCTGTTACAATCCAGGCCATATTCACCGTGGCCACAGCCTAGAAGAACCATGAATTAAAATAAAATATCTAAAATCAAAATTTAAATTGGAGCATTATTACACAAGAATTCATTGATTTCGTGCCCTTGCTTACTTAAAGTCAATCAATTTAATTCACTGACTGAAACCTTATAGTAGAGACAAGAATTTATTTACCTGTTTTGCAAGTGGAGCCTTTATACCCGGATTCACACGATGTTGGACACGCTCCAGTGTATTTGTCACAATCTGTGCTGTTTAAACAGTTACCGCAATTCTCACAGTTTCCGCCATAACTTCCATTGTTGCACACTAAAATAGAGATATTTTTTTATCGTGGTGATCTCTCAATATTTCATTACATTTGGCAGGCATGTGCATGCAGTATACATAGGCGCATTCAAATCTTATCCCACACTGTCTCTCTTTTAGGCTTGTTGGTGTATTTTTCGGTAACGAAGTGTTATGAATAAATATGGTAAACAAAACAGTAAAACTCTTCTATAAACGATTCAAAATCTTTAACTGTATTTACGTTTAAAGATAAACGAGAATCTAGACCGATAACCCGAAATTGGTAAATCAGGTAGATATAGGTTACGATTTATAGAAACAACTTTAAACACGTTTATACTTGTACTACTTGATTTTAGAGTAGGGCGCTATGTAATTCCGTGTGCTTTTGATGATACAGCTTGTCAACATTATCCATTACGAAGTACATACACCGAAGGTGAAGAAACAACATCTTGACATCCTTGTACACGCGGGAGATTTTTGTGACGTTACGTTAAAAATGACGTCCGGAAAAGGAACTTTTGAAAATAAAAGACGTAAATGATAAAATATTTGATGAATATGCTTTTATTTGTTCATAGTACATATATCTTAACGTAGAACAACCTATTTTGTGTACTGTGTTTAACCCTAAACGCCATTTCTGACGTCACGACCCAATTTAAACGTTGTTAACCCATTACCACACAATGACTCTTTTTGACTCCCTACAAAATAATGACAATGGAAAACATCGTGGAAAATGAAGAAATTGCTTGTGACATGCAATTTCTTCATTTCCCACAATGTTTTCCATCCAAAAAGACCTAAAAATTAAAAATTCCATTCACTTGCAATTGTCGTCTGGAGGATCATTCAATTTGGATCGCCCTAAAATTTTGTCGTTTGGTAATGGGTTAATAAACAAGCAGACGTTGGTATTTTTTTTTTGGTATATTAACAGATCATGTTTACAATCACTCATTGAACAATTGTAAAAAATATGAAAGTCGATTTTTATACCACCGTGAGTACACAAAATAAACGTAATTGTAAACCGGTGACGTCACTTTAGTATATTTCTTTAAAGAATACGCATAGCAATTAATCAATTCAATACTGTCCGATCTAAATCAAATATGTTTACCATAAAAACATTTAATGAACACAAGTAGATAGGAATAGGTATAAAATCATTGAAATTGTAGTTGACGTTGATATATTCCACCCTTTCTTGTTTGCCCACCCTTTGAAATTGATATACCGGTATTCATGGTATAGAATGTAGTATCAACACGTATATACATATACATTTCTGAGAAATATAGAAAGCTTACAGTACGTTTATATAAACACTTGCTTAAAAGCTTCCCAGTTTTGACGTTATCGCAAGTATGTCCAATTACACCTGTTTTAAAACATATAATACGACGTAAAAGAATGTTAAAACGGGATGAAATTAGATAAAATTCAATATTATATAAATATCACATGACTCTCAGGGCAATAGTACATATTATCTACCCGAGACCGGTAATATTGACCGAGGCTTCAGCCGAGGTCAATATTACTGGTTCGAGGGTAGATGATATGTACTATTGCCCTGAGAGGCATGCGATATTCATTTTATTATACCGAAAAAGAAACAACATCAAAACTTTTAATCTACAATTCATCTAACTTTATAAGTCATTCACCGTTAATCAAAAAATGTTAAAATTAACCGAATGCCTTTTCCATTTGTATTTGTGACATGCACGCAAAGGCAGGCTTGCCATCTATTTTGCCTGGTTAATTCCATGGTCTAGATCAGAAAGAGATCAGGCTAAACAGAGGTAAACTGATTTTGCATTTGGATGTCGATTCTAATCAGCATGTGCAGTTCACACAGACTGACTAGGATCCATACTTTTTAACATTTTCCAGATGGTCCCTTTTTGCGTAACAAGCCACGTCATTTAAGCGTATTTACGTTAAACTAGCTATGATTCAGCAAATATCGTGTTTTGAAACATTGTGACGTCACGGTTACGTCATAAAAACCCAGAATTTCTATTTATAGTACGCTCAGCGGGTAATATGAAAAAATATTAACCGGTTAATATTATCTGAGCGGGTAATATGAAAAAATATTTGGTTTGTAATTATTGAATGATAAGGTCACGTGAGGTATAATAAAATGTTATATCACCTAATCCTAAAAATGAGCGAAATCAATTGGCGGCATATGCTCCGTTTTGACAATTAGACTCATCTGCTCAACACGCGCACAATTCAGAGCAATCCAGATTGCTTGATTTGCACTTGCACTTTCTGGATCCACATTTAGATTTTGTGCAACCACACTTTACCAGTTCAAGAAGTGCATGTGGTCCTGGCAACAAGGTCGTCATAACCGGCTGGTATACATCCTGATCCTTTATCCGACCAAAGATTTCAGGATCTGGAATGGGAGGACAAGGGACCATGTCAAAGTTCCAAATTATGCATTGGAACGCTGCGCGCTTAACAGTTTCCTCAAATGCCGCGTTTGTAGGTGGCAATCTTTCATTCGTATTGATTCCTATGAAATAGCCACCACCGAAGAGCTTCTAGTTCTGTGATCTCTGTTCCAGGCTGACACAACTGGCAGACAAACTTTTCAAGAGACGTTAATGTTATTCCAGTTATGGCATGCCTGAAAAGGCATGTACGACTGGTAAAACTTCGGCTGCTTCATTTCCTATGGCATCAACTATTGCTTTCAAACGTACAATGCGTTTTGTATCGCCATTTCCTGAAACAGACACGATGTCTTGAGGTAAAAAATTTGGAATTCGCCTCAAGCATAGCCAAAATACATCTGTGTCTGGCGAGAAAATATCAATGGGTGCGTTCAGAGTTCTCCCATCGTTAGCCATCGGTACCTTTGGTAACCATCGGGGTATACCGATGGATATTTTTTCATTAACAAGAGCATAGTCCTCTAACCGTTCTTGAAAGAATTTATTGTAATAGTTGAAGCAACCGTTATTCTATTTAGCCATTTATTTCTGAAAATGTTGGTGGTTGGTTATCCGCAATGTTTTTTTACCGATCGGCACAATAATCGTTCATAGTTTGTAAAAACACTCGGTTACCAATGTGAGAACCCTGAACGCACCCAATGAAAATGAAACCACGTTGAAGCAGTCAGTTGCATGGAGCTGAATTTTCTGTATCGGCCTCTTCCTGTGAACTGGAAAGGTATGACATATCCCCTTTCGTTGAACCGTTGAACGTACAGTGTTACGGTAAGCGAAACAGCATTGTCTTTCTTTGAGTTTTGTGATGACCTTCTCTGCGAGGTAAACAGTGATCCCGTCTTTGGTAGAAGACGGGGAGAGAAGAATTGCCATCGACACATTTTCGAGCGGTGTACTGTCTGTGATGTGATACGATACCGCTTGTTTCTTGCCAAGTCGTTTCAGGCGTGTTGCGGTTTTCGGAGAAGATGGTCGATCATAGGGATCGAAGATAAGATGCACTTCATAATAGAAAAATACAGACCACGCCCCTCTTGTAATTATATATTCGACAGATTAAAACGTGGTTGTTATTGCGATGGCACCAATGAAGGTGCTGTAATTTTGCCTCTCAAGCCTAATAGGTTATATAGGTTTAGAACTTTAGATGTATATGCTGAGAGACAAAAGAAAGTATACACATTTTATTTCTCAATATCTCTCTTAATTTTCATGATAGCGACTCGAAATTTTGAACAAAATCCTTTTACTCATAAAGCATTTATACACGGTTGAAAGATGTCACCTGGAATCAATCGATTATCCATACTCGTGCTACATGTCGGTTTTGCAAACTTTGCATGTGTGACGTTGTGTAGAATGGGATATTGCTGTTGATTATGATTTGTTTTCTCTGTTCTTTACCACAACATGTCACAATGTTGTTTTTTCTGTTACATTAAAACACAGTATTGATGGCGGGGAGAAATTGACCAATATGCAAGCTGTTTTAATTAAGTCCCATTTTCCTATGATGCAGCATTGCATGAAAAAATACGTGACAATATACACATAGTCATGTGGATAGGAACACTTTTTGTATTCATTTTCAAAATCCGCCAATGATTTTTTAAGGAATTATGTCAAAGAACATTTTTGCATCAAGTCCTCTTTTCCCATGACGTAGCATAAAATGGTACAAACATCAACAGAATGTACCTGGTCAGGTAGTTAGAAACATTCTGTGAAATTTTTATCCAAATCCGTTTAAGTGTAGGAGTTATATCAACTAGAATGTTTGCATTGAATTAGTGACGTATTTAAGCAACATGGAAATGGCCGAATTCTGGGAAAATACCGCCTCTCCCGAAATGTCAAGAAACGGATATCGATAACAGGAACATATGTGATAACAAAAATGCATGTTGGCACCCTGTATCATCAAAAGCACACGGGAGCCAATTTTGTTACATAGCGCCCTACTCTATTAAACCAAAACAACAGTACTGTACCGATTCTCGTTTAATTTTTAATTAATTATAGAGTTTTCACCTCGAAAACACATCAATGGCAATGCCCATTCATCAAGGATGGAAACTGCTGGACTAATCATTTGCCCAGCAGTTTCCACCATGACTTACTTTGTTTGAAGCTGTAAACACAGAAAATATTTAAACCCTTACTACGGTGATTCACAAATAATCTGTTTGCTTTTTCAGATAGTTTTGATGAAATTTGATAAATTGGTGATTAAGTTTGTTGTAATATCAATGAATTGGTCGATTTGGATTTGGATTTCGATGTTTTACCTGAGTAGAAGAATATTTCACATAATATATACAAGTACTGCGTGATTCCCTTCAGTCGAAGTTCAATGTTAACTGCGTTCAGTAAGACAAAACGTTAGACTGGTAGCCCGTCTTCTCTATGTATGCCAATATGATCGATAGATCTAGGGACAGGGAACCAGTCTAGACAAAACGTTAGCCGTTTCATTCGGAGTACTCAGTAAATTCTGCCAATTTTGTGTCATAGAAGTTGCGACTGTGGCGAACGTTAGCTAACGTTTCGTCTTACTGAACGAAGGGCCGTCATGCTTCAACGTATACTTGTTAGTCCTTTCCCACAAAAGGACATACATGTATTATACACTCAAAATATAAATGTTTTACCCGAGTCAAAGAATATTTCACATATATAGAAGTACTGCGTGATGCCCATAAGTCGGAGTTCGACTTTTCGAAGTTCTATAAAAATTAGGTGGGTCAATGGTGTAGTTAAATGTAAAAACATTGATTTCTTTTCATGCTTAAATGTATACTTGTCAACCCTTTCCCACATTATTTACACTCAAAAGATAAATTAAAAAATTAAATTTTTACCTGAATAGAAGTATATTTCGCATATATAGAAATATTGTGAGATTCCCATAAGTCGAAGTTCGACTTTTCGAAGTTCTATTGGCGGGTCTATCGTGTAGTTATATGTATAAACATCGGGCACGTTCTCAAACAAATACTTTTCACGATATGCATCAATACCATAGTTCATTCTCATGTTTTTGAGTGATTCTGAAATAAAGAGGGTATAAAACATTAATTTACGACGGAAACTTAAAAAAGACCTCATACGGTTTTATTGAAAAGCGACGGAATTGAGTTCCAAAAGAAAGTGCACATAAGTCGAAGTTCGACTTTTCGAAGTTCTATTGTTGGGACTATCGTAAAGTTATATAAACACTGGGTATGTTCTCAAACAAATACTTTTCATGATATCGTTGTTGTAAATGCAAAACCTTGTATCTCGTTTTTTGGGAAATTTTCAAGGGGAGGGAAAAAGTGTAATAACTTTTCCCATAATGAAATGGTTTATTTTAAATTAGGACATATTGTTCACAAATGATTTGTCATTAATACTGATAAGTAAAAATATCTCAAAACCTGCAAGAAATGGCTTTAACTGGGCACACAGTTTCGTACTTTGAAATTCGCAAAATCGACATACGAGGTTTTGCATTTACACCGACGATATGCTGCACCAATACCCTAACTCATTCTCGTGTGCGTAAGCAATTCTGAAAAAAAAAAAGAAGGTATAAACTGAATATTCGTCACTTTTCAACACAGATTTTTGTTGAAAAAAGAGACACTTTCCTCCTAGAATCTCGTTACTAGGCTCTACAGCTTTAAATATTTTTCTAATAAGACCTGTTTTGACATCCCTAGAAAAAATAGTTTGGGAAAACATAAAGGAAAAGGGAGAAATTGCTGATAATCAGCAATATCTCCTTTTCCCCCTCAGTATGTTTTATGCTTAAACGTTTATACTTTTTCAAATTCTGAAATGCAACATTTTGTTGTCTGCAACTCTTTAAGATTATACTAGTCTAAGATTTTGACGTCAAGTAATGGGTTAAAACAAGCTGTCGTTACGAGGCTTTTTAAAAAAAAAAAAAAAAAAAAAAAAAGAAAGAGATACATATTTCATCTCGTATGGCTCATAGGGATCTATAATTTGACCCCCAGCACCCAATATTACCCTTTTTAAGTAAAGCGGGCTTTTTTCATTCAATCCAATTATCTACTCACTGCCATAAACCATGGCTTATTTTTTTTTCAAATAAACAGATAATCTGTCCAATCTTTTGTTTACTGAGAGCAAACATATTTTTCTTAAATGAAAGTGCAACTGTATGGGGGTGGGTAATGCAGTCTGACTGCTACACTGGCGCAAAAGTTGAAGTTTACACTGAAAATCTGAGGCGCATTCTTTAGAGCGAGATTTTTAAGATTTCTTAAGGAGTTTTGGATAAAGCTTTTTTAAGACCAAGACTTTGACCAAACTGTTCCGAATGCTCCATATTTATACAAATGGCGTCATCATGACGTCATTTGTATAAAGTATGGAGCATTCGGAACACCGCGGTTTATGAATTATGGAGTGTTCGGAACAACTCGGTCAAATCTCTTTTATATTCTTTGTACAGAGTTGACCGAGGGGTTCCGCAGTATAGGGTAATGGCGCCTCCCATTGAGCGTCTTAAAAATCTTGCTCTAAAGAACGCTTTATCCTAGAATATCTTAAGAAATCTCAAGATATCTCAAGAAATCTCGCTCTAAAGAACGCACCTCCGGTCCATTTACATCGTGGCGACCACCCGATTTCCAGATATAAACACGCTTGTGATCCTAACAGAACACTATTTTAACTGCATGAACAGTAAAAGCAAGTATTAGGTGCTGGGAGTCAAAATATAGACCCCTATGGTTTGGCTAATTTGGACCTTTTCTACTATTGAATTTTTTGACAGACAGACAGACACGGGTAAAACAATATGCTCCCGATCTTTCGATACGGGACATAAAAATGTTATTGACGACCAAGAAAAAGCTTACTTAGTTGTCAATAATTTCAGCAGATTTTTAAAAAGTATACTATGCTCAGAAAGTGTGCACAGAGAATAACTAGAATTACTATCATAATTATGAATATTGATATTATAATATTGGTATCAAATTAAAGATAATTCAATTGCCTATAAGTAGGTGTCTTGGAATTGTGGGATATGAATTTTTTCTGTGTTTTCTTAAGATATTTGAGATAGGGGTAAATTTCGAAATTCACAGAACATGCTGACGAATGTGAGGAGATTAAATAATGCAAATTTCTTGGAATTTCTGATTCAATTTCTATCGCGGCATGTTTTCAATGAATGACAACAACCACCTGTGGACTCACTGATCGAACATAACGTTTTATTTATCGTTTGGAATTTTATTGCGTTCATATTGCAAGACGTACTCTACGTCCTGAAATTTCTTTAACTGGACCCAAAATTGTGCGAAACTCAGGCGGAAAAGATGTTCGGCCCTACACCACACTTTGACTAATTTCCACGCGTCCCGTGACGATGATTATGTGCCTAATGCAGGCATAACGCAAGATTTAGGCATTGCGATAATGTGACAAACGTAAGGTCTCAAATTTCTTATGAGCCGTCTATCTGCCTTCGTCGATTTCCAATGTTGCTTACATATGATTGCTTTACTGAATCGCCATAAATGGTGAAGTTTTGAAACGTTGACGTAAGGGTGTCAACGTCATGTAACGATCTTGTCTAGTCATTGCTGCATTAGAGATATCAGACTGAAGCCTACCAAAATGTATCCTTTGTTTTGGAAACATGATTGCAAACACATAATTTCAGAACGTTGACATCTAAACGACAACGACACATTTTACGCAGGTTCAAGAAACTAGCAAAACTAACGTGTGAAATCTGTCGTGTTTACTTAGACGTACCGTCTTTGGCTATATACAGCATTTTGAAATTATATGTTTGATTTAGCTTTTATACACTTTACATACAGATTTTAGACAATAAAGTTTATCATGAAACATTTGTTTTGATAACCACATGCAAAAAGGTGCTAACAGCGTTTGGCGATATGCCAGACAATTTAACCCTCCAATGTTGCTTCCCATGTCAGTAAACATGAGAAAGTTGATAGCTTAAATCCGTGCAGAATTTTTGTGAAGTTAATTGCAACGGTTACGTAGATATGTGAAGTAGAAGTATGCACACTTTCTTTTTTGACTCATTATACATCTATCTATTCTAATCCCTAACGTATTTCCACCGTTTCTGCTTCAAACCATAGTCAAATCAGTAACATATCAAAATCATTATTGGC
The DNA here is from genome assembly GCA_963680895.1 of Fragum sueziense. Classification (NCBI taxonomy): domain Eukaryota; kingdom Metazoa; phylum Mollusca; class Bivalvia; order Cardiida; family Cardiidae; genus Fragum; species Fragum sueziense. Next base: position 72,855,813 of record OY804594.1, on the reverse strand, counting down.
GATATTCTGAAATTGTTGTCACACGTTATTCCCCACCGTGGTAATAGTTCACTTTTAGCACTTGGTACGAGGTGACCTTAACCCTTTCCCAAACGACAAAATATTATGGTGATCCACTTAAAAAAAACTGCCACAAATGACAAAATAGATGTTATTAAAGATATGATTTGTGTAGAATATGCACAGAAAATATTGAGACAAAAGGAGAAACTGCTGGTTATCAGCAGTTTCTTCTTTTGTCTCAAAGTTTTCCTAGGCCTTTTCTATTAGGGACGTTTGGGAAAGGGTTAATAGAAGAAACAAGATATGTTTGTGAAACACAAATGCCCGCAAAATGGCTTATGTTAAGTTTTCACCTTAAGTTTCGGACAGACAGACACTCGGATGGACAGACACACTGGTGGACACTGGACAAACTGACAATGGTAAAACAATAGGTCCCCGATCTTTCGATACGTGGACATAAAATATAGCCCAAGAACTACAGATAAGGTGGGATGAAACCACTGTAAATATTTCCAGATCCGAACCCTATGTCGTGGGTACTTGTTCGAATCGTCTAGGTGAGGCGATTTTAATGAGTACGCACAAAATAGGGTTTGTGAACAATAAATTGCATTTTGAGAAACCATCACCCCCTCTTATCTGTTTCTCTGCTTAAAGCCCGATCACATACGGTTCCACGTCCAAATCACGTCCAAAATTATACTGCATTGGTCACCCTGTTTTAGACGGGCTCCGGCCGTGACGAGGACGTGGAAATAGTTTATGTGACCAGGTTCTTAGGCCTGATCACATACACTATTCCGCCTCCATAATTATCACTGTCGGAGCACGTCTAAAACAGACCGAGGGGACCCGTGCAGTATAATTTTGGGTAGACGCAATATGGACGCAGAATCGTATGTGAGCAGGCTTTTTATTAGTGACATCACGTACGTCCCTGTCCCGGTGGGTCACCATCATCTAACGGCCCCCCTCGACCAATGACCTCGACCCTGGACAAGTTGACCAATTTGGGCATGTCGAATCTGAACCAGGGTTGTGAGACACGTTGTGTAGCCGCGCAGCATATAGATCTATAACAACTCCATGGGTGACGCTCTGTCCTCCCGTTGTTTGCATAATGGGGGTACCACATGTTGAACGAAGGACTTGAACTGACCGATATCCATCTAATAACCCCTTCACCTGAAATGATGATGATGATGATGATGTTGTTGTTGTTGTTGTTGTTGTTGTTGTTGTTGTTGTTAATGATAATGATCAAAATTGAAATGATAAACCATAGTCCCATCTGTGTTATTGCAAAACCTCGTGACTACAGCTTAATTTAAGCTGTAGTTACGAGGTATTGCTGTAACACCGGTGATTTTCTTCTTTTGTCACAAAATTGTCTGTGCCATAATGGAATCTGTCCACTATCCACCCTCTGGATAAAGACTAGCCTATATGGGAGGATGGGAGTGAGAAATATGACGTATCAAATGGGTCAAGTCTTCTTTTAACGTGCGCGCCTAAATATTTTGGCTGGTCACGTATATTTTACGCGTGAACGCGTATATTTACGCACGCACGCTCTCATAAGACTTTTGACCAATTTGGTACGTCATAGAGAAAAGCCATTCGTGCAGCAAGCACGCTAGCTGGAACATAATGGAACCGGGAGTGAGAATACTTTATAAATTCATAACTTTCGTAAGTTTACATTATAGTCTCGTCTTACATATAATACACAAGTCTTTGTTATAATTGTTTGGGAAATGTTGAATCGAGTGATACGACAATGATAATAAGTACAGAAAATCTTCAATAAATATGTTAATACGTGACCGATTTTAATTTGGTTTGAAAACCTTTAGTTGAAGCACAGAATGCGTAAAAATATCAAAATTTTGTTTTACGGTTAATAATTTCTTCACTATCGGGTGCTGTTAAAAGATCCAACAAATCTAGAAAATTCTTGTTTTTTCGTCTTCTCTGCTTCAAACTATTTCAAAATCGGTCATGTATTAACCCATAACCAGAAAACAAAATTCCAGACTTTTCCAAATTCAAAGATATTACAGATGACAATTTCAAGTGAAAGAAGCTTCAATACAATGTATTTTAGCCTTTCAGGACTGTGAGTAGAATTTCGTAAGCTTTTCATGTGAGGCGTCATAAAGTATCAATGTGCGGGAATGGGTTAACAGAATTATTGAAGATTTTCTGCAGTTTCTGATGTTATTTTGTCATGTGATTCCCCATCAAGTGGCATATTTCCTAAACGTTTTCTGCAATGTTTAACCCTTTTCCAAACCACAAAATTGTAGGATGCTTCAAATTCAAAGGAGTTGCAGACAACGTAATAAAACATGACCATGTTTATAAATGATATCGCTGCTTTCAACAAAACCTGGCCCTGGTTTCTCGAAAGAACGCAAGTACATACTCATGAGCACATGCCCAACTTCAATGGAATACTCTCCAATGTTGAAGGGTATTCGATTGAAGTTCACGTGTGATTTGAGTACGGTGCTCAGATTTGAGTCTGAGAACGTACTTACGTTTTCTCGAGAAACCGGGGCCTTCTGCAGCTTCTATAAAGGCTAATAACATTCCAATTTTATCTTTTTAAAGTTTAGATTGGTTATTCTAATACATAGAAATGATATCAGTTTTTTGAAGTTGTTATTCATAACCCCCCGGTCCCACTGAGCCCGATTAAATCCCGATTTCGAAAATTTCAAAATCGGCACGAAATCGGCGTACTTCGGGAGAGTCGTAGTACATCCTGATTCAAATCGGCACCAATTCGGGATCAAAAATAAATAGGGACAAAAATTTCAACATGCGCAATTTTTTCTCCCGATTTCGAAAATCGTGGCCAAGTCGGCGCACTTCGGTGCACGTCGTATCAAATCGGCGTTCTTCGTAGTAGGTAAATCGGCGTTATTCGGCGACTATATCGTACTTATTCGGGATACACATCTCGGCGATGAACACCGAATAACGCCGATGTACTACGAGCAAAGTCCGATACACACCGATGAACTACGACGAGTTACACGAATCGTTCCCGAGGTACACCGATCTACAACGAATAACTACGGGCTACTAGGATATTATCCCGAAGTACTGCGAGGTACCCCGAATTCCGGAAAGTATGAAAAGGTGAAACTTTGAAAACATAGGGTTAAATTTTATCAACTATATATGACGTGATTTCGGACAAATAATTTTATTTCACCGTTGTGGTTCTAAAACCCCGCAACTACAGCTTGAGTCTGTTTTTGGCATAAACTTAATTGCTATTCATTCAGTTCTAAACATTTAAACAAAACCATTCGATACACTGTGACCATAAAAGCGAACGCTTGAATAAAGAAACAACTGCCAGTTACTACAGAATTGATATTCCTGATGAGTCATTGATCAACCACCCTGATCTTGATCAGGATCCTGACCACAAACTTGAAGATGGCATCGATACTCAGGGCACCATCATTAAGAAAAAGAAACCATTTAAACATATTGATCTGACAGAAGATGACTTGATTGTAGGTTAAAATAGGATTTAGGAACAATATATCGAAGAAATTATTAAGGCTAATTGATTATAAAAATGGTGGTAATTAGCATTTGCTTCTTTTGTCTTAATGTTTTCTGATATTTTCTAATAAGGACATACAAACAAGGTCTGGTTTGGGAAATGCTTAAGCCACTTTCGACAGTATCCACTTATATCGTGTCAATAGCTCATTTATAATCTTGCCTTTTGGAATAGGGCTTTTATCTGACAATACTTTTGACTGTTTTGCAGCATATAGGGCATCTATCTATATTTTCCTGTCTTTCTCATACTATTAACAATGCATAAATTCTATCCAATACACCCGAAAACTCACCAGTACTACACTTGGATCTAAATTGTCAATGGGGATCAATTTTATAAGTAAACCTTGACGTAATTTCGGACAAACAACAGTTATTTTAATGTCGCTTTCTGTTGTTGGCATGTAGTTACTCTAATAAACAAATTCCAAACTGATTTTTCTGTAGAAATTATCATAATTTATATCAAGTTTACGAAATCGGGGCAAAATCGCGACGAAAATGTTCAAAATTCGTAGTAGATCGGATCTGTCGGCGTATGTCGCAGTAACTCTGTTTGCGTCGCAGTACATCGTAGTTAGAAATCGGGACAGTCGGTCTAGTTCGTACTGTTTCGTAGTAACTCGGCCCCTAATCTCGTGGTACTTCGGAACGAAATCGGGACAAAATCGTAGTTAATCGTATTGCATCGTAGCATTTCGCTGTCCATCGGGAAGTTACCGCTAAAGATGGGATGAGCGGAGAAAATCGGCTCAAATTCGTAGTAAATCGCAGACAATGTGCCCTCTCGAAGCACTACGACTATTTTGGAAATCGGGCTCAGTGGGACCGGGGGGTAAGCGAAAAATTCGCTTTTAAAGTTAAGACTGAAATGACAAATTCCATATAAATCTGAACTATTGTCCACAACAATTTGTTAAATTTTAGCACAAAATATATATATATTTCTCGTAAACGGTTCAATATTTTGGCTTGAAATTTTCAGAATTTTTATAAGAAAATGTGCTCTTTCAGAAAAGCATAAAAGAAAAATTTACAAGTGAAAATATAAATGTGAAATGACCTTTCAAAACTATAGTTACGAGGCTAATCATAATGTTGAAAAGCGAAGATGAGGGTGGAAAAAAAGATAGTCATCAGCATTTTCTTCTTTGGACTCGATGTTTCCCAAGGTCTCAATAGGGAAAGGTTTTATTTAGTAAACAGTGACGTAATTTCGGACAAACAATAGTATATCGTGGGTGTTGTTTTAAAATCTCGTAACTACGGCTTGATTCAAGCCGTAGTTACGAGATTTTATAACAACACCGACTGTTTATCAAAACATAACGGTAAAGTGTAAACCCAGTCTATTTTTAACCCAAAATTCATTGCCATACCAAAACCAATACTTGTTTGGTAAAGGGTTAAAAGGTTCAGCTTTCTTACCTAATACCGCTGGTTGAAGGCAAGCTAATATCAGTAATATCATCGCCGCATCCATGAACTGCATTGTCAAGCCTAGAAGTTCTGAAAAAGAGAAAAAACAAGATGTGTTTGTGAAACACGAATGCCCCCGAAATGGCCATTTTTCTAAAATGTTAATTTTTTGTGTGAAAAGTTCATAAATTATAAGGGTCAACGGATGGCCTTGAGGAAGGTCACATTGCATGGAACAGATAGATATCATTGAAAGAATCTTACATACCATATTTGAGCTTTGTGTGTCAAATACTTTTGGAGAAAAGGCAAAGGTTAAGTTTTCGGAGTAAAAGGTTAAGTTTTCGTAGAGTAAAGGGTTGATAAGGGTTAACCCATTACCACACATTAAATTCTTTTGACTCCTTACAAGATAATGGCTTCGGAAAACATTGGGTGGGCAATGAAGACATTAGGATGTGTCACAATCAGATGTGCAAACTATGTTTCACCAAGGGTGATTTTTCAAAGTCACTGAATACAAAAGAGACAATATTTTCCTGAAAGCTAAATAATATGAGGTTATTTAACATGTCTTTGTACAATACTGAATTCTATTGGATGAATACTTTGCAGAACGAGGCTATATTTGGACGAGCCGATAGGCGAGTCTAAATATAGACTTGTTCTGCAAAGTATGAATCCAATAGAATTCGGTATTGTACAAAGACATGTTAAATGACCTCTTTATTTCACATCATTTTTTTCACACAAAACATGACAAAGATTAATTTTGTATAAAATTAAGATCTAGATCTAATTACTTTTAAATAGAATTCCAACGTGAAAAAAGGAAGGAAACAACATAGGCCTGTGTCATGAAAAAAATGTAGGCCTCATGTACATTTCTAACGCTGTGAAATATACATGGCATCTGACATTAAATCTATATTTATCGATTTATGTTTGTCTCAAAAGATTGAATAGACCGTCATAAATTATGATAGTGTGAAATGCACATGAAATTTGTCATATAAACTATCTATCATGTCATGCGTAAATCAACAATGTAAACATTGACAGAAAAGGAGAAATTGCTGATAAACGGCAAATCTCCTTTTCTCTTAAAACTTTTTTGTCAAGCCTTTTAATGGACATCAAATCCAGGTCTTGTTTGGGAAAGGGTTAATTGTGATTTTTATCATTGCTGCAAATTAAATGCGCTACAATTCAGAAATGTTTTGAAATGAAAATAATCTCTTTCGTGATGTTTAAAATTATTTTTTCCTTTTGTCTTAATGTATTGCCAATGTGTTTTTTCAATCACAGAATCAAAGCTATGTCTTGTTTAGGACAGTGAATTCAAAATATCATGTTGAAACAAACATTCAACTCTAATGCACAATTTTGCTTTTGCAAACGAGAACTCTACTAAAGGGAGATTACTCTTCGATGCGAATATGGATATTTTGTACTGCAGCCTCGATTTGGGAAAAATCCATATTTGTACGGTTCAATCGATATTTGTAGGGTTCAAATGAGTGCAATGCATATTTGGACGGTTCAACCGGTGCATCGTACAATATCGATCTAACCGCTTTGGAATATCGAGAATCCGGTGCGTCCAATTATCTCGTGCGTGCAATACGGCTCTAGGTATTGTATACTCACGTGGTACGAATGGGGTGATTTGATTGGTTTACTACTTTCGGGTGTGAAATAATAGATCTTCATGAAAATAATGACATTTTTTCACAGATTTAAGGATTTAAATTATTTTACATGTTAAACTTGGGATTTTAAAGAGAAAAAAGAAAGTTGCATATAATTTCTTACACATAATTTTATTTGGAAAAATCAATTTAATTTGAAATGGAGAAAACATTTTACATCATAACACTCACAGACTAAGCTTTCAAATGACATGCAAAACAAAGTGACGATGACATATTTATTTTGAAAAAAAAAATCTGATTTTCTCACATTTTATCTAAATTAGGCATGAAATGACATCTTTCAGTTTTCTATTTTCATTTAGTATTGTCTGTACAGCCCTGAAAGTAATGAATATTGACAGGAATTTCAACTTTCTTTAAAATGATATATACATTTATTATCCTAATACGAATACTTACAGAAATAATGACTGTTGAAGTTGGTTGTATTTGCATTTAACATTGTCTACGGACTGGACATTTTAACAATGATTACAGTTCAACGGTATTAATATTATATTTAATTGACAATAAACAACACCAAAACTTTTCATTTTTAAGGGAATAAACTTTAAACAAGAAAAGTACAAATTTCGAGCAGTTATTGAACTGTTGAATAGATATTCGGACAAACGGACAGACGACGGACATTGATAGCTCGCACTACTTTAACTAGAGCACTATAAGGTCAGATGAGCTACAAATACTTAGCCATTGTTTAAGACACAAGCATAAAAATTCACATATCAATTTATACTTAAAAATGCAGCATTAATTATTTTAATGAATATGAATGTTAACCATTTCCCGAACAAGATTGGGTTTTGACGCTGTACTAAAAGAGCATTGAAAAAACATGACAAAAGAAGGGAGTGCTAGCAAAACAGATTATTTCTTTATTTTTCATCAATATCTCCTTTGCTATGTTTTTATTCAAGATTTCCAACTAAACGATCATATATCATATCGTCGTCTGCAGCAAAAAGTCAAAGTTGTGACTTTGGGAAATTGTAAATAGCGTTTATAATGGGAGTTGGAATTCTAATTGAGATATGGTAAAAAATACAGGGGGGAAAGGAAACTGCTGTCAATAATCTATTCAATATGCTATTTATTTTCCTTTGGTGTTTCAAAACCTTTCTCCTTTTCTCTTTTAGAGACCTAAACATCTGGAAACATTTATAAATTTAGATAGTTTAATATTAAAAGTTTAATTTAATAAAATAGAAAAGGTTTAGAAAGCAAATTATGGTGTTTATCAGCATTAAATTGTTCTTTATACCCCAATGTACAGTACCAAATTTGGAAAATGGTTCTTGGGAAGATTTTTTTTTATTGATTTCGACTGTTGGATGCCAACAATAATGAAATACGCATAAAAAATGATGATTAAAATGCGGCATGAGGTATTCATATTATCTGTTATGAAATTCTGTCTTGTCCGTAGACGCATTTATTTTTGCCTGTGGGCCACTATTTGACCTTACTCTCACTAAAAATACATTTCTTTCGATGAAAAGCACCATTATTTAGCAGAAACATGTCTACAATATCAGCTAGCAAAGACTGTGTCCATTTAAGAAGCTACACCTGTCTATGGACAAGACAATTTGTCTACGGACAAGACATTTCTGTTATAGTACATAAAAAATAAAGTACTCAATACAATTTGATAAAATTTCATGCCATTCTAATTTTATAGATTTGCTAACAACTAAAGAATCTTTTGTCACAATCTGTAGTGATATTACTTTAAAATCACTTTGATAAAATGTGTCTACGGACAGGACATTTTAGGTCAACGAACTTCTTGCCGAAATAGCTTAGTTACCCTTTGATGCATTATGAACATTTCAATTTAATTTTTTATTTACATGTCTTTTTTCAAAAGAAAAATGAAAATAATATAATTCTGTAAGTCATAAGTTAACTTTTTTTCGCACTATAAAAGACCGTCTACGAAAGTGAAATTATATAACGAAAGGGTGGTCTCGGTATTTTTGTAATAAATCAATCAATTCTAATCACATCTTCATAAAATAACCTGCAGATAAAAGCTGAATAATTTCTCTAACTGAATGCTTCATGCCGTGTATAATAATAGAACAATTTCTTACAAAATTCTAAAGTGGAAAATAAGGAAAATTCAAATGAAACATCATTTTCCTCATTTTTACCCAATTTTTTCAATATATTTATTGCAATAACTTTTTTTACCGCTAATGTATTCTTCCTAAGATTTGGCACATAACATAACAATCATTTTGCTATTAATATAAGATCAAATTTATGTTGTTATATTGATGTGTATGTCAACTGGAATCCTATAACATGAGGCAGGTACAGGATGTACATCTGATTGCGACACACCCGATTGCTTGTGACAAGCAATTTCTTCATTTCCCACAATGTTTTCTACGCAAAAATACCAAATAAGGTTAAATTTCATTCACTTGAAATTGTCGTCTGCAACATCTTTGAAATTGGAACAGTCTAAAATTTTGCCTTTTGGTAATGGGTTAACAGATGACCTTGAGGAAGGTCAATTTGCATGGAACAGATAGATATCATTGAAAGGAAGTGGCATACCAAATTTGAGCTTTGTGTGTCAAATACTTTTGGAGAAAAGGCAAAGGTTAAGTTTTCGGGCAGACGGACGGTCGGACGAACAGATAGACAGACGTACATGAGTGAAACAATTTGCTCCCAATCTTTCGATACGGGGG
>OY804594.1:72577089-72846177 GCA_963680895.1 Fragum sueziense | reverse complement strand
TAGAAAACATTGTGGAAAATGAACAAATTGCTTATGACAAGCAATTTGTTATTTTACCACAATGTTTTCTATGTAAAAAGACTAAAGAATTCAAAATTTCATTCACTTGAAATTGTCGTCTGCATCATCTTTGATTTTGGACTAGTCTAAAAAAATCCATTTGGTAATGGGTTAAGTCAAATAACTTCAAGTAGATCTAATGTCAAATAGTCACTATGAATTGACAACAGTACTGTGACGGTAATTTCATAAGTTGTGGCTTTCTAGCAAATATTTTTGATCACATCCATTAAAGGGACCCATTACTGCGCAGTGACGCCTTTTGACTCCCTCACAAGAAAAGGCTTGGGAAAACATTGTGGAAAATGAAGAAATTGCTTGTGACAAGCAATTTCTTCATTTTTCACAATGTTTTCTTACCCAAAATATTAAGATCTTTGAAATTTCATCAACTTGAAATTGTCGTCTGCAACATCTTTCAAATTGAATTAGTCCAAAATTTTGTCGTCCGGTAATTGGTTAAAGGGACCCATATGGGTACATGATGAGAGTAAAAGTAAATTTGTTGTGGCTAATGTAGGTCTCGAGCATTGACAACTGTCTTGAAACTCGGATGATAATTGGGTAAAAGAGTAAATTTAAAGTCAGTCTGACTGTCTCAGAGAAATTTGCTTGTTTAACGATTTCAGCTTGCGTCAGAAGGGATCAACCAGGAATACACACAGGGGTATTTAGACCAAGCTGTTTATGCATCTGGTATCAAAGAAGGGACGGTTATAAGGGACATTGTAAAGGACCAACTGGCCAACTATTTTAAGGCTAAGAAAGATGCATCTTTAGTAAGTTCACTCAGCTTATATCAAAGTTTTAGTGTGGATCATATTCTATGCAAGACAAAGCTTTAACAATTTTTAATGGAACAGGTATAGCAAAATATTGTAACAACAATGTATGGTTAGGATTTTATGTTGAGACACTTGTTGATAAGTTGCTCTGAGGTACATGTAGTCTGGACTGCATTGTGACGGTTAAAGGGAGGTAATGTGGCAGGTAATATGCTAATGAGATTGCCTGGCCAGAGAAAAACGTGAAAAAGTTGGTATTCATATAGAAACATCAGCCCATTTAGGGTAGAGGATCCTTTTCTCTGAATGGACCGGTTGTTGTCTGTACGGCATGTTACAATTGGTGGCAGCGGTAGGATAATGCGATAGCCATCTCCAGCTATCCCTTACCCATGGTTATCCCCTTCGGATAGGTCAGTTCCTTGCCTATTGAGAAGTACATTGCTGGAACACTGGGTAGAAGGCTCATCTCCTGTATGAATCTCGTGAAGCTTCGCTTCCTTGTAGGTAGATATAGCCGTGCAGCTCGGGTTGTAGCATGCTCTGTGAGATAGTTGATGACTTCGGGGCGAAGTCATAGTAGTAGGGAGGAGTGTGACGGTTAAAGGGAGGTAATGTGGCAGGTAATATGCTAATGAGATTGCCTGGCCAGAGAAAAACGTGAAAAAGTTGGTATTCATATAGAAACATCAGCCCATTTAGGGTAGAGGATCCTTTTCTCTGAATGGACCGGTTGTTGTCTGTATGTAGCCATGCATCTCGGCACGTTACAGCATCTTTAATGCTGTAAATTAAGTTAAGATGTCTTTGATTGGTACTCAAAACATTATTATCTTGTTTGTTCCATTCAAAAACTTCATAACTATGACTTTAAAAAGTATAAGCTGTAGTTATGACATTTTTGTACTGTAACCAGCAATTTTTTTGTGTAATTATTCAGAGACTTGCGGAAGAGGTTCGGAAGCTTTATGATGAATTCATCGCTGACAACAGTACAACTAAAGTTGGTGATAAAACGATAACAGAGCTGACTGACCTGCCACAACATATGTACTCTGACTCCGATATACCCTCACGACTCCCACCCGAGAGGAAATTTAACCCGTAAGTATAAAATATCCATGTCGATTTCTGTCCAAATCTGCAAAAATAGACTGTTCCAATTTGAAAGCATGAAATGTTGTTTGAAAGATGTTATAACAAAATTGAATGTTGATAAAGATAGGGTTTGTGTACAATATAGCACACTAAGCACAGAAAAGAGAAATGCTGGTTTTCCTTTTTAGCTCACCTGAGCACGAAGTGCTCAAGGTGAGCTATTGTGGTCGCTTTTTGTTCGTCGTCCGTCTGTCCGTCCGTCCGTCTGTCCGTCCGTCCGTCTGTCCGTCCGTTCACAATTTCTTTAAACATCTTCTCCTCCTATATCAATGGGCCAAATTTTACCAAACTTGGCAGGAATGTTCCTTGGGTGACCCTTCTCAAAATTTGTTCGCGGATTTTTGATTCGTCAAAAAATGTGGGCGTGGCAGGGCGGGGCTTATCAGACTAAGAGAAATCAAAAGAAAATTCTTTAAAATTCAACCATTGGGCCAATTTGAACCAAACTTGGCAGGAATGTGCCTTGAGTCACTCTTCTCAAACTTTATTCACAAATTTTTAGATTTGTCAAAAAATGTGGTCGTGGCAGGGAGAAAGGGGCTTATCGGCTTAGAGAAACCATAAGAAAATTCTTTAAAAATCAACCATAGGGCCCAATTGAACCAGACTTTGCAGGAATGTTCCTTGAGTCACTCTTTACAAAATTTGTTCACAAATTTTTACATTTGTCAAAAAATGTGGCAGTGGCAGGGAGAAAGGGGCTTATCGGACTTAGAGAAATCAGAAGAAAATTCCTTAAAAATCAACCATTGGGCCCAATTGAAGCAAACTTGGTAGGAATGTGCCTTGAGTCACTGTTTTCGAATTTATTCACAATTTTTTACATTTGTCAAAAAATACGGCCGTGGCAGGGAGAAAGGGGCTTATCAGACTTAGAGAAACCATAAGAAAATTTATTAAAAATTAACCATAGGGCCCAATTGAAGAAGACTTTTCAGGAATGTTCCTTAATTCACTCTTTTCAAAATTTGTTCACAAATTTTAACATTTGTCAAAAAATGTGGCAGTGGCAGGGAGAAAGGGGCTTATCGGACTTAGAGAAATCAGAAGAAAATTCTTTGAAAATCAACCATTGGGCCCATTTGAAGCAGACTTGGTAAGAATGTGTCTTGAGTCACTATTTTCGAATTTATTTCACAATTTTTTACATTTGTCAAAAAATATGGCTGTGGCAGGGAGGAAGGGGCTTATCGGACTTTGAGAAATCATAAGAAAATTCTTTAAAAATCAACCATATGGCCAATTTTAATCAAACTTGAAAGGAATGTTCCTTGCGTCTCTCTTCTCAAAGTTTGTTCACAAATTTTTACATTTGTCAAAAAATGTGGGCGTGTCGGGGAGGAAGAGGCTTATTGGAAAAGAGAAATCATAACAAAATTCTTTAAAAATCAACCATTGGGCCAATATGAAAGAAACCTGGCTGGAAAGTTCCTTGTGTGACTCGTTTCAAAACTGTATCTTGTAATTTTTATTTCCTTAAAAAGTATTTTGGTATGGCAGGGTAAGGGAAATTCCATGCATTGAAAATTATACTGTACTGTGGGTTGTAATGGAGATACTTAGTTTTCTTCTAAAGTGTTTGGCCTAGAACCTTGAAATTTTGTGTAAGACCTAATTTCATGAATGGCTTCCAGAATACAAGAAGCTGAAGATAAGAGGAGATAATTGCTTTTCAAAAAGCAATATTTTGTTTCAATATTCATGAAACCCTATGTTGTTGGTGATCATTACAATCATCTGCTTGAAAAAATTAATACATTCTTCATAGGGTTTTGATATAAGTCATAAATTTGGAAAGCTTTTACTATTTCTCTTATCTATTTCTGTTATCAATTTCTCTGGCTGGCCCCATTTTTATCTTATGTAAACAAATAAGAAGGGATTATAAGCCTAACTTATCAGAGGGTTTGTCCTCATTTCCTATATTCTTTCAAATCACATACCAAATCTTGCTCATAATATCATAAATAATCAATTCTAACAGATCAGTATGCTTTGAAAATTCGCCCTATGTTGTATATTGCAAAAATAATGAAATAATTATGGAAAAAAAACTCAACCATCATGCTAATTCATACCCAACTTTACAGGATCGATTGGAACAAAATTATAACTTAATTGTTTCCAAACAGAAAGTCCTTATAAGTTTCATGCTTTTGAATTTGACAAAATTGCCATTATCAGTCTTGTCATCTTGATTCAGGTGAGCGATTTAGGACCATCATGGTCCTCTTGTTCAAGATCCCTGCTATTATGTAAATGATGCACAGTCTTGAATAAGTTTCTTAATACATTCCCAAAGAATGACTCCTTATGACACCCCACATGATAAAGGCTGGGGAAAACTATTTGGAAAATGAAGAAATTGCTTGTGAGAAGCAATTTCTTCATTTCCAACAATGCTTTCTACCCATAGACACTAAACAGTTTTAAATTTCATTCTCTTGAAATTGTCATCTGCAACATCTTTGGATTTTGACCAGTCTAAAATTTCGTTATCTAGTAATGGGATAAATTTTTCAGATATTTCAAGCAGTCAGTGACTTGGAACCAGTCTACAGTAAAGATTGCGGATGAAGTTCCGAGAAATGACATCAACACTATTAATACAGTCTACTTTACAGCAAAACTAGATCGACTCTTCAAAGAAAACAGTGCAAATGATTCTACACTCAGGTAATTGTTACATGTCATGCTAAAAGTGACATAATTATGTTTCTGCCAATTGGATGGGTTGTTACGTACCTTAATTGTAAAGGTAATTGAATTTGGAATAAGACTGTTTGGTTACTTCCATCACAGATATTATTTGTCTCCGCAATTTTTTTTTCGTGGGGGCATTTAGTTGCCATGCTGTCTCTTTCTTGTGTCCCTCTGAAGCCAGATCTCAGCAATCCTTGAACCAAATCAGATGAAACTCTGAACTCCCTTGAAAATTTCCAAGATACTTTTTTTCTCAATTTGAGGATGCATCACAGAAAAACTGGCCTAAGTGTAGAAATTTGTTTTAATCTAATTTCTTTTCATCAAATGGTCAGAATTTAACAATGTTTTGTTCCTAAGAAATAAATCAGATGCTCTAGACCTTACACTTTTTATAATATTTGTGCAAAAAATGTGTCTTTGTAAAAGGGGGCTTTATTCTTCATTTTGCAACAAAAATTTATTAAGGGAACAAAACCCGTCTATGAAAGCTCTTGTTTGGTAAAGGATTAATAAAGTAAGTCATATGTTTTATTTTGTTATTCGTTAACTCATTACTGCACAGTGACGCATTTTTGCTCTCTCACAAGAAATGTTTGGGAAATTTCTCCATTTTCCACAATGTTTTCTAACCTAAAATGGAAAGAACTTTAAAATTTTATTACTTGGAAATTGTAGTCTGCCTCACCTTTCAAATTGGAACAGTCCAAAATTTTGTGGTCTGGTAATGGATTAACCCTTTCCCAAATGACAGAATTTTAGGGCGACTCACTTCAAAAACTGCTAAAATTTACAAAATGGGTGTTAGTAAAGACAGGATTTGTAAAAAATATGGCACAGAAAATATTGAGATAAAAGGAGAAACTGCTGGTTATCAGCAGTTTCTTCTTTTGTTTCAATGTTTTCCCAAGCCTTTTCTATTAGGGACGTCAAAACCAGGTCTTGTTTGGGAAAGGGTTAAAGGGTTAATAAAATCTGTCACATGATTTAGAGCAGGTGATTTTCTGGATAGAATCATATTTCTAAAAGACACAAACACTTTTCCTTCTTGAACCCTTTCCCAAATGACAATTATATATTAGTTCAAGATTTAAGATGATGCAGACAACAGAATTAAAGATGTCAAATGTTTGAAAACCTTCTTTCTATGCTTTTCAAAGGGAAGTCAAAAGTAGGTTTGTTGGGGAAAAGTTTTAAACTCTTTCCGAACAATATAAATTTTTTTGCTGTTACAAAATTTATGATGTTGTGGACTTAAAACTTAGGGACATCAAAAGCAGGTATTGTTTTGGAAAGGATAAAATGAGCCGCGGCGCGAGAAAATCGGTCTTCGGGAGTTTTGACCAGATCCGACACAAATGAGGCTGTACAGTCGCAGACAGTGATAAGAGTAACGAAATTCAGTACATGGGAAGAAGAGAACTAAACTTTCTCACCAGCGAAAACACAGACGCTGATCAGATTCGTGGTTACCGCGAAGCTGATCTGCGTCTTTGTTTTCGCTTATGCTAAATTCCGCTTTTCTCGCGTCGCGGCTCAAATGATGATCAAGTTCAGAAAACAGGGAACTTCTCCCAGAACAAAATAACCATCATGTCTTCATATGTCAAAGAATAAATCAAGAAAAAAGTTATAATTTCATTTTATTACCATGGTAACTCAAGAAACCCAAGATTTTGCTTTCTAAGCAATTCTCATATTATTTTTTTCCTCTTTTATCGATATGTATATTTTAATTTGTCAACAGATTTTCCTAGAAGGAAAAAAAATTAAATTTTGTTATAAAAATTCTAGAATTATAAAAAGAAAACGCTTCTTTTCAACAAAAACCTGGAAACTGCAGCTTTAAGCAAGCTGCAGTTACAAGGTTTTTGTTGAAAGGTGACAATATAAAAAAGAAAAATGAAAAACCATATTTAAGAGAGGAATTAAGAGAGGAATTTGATGATATGTATAAAATGCTTTTTCTCAATAAAAAGATATCAAAGTTTTCTCTCAAACTCTGGGTTCAACATCCTTTGAGAAAACTTGAGAAATTTGAGGCCCTTTCCCTAAATATTTCCTTGCTTTATTGTTTTCGAGTCCTACCCTACATCCATTTCTTTATCCGCAGCTGGACCACTTTCAAAAGTTTGTAAATTAGGAACGAATTTTTAAATACGTCACAATATCATAAAAAATTGCTTTGTTTCTGATGACTTAAATTGGGTATTGGTGCATTTTAGCAACAGAGCCATTTAATTCATTGCAGATAATCTATGAAGAAAAACAAAACTGCAATAATCCTTCAGAAATATCACAAAAGATTTTTTTTGTAAAAATAATCTCCATGAAATTTCTTTGAATTTGATTTAGATCTATATATCTATATACGAGGGTTGTCCGGAAAGTTTGTGGACACAGGACAACGTATAAAAATGAGAAAAGAAGAATATACCACACAAACATTATTTCATTAAACAATATCTTAGAAACAATATTTCAAAATTAGAATGAATTCCCTCTGTTTTTAGCTCACCTGAGCACGAAGTGCTCAAGGTGAGCTATTGTGGTCGCTTTTTGTCCGTCGTCCGTCCGTCCGTCCGTCCGTCCGTCCGTCTGTCCGTCCACAATTTCTTTAAACATCTTCTCCTCCTATACCATTGGGCCAATTTTTACCAAACTTGGCAGGAATGTTCCTTGGGTGACCCTTCTCAAAACTTGTTCGCGGATTTTTGATTCGTCAAAAAATGTGGGCGTGGCAGGGCAGGGCTTATCAGACTTAGAGAAATCATAAGAAAATTCTTTAAAAATCAACCATTGGGATAATTTGAACCAAACTTGGCAGAAATGTGCCTTGAGTCACTCTCCTCAAAATGTATTCACAAATTTTTACATTTGTCAAAAAATGTGGCCGTGGCAGGGAGAAAGGGGCTTATCGACTTAGAGAACTCATAAGAAAATTCTTTAAAAATCAACCATTGGGCCAAATTGAACCAGACTTTGCAGGAATGTTCATTGAGTCACTCTTTTTAAAATTTGTTCACAATTTTTTACATTTGTCAAAAAATATGGCAGTGGCAGGGAGAAAGGGGCTTATCAGACTTCGAGAAATCATAAGAAAATTCTTTAAAAATCAACTATTGGGCCCAATTGAACCAGACTTTGCAGGAATGTTCTTTGAGTCTCTCTTTTCAAAATTTGTTCACAAATTTTTACATTTGTCAAAAAATGTGGCAGTGGCAGGGAGAAAGGGGTTTATCGGACTTAGAGAAATCAGAAGAAAATTCTTTAAAAATCAGCCATTGGGCCCAATTGAACAAGACTTGGTAGGTATGTGGTTTGAGTCACTCTTTTCAAATTTATTCACAATTTTTTTACATTTGTCAATAAATATGGCTGTGGCAGGGAGAAAGGGGCTTATCAGACTTAGAGAAATCATAAGAGAATTCTTTAAAAATCAGCCATTGGGCCCAAATAAACCAGACTTTTCAGGAATGTTCCTTAAGTCAGTCTTTTCAAAATTTGTTTACAAATTTTTACATATAAAAAAATGTGGCCGTAGCAGGGAGAAAAGGGCCTATCGGACTCGGAGAATTCATAAGAAAATTCTTTAAAAATCAACCATTTGGCCAATTTTAATCAAACTTGGCAGGAATGTTCCTTGAGTCACTCTTCTCAAAATTTATTCACAAATTTTTACATTTGTCAAAAAATGTGGGCGTGGCAAGGAGGCTTATTGGAATAGAGAAATCATGAGAAAATTCTTTAAAAATCAACCATTGGGCCAATTTGAACGAAACCTGGCTGGAAAGTTCCCTAAGTGACTCGTTTCAAAATTGTATCATGATTTTTTTATTTCCTTAAAAAGTATTTTGGTATGGCAGTGAAATAGTGAAATTCCGTGCATTGAAAATTATACTGTACTGTGGGTTGAAATTGAGATACTTAGTTTTCTTCTAAACTGTTTGGCCTAGAACCTTGAAATTTTGTGTAAGACCTAATTTCATGAATGGCTTCCAGAATACAAGAAGCTGAAGATAAGAAGAGATAATTTGCTTTTCAAAAAGTAACATTTTGTTTCAATATTCATGAAACCCTATGTTGTGGGTGATCATTCCAATCATCTGCTTGAAAAAATTAATACATTCTACATAGGCTATTAGGGTTTTGATAAAAGTAATAAATTTGGAAGCTTTTCCTATTTCTCTTATCTGTTATCTGTTGCTCTAGCTGGGCCCATGTTTATCTATGTAAACAAATAAGAAGGGATTAGCCTAGCTTATCAGATGGTTTGTCCTCATTTACTATATTCTTTCAAATCACGTAAATCTTTCTTATAATATCATAAATGATCAATTTTAACAGATCAGTATGCTTTGAAAATTA
This sequence comes from Fragum sueziense, assembly GCA_963680895.1. Classification (NCBI taxonomy): domain Eukaryota; kingdom Metazoa; phylum Mollusca; class Bivalvia; order Cardiida; family Cardiidae; genus Fragum; species Fragum sueziense. The sequence goes on along the minus strand of OY804594.1, from coordinate 72,837,103 downwards.
GCCCTATGTTGTATATTGCGAAATTATGAAATAATTATTGAAAAAAACAACTCAACCATTATGCTAATTCATACCCAACTTTACAGGATCAATTGGAACAAAATTATTACTTAATTGTTTCCAAACAGAAAGTCCTTATAAGTTTCATGCCTTTGAATTTGACAAAATTGTCATTATCACTCTTGTCATCTTGATTCAGGTGAGCGAATTAGGACCATCATGGTCCTCTTGTTAACAGAATTACATAGGTTTTTGTTGGGAAGGTTTAGGCACCCTGAAGCACGGAATGACGTTATGTCGTTCTATCGACAAAGAAATGACTTATTGGCAAAGACTTGTGCTGATTTATTAGCTCACCTGAGCACGAAGTGCTGGGTGAGCTATTGTGGTCACTCACCGTCCGTCGTCCGTCTGTCCGTCTGTCCGTCTGTCTGTTCACAATTTCTTCAAACATCTTCTTCTCCGAAACCAACAGGCCAATTTTGACCAAACTTTGCAGAAATGTTCCTTGAGTGACCCTTCTCAAAACTTGTTCGCGGATTTTTGATTCGTCAAAAAATGTGGGCGTGGCAGGGCGGGGCTTATCGGACTTAGAGAAATCCTAAGAAAATTCTTTAAAATTCAACCATTAGGCCAATTTGATCCAAATTTGGCAGAATTGTTCCTTGAGTGACCCTTCTCAAAACTTGTTCGCAGATTTTTTATTCGTCAAAAAACGTGGCCGTGGCAGGGAGAAAGGGGCTTATCAGACTTGGAGAAATCATAAGAAAATTCTTTACAAATCAACCATTGGGCCAATTTGAACCAAACTTGGCAGAATTGTTCCTTGAGTGACCCTTCTCAAAACTTGTTCGCAGATTTTTGATTCGTCAAAAAACTTGGCCGTGGCAGGGAGAAAGGGGCTTATCAGACTAGGAGAAATCATAAGAAAATTCTTTAAAAATCAACCATTGGGCCAATTTGAGCCAAACTTGGCAGAAGTTCCTTGAGTGACCCTTCTTAAAACTTGTTTGCAGATTTTTGATTCGTCAAAAAACGTGGCCGTGGCAGGGAGAAAGGGGCTTATCAGACTTCGATAAATCATAAGAAAATTCTTTAAAAATCAACCATTGGGCCAATTTGAACCAAACTTGGCAGAATTGTTCCTTGAGTGACCCTTCTCAAAACTAGTTTGCATATTTTTGATTCGTCAAAAAACGTGGCCGTGGCAGGGAGAAAGGGGCTTATCAGACTTCGATAAATCATAAGAAAATTCTTTAAAAATCAACCATTGGGCCAATTTGAACCAGACTTTGTAGGGATGTGCCTTAAGCCTTTCTTTTTAAAATTTGTTCACAAATATTTTCATTTGTAAAAAGTTGTGGCCGTGGCAGGGAGAAAGGGGCTTATCAGACTTAAAGAAATCATAGGAAAATTCTTTAAAAATTAATCATTGGGCCAATTTGAAGCAGACTTTGCAGGAATGTTCTTTGAGTCTCTCTTTTCAAAATTGATTCACAAATTTTTACATTTGTCTAAAAATGAGGGCATGGCAGGGAGGAAGGGGCTTTACGGCCATAAAGAAATCCTAAGAAAATTCTTTAAAAATCAACCAATGGGCCAATTTGAACCAAACTTTGCAGAAGTGTTTCTTGAGTGACACTGTTCAACATTTGTTCATAAATTAATAGTTTCCTAAAAAATGTGGGTGTGGCAGGGCGGGGCTTATCTAACCAATAGAAATTGTTAAAAAATTCTTCATAAATCTTCTTCTCCTTAACCATTGGGCCAATTAGAACCAAATTTGGCAGGAATGTTCCTTAGGTGACCCTTCTTAAGGTTTGTTCGCAGATTTTTTATTCATCCAAAATTGTGGGCATGGCAGGTCAGCACTTATCAGACTTGAAGAAATCATAAGAAAATTCTTTAAAAATCAATCATTGGCCCAATTTGAACCAAACTTGGCAGAAATGTTCCTTTGGTGACTCTTTAAAAAAAAATGTGAATTTTTGTTTCCATCGTGTACACAATTCTTTTTATTTCCAAATGTTCCGTGACAATTTTGTTAACAATTGTTTATGACTGTTCACATTTTTGCCCGATATCTCATTGTGTTTTGCCTATTGTCATTCACGACGTCACTTGCCAAATTAACATTTCTATCCGTTATAACACTCAGTCTTCCCGACTGCGAATGTACTGTTGTTTTCTCTGAAAAGTTTGTACATTTTGCAAACGAGAGAAGGTGACACACATGGGCTCATCGTAGAAGAATTAACCAATTCGCTGGTCTCTGCAGGCATTTTCCTAGTTCCACGCAAAATTGTACACGAACGCGCTGCTCTACCCAAACGTCCGATGTCGTCAGTTTTGACAGATTTTCTTCCATATCAGACTTCTTTAAATTATCATCTAATGTCCATTTTTGAAGCGACAATATTGAAATCAAAACAATATCGAGTCGGAATGTAACATCATGTTTTTATACATTTATTATATGTTTCCCGCCAATTTCATACGTAAAGTCAAATTTCAAAACACAGGCATCCAGGGTAACCAAAACGATCAAATTTTGATGTGCTCCAGCTACCGCTATGTAGGGATGTTAAAGGTCCTATCGCAAAATAATATATTTCTTTTTGACGTAAAAGTACTTGATAGATGTTGAGCTTGCATGTGATATAGATTTTTTCACGAAGAAAGTATTGTAAAGCAAAATAAATTGTGTGTCCACGAACTTTTAGGACAACCCTCGTATACTGCCTAACTCCCCTTTTTGGTAATACTGGCAGGTGATCTAATTGCTTCTATGATTGAAATATACCAGGGGTATATCACGGTGGGATTGTGCATGATGGGATGGATAACGAATACGTAGTATACGGACAAATTTGCCTCGCTTCAGGTAAGAAATTGTGCAATAATATTCTTATTTCTGCTCCAATTTTCAAGCGGTTTGTTGCATGTACCCCGCATTAGTGAGCTCTTTCCTCGAATATATAACTTGTTTGTAGAATCTTTGTACTTTGTCCAAAAATTGATCCCAACCGACCAGAAAAACGACAAAAAATTCAGGCCCTTTTTCTAGTCGGTTGGGATCGGTTTTTGAGAAAAGTACAGGAAAGTTCCAGATAAATAATACATCTGAGAAAAGGGCTTAGTAAGACGGAGTACATGCAACAAACCGCATGAAAATTGACGCAGAAATAAGAAAGTTATTGCACAAATTCTTACCTGAAGCGTGGCAAATTTGGCCGTAGTCGTTACCATTTCGCTTTCTGGTCGGTTGGGACAATACTTCGGAAAAAGTATCGAGTTATCTAATATGTTATACATCCGATGAAAGAGCTTGATAAGGCGGGGTACATGCAGCAAACCGCTTGAAAATTGATACAGAAATAACAGAGTGATTGCAAAAAGTCTTACCTGAAGCGAGGCGAGTTGGCATCAAATTTTGTGCAAAAAATAGACTGAGTTTACCGTTATGTTTTGATAAACCGTCGGTGAAGTTATAACATCTCGTAACTACGGTTTGATTCAAGCCGTAGTAACGAGATTTTATAACAATACCAACGAAATACTATTTATTTGTCCGAAATTACGTCACGGTTTACTTGATAAAATCATTCCCTATTTTCGGTAGTTGTTATCCATCCCATCATGCACAATCCCCACCGTGTATATGATATAAAAAGATTTTGCTCATTTAAGTGCAATTATGTATACTGTACTTGATTGTATATTTCAGTGGTGGATCTCAATGACTTGGGGGGTTGGGTTCACGCTAAAAGGATGTTGTGGAAATGTGAAAAGCACTTGAAGGGGTACAAAAGCTCTAGTTTTTAGGTGACTGATATTTTGAAGAAAAAAACATATATCTATAAGGAATTTCTATGACTGCTATTTTTATAAAACTGTTTCTGTATTTTCCAGATGGCAATATTTTGGTTCCACTACTGGTATTGTACGGATATATCCTGGTAGGGAGTGGTCCACAAACTTCGCTGGTTTTTACAACGATTACGACCCCCGGGTACGACCATGGTACATAGCTGCAACCAGCGGGCCAAAAGATGTAATTATCATATTAGACTGCAGGTGAGTGAATAGCCTTCAACGGCAAAATATTAGACTGAGCCCAATTTAAAGATGTTGCAGACATACATTACATAATACAATTCATACAAACATACAATTCATACAAACATGATTTTGCTTTCTGACATTCTCACAATGCTGCTTTTTGAGGTCACACAAGATAAAGGCTTCGAAAATCATTGTCATTTTCCACATTTTTTTCCAAGAAAGACCAAGAAAATTAATGTAAAAATCAATTTACTTGAGCTTGAATGTGGTCAAGTCTAAAATTTTGCCACCTGCTAATGGGTTAGACAATTTGTTCAGAAAGGGTAGGAGTAGACTGGCTCCAGTCTGACCGATCTGATTTTTAATAAAATATACGTAAATAATGTACATCTAATTTACCACACTAGATCTATCATACTCTCTGTAAATGTTGATCGTGAGATTATAACGAGAAGGGTAGTAATTTGAGTAAATATTTTTTTCCAGCAGGAGTGAAGTCCCTTTGTAAATTTATTTATTGGCCTATTTATTCTCACGGCCTAGGAGCCAGGCTAGGGTAGGAGTTGAAGATCATATTGATTATAAATACAAATTTTGGATCTATTCATTTTGATTTCAAAGCTTTCTTATAAAACAGATTGAAGATCTTGTTAGAAAACATTAAATGTTAACAGATGTTTGAACAAAATGTGGAGGATCAAGGGGGGGGGGGGGGGCGGGATGGAACATACAAACTTGGGGCATTGTTTTCCTAGGATTAGACAATTTTTACAGAATTCTGTATGAAGATGAAATAATCAGGCTACAGAAGGGGGTTTGTTTGAACCTCTCCAACCCTCCCTCTGAATTCGCCACTTACAAATATGGTCAAAATTCATATTGTTTCTTTTCATATATGTAATTATATGGTTTGTTTTAAACACTAATTCTACATGTTCACCTGTTATGTTATTCTACAGTCAATCCATGAAAGGAGAAAAGTTCTCAATAGCTAAAGGTGTAGCTAAGACTGTGATTAACACATTGACAAAGCAGGATTATGTGAATGTGATTTGTGCTCGTGCTAGTTACTGGGACGATGTAGGCAAGTAAGTGATAATGAGCGGGTATCTGAAAAAATGCCCCTTACTACATTTTAGAAAATCAAGTTTCCAGATAAGCATGTGGTTAAATGTAATCAAAATGGATCCAATCTACTAACTTACAATAATTGCTACTGGTCAATACAAATGCTACTGGTCGTAAACAAGCCATTTGAAAACAACATGGATCTGGATCAGACTGTGCATATGCACAGGTTATCAATCATGTACTATATCAATAATTTGTTCATGTTTAATTTTCATTTCCTAAACGAAAATGTAGTAATTGCTTGTTTAATCAAAGTTATTTGTGTATGTTAGCAGCAATAAGTAAAATTAGGCAATAAGCTTAATGTTTAGGCCGAGGCTTCATGAAAGCACCTTTTCTCAAATGATCTTTCCATACATGAACATATTCACTGGATTAATAAATTATGTATGTAATCTGTTTCAATTTCAGATGGCATTTTTATCAGACTGAAGTTTTGAGTTGTCAGCATGAACGCATGGTACCAGCAACTATAGCGCATAGAAAAGATTTGACAAAAAACATTGAGACTTTAAAACCAGGGGGAACCAGTGAATTAGAGTAAGTAGAGAGCTTATACCATTTTCATATAAAAAAGAGATTTAGATTGCTCGTCTAATTTCAAATATTTGCAAATGGTAAAGCTGACAGTCCTAATGGAAGGAAAAGAAAAAATCCTGATCTCAGCATTTTCTTCTTTTTGTGCCTTCATATTGAAAGATCGGGCATATTGTCGTACTGTTGTCGGTATCACTGTTTGTCCTTCTGTCTGTTTTAATCAGGGACTTAAGTGTTTCACAAACACATCTTGTTTCTCAAAGAATCCAAAGCTTTTACAATAAGCTTATTTCCACTAAGACCCCTCCACACAACAGCCACCGGAAGCCGTCCTTAGAGGCAAAAGGCGAAATTCATCCCTGTTCACTGCCTTTATCCATGCTCTGTGCTTGCGTTGATCTTGTTGAAATCGGAAAAAGTGAAGATTGATAAACGATGCAGTTTAAAACCATTTCGATTCCCTATAGATCTAACACAATGTTAATTTCTCATAAACCCATTGTTTGCCACCGGCAGTTAATCCGAGTCTTCTCTGATGAAAATTGGCTCTTTGATATTTGGATGTCGCTATTTACATCAGCTAGAGAAAAGCCAACACAAGTTATGCAAGTTTTTGAATGGGACAGTGCTCTTATGTAAATATGACATCCAAATATCAAAGAGCCAATTTTAAACAGAGAAGACTCGGATTACCGGAAGTGGCCTGTGGGTACGGACTTAAACGATAATTGAAAGGGGTCGGTCAATTAGGGACATCAAAAGCAGGGATTGTTAGAGAAATAGTTAACCAAAATTTATATTTTAAAGATACAACCATGTAGTCTAAATTTTTGTTGCCGGGAAATTATTTTCTGACATCAAAATAGTTTTTTTTCTTTTTTAATGATAATAATAATGAGAGATAAGTACCCATAAATTGTGATATAAAGTTAAAATCCCCCTATCTGTCATTTATGGCAATTTTTCAGTATGTCTAGACTAATTTGTCTTTGTTTCTGTATACCTTTGAGACATAACTAGTACTTCATAACCCGTTATAAAAATCCTGTGCGCTTAATGTGGTTCTAGAGGAAATCTGGTGTTATAATGATTTTAATGTACACTTAATTTACCATTTTCTGCCTTATATCATGCGCGGATCCGGGGGGGGGGGTCATTTGGTCATGAGTCTCATGACCCCCCCCTGAAATTTGGTGAAAAAAGGGTTTATCAAAAGGATTACTGGTTATGTCCCAAATAAACTGCGTTATCAGTCCCTGTGTGTCACAACAAACCGTTGTTATATTTAGTCCTTAATTCATGGTATGACATGTATCTTCATGCACATCCAGAGGGGGGGGGTGTCAGAAGGTCTGACCCCCCTTGAAATTTGGCAAAAAAAGGGGTTCAAGATTGGAAGACCTGGGAAAAATACCTGGATCCGCGCTTGTATATGATACTTGGACTCTGGACAGGACCAGATTTAAAAGAATTTGCAGGACCAGATTTAAAAAGAATTTGCAGAGAATAAAATAATGTTACTTAAAACTTTAATGGATTAAAAATATTGAGATATAATTATAAAATGCTTGTGTGGGATAACTAGTTCAATTTAGGTAAAACCACAATGGCTGTCAGGTAGTGACCTTGCTGCTCAAATGTTTCTGTGTTCCAGAAAAAGTTTTGAGATGGCGTTTAGTTTATTAAACAGTAACCGATGCACAGGCTGCCAGGGGGTGATTGTGTTTGAAACAATGTTTTATGATTTCTGTTTTAGGAAGAGTTTTGAGATGGCGTTTAGTTTATTAAACAGTAACCCCCGTACTGGCTGCCAGGGGGTGATTGTGTTTGAAACAATGTTTAATAATTTCTGTTTTAGGAAAAGTTTTGAGATGGCGTTTAGTTTATTAAACAGTAACCCCCGTACTGGCTGCCAGGGGGTGATTGTGTTTGAAACAATGTTTAATAATTTCTGTTTTAGGAAAAGTTTTGAGATGGCGTTTAGTTTATTAAACAGTAACCCCCATACAGGATGCCAGGCGGTGATTGTGTTTGTAACAATATTTTATAATTTCTGTTTTAGGAAGAGTTTTGAGATGGCGTTTAGTTTATTAAACAGTAACCCCCGTACAGGATGCCAGGCGGTGATTGTGTTTGTGACAATATTTTATAGTTTCTGTTTTAGGAAGAGTTTTGAGATGGCATTTAGTTTATTAAACAGTAACCCCCGTACAGGATGCCAGGCGGTGATTGTGTTTGTGACAATATTTTATAATTTCTGTTTTAGGAAGAGTTTTGAGATGGCGTTTAGTTTATTAAACAGTAACCCCCGTACAGGATGCCAGGCGGTGATTGTGTTTGTGACAATATTTTATAATTTCTGTTTTAGGAAGAGTTTTGAGATGGCATTTAGTTTATTAAACAGTAACCCCCGTACAGGATGCCAGGCGGTGATTGTGTTTGTGACAATATTTTATAGTTTCTGTTTTAGGAAGAGTTTTGAGATGGCGTTTAGTTTATTAAACAGTAACCCCCGTACAGGATGCCAGGCGGTGATTGTGTTTGTGACAATATTTTATAATTTCTGTTTTAGGAAGAGTTTTGAGATGGCATTTAGTTTATTAAACAGTAACCCCCGTACAGGATGCCAGGCGGTGATTGTGTTTGTGACAATATTTTATAATTTCTGTTTTAGGAAGAGTTTTGAGATGGCATTTAGTTTATTAAACAGTAACCCCCGTACAGGATGCCAGGCGGTGATTGTGTTTGTGACAATATTTTATAATTTCTGTTTTAGGAAGAGTTTTGAGATGGCATTTAGTTTATTGAACAGTAACCCCCGTACAGGATGCCAGGCGGTGATTGTGTTTGTGACAATATTTTATAATTTCTGTTTTAGGAAGAGTTTTGAGATGGCATTTAGTTTATTGAACAGTAACCCCCGTACAGGATGCCAGGCGGTGATTGTGTTTGTGACAATATTTTATAATTTCTGTTTTAGGAAGAGTTTTGAGATGGCATTTAGTTTATTGAACAGTAACCCCCGTACAGGATGCCAGGCGGTGATTGTGTTTGTGACAATATTTTATAATTTCTGTTTTAGGAAGAGTTTTGAGATGGCATTTAGTTTATTGAACAGTAACCCCCGTACAGGATGCCAGGCGGTGATTGTGTTTGTGACAATATTTTATAATTTCTGTTTTAGGAAGAGTTTTGAGATGGCATTTAGTTTATTGAACAGTAATCCCCGTACAGGATGCCAGGCGGTGATTGTGTTTGTGACAATATTTTATAATTTCTGTTTTAGGAAGAGTTTTGAGATGGCATTTAGTTTATTGAACAGTAATCCCCGTACAGGATGCCAGGCGGTGATTGTGTTTGTGACAATATTTTATAATTTCTGTTTTAGGAAGAGTTTTGAGATGGCGTTTTGTTTATTAAACAGTAACCCTCGTACAGGATGCCAGGCGGTGATTGTGTTTGTGACAATATTTTATAATTTCTGTTTTAGGAAGAGTTTTGAGATGGCGTTTAGTTTATTAAACAGTAACCCTCGTACCGGCTGCCAGGCAGTGATTGTGTTTGTGACAATATTTTATAATTTCTGTTTTAGGAAGAGTTTTGAGATGGCGTTTAGTTTATTAAACAGTAACCCTCGTACCGGCTGCCAGGCAGTGATTGTGTTTGTGACAATATTTTATAATTTCTGTTTTAGGAAGAGTTTTGAGATGGCGTTTAGTTTATTAAACAGTAACCCTCGTACCGGCTGTCAGGCGGTGATCGTGTTTATGACAATATTTTATAATTTCTGTATTCCAGAAAAAGTTTTGAGATGGCGTTTAGTTTATTAAACAGTAACCCTCGTACAGGATGCCAGGCGGTGATCGTGTTTGTGACAATATTTTATAATTTCTGTATTCCAGAAAAAGTTTTGAGATGGCGTTTAGTTTATTAAACAGTAACCCTCGTACAGGATGCCAGGCAGTGATTGTGTTTGTGACAATATTTTATAATTTCTGTTTTAGGAAGAGTTTTGAGATGGCGTTTAGTTTATTAAACAGTAATCCCCGTACAGGATGCCAGGCGGTGATCGTGTTTGTGACAGATGGTATGGATACAGATGGGGAAAATGTCAGATGTGGACCAGGTATAGACTTCACAAGATCTTAAATATCTTAGGCTATTACCAGACGGCAAAATTTCAGACTTTTTCAAATGTACAGAGTGTCCCAAAAAAAACGGAACCCATTTTTGAAAGTACATTTCTCATGTATCAAGTAATATTTCTCCACCAAATTTACATATGCAATAGCAACGACAGTTTTCTATTAGCAGTTAAAATTTGGTTGAAAAATGATTATTAGTTTTGAAAATATCGGCATTCAAATGAATATACCCGGAAAACCATTTTAACACGATATCGATCTTTTCGTTTTGCAGCGCGCGCCTACACTCATTGGATAAATTGACGCTATACAATTGGTTACTATATTCAATACAATACAAAAATGATTTTGAAACATTGTATTCACAGTATTGCATTTTCATTTCATCTTTTTTGCTAAAAAATAAACTTTTAATGCTGCGATGTAACTAAAATGAATACAAACAAAATATCCAAGTGCATCACAGACTCATGAATAATGATTATAGGCACTTATTTTATTTCTGACCAACATGCCGGTCAATGCTCAATTAAAAAGTATTACGGGTTTCATTTGACCCGACACTGACCTTTATGCAAAACACAAATAACACAAAATTCACCAAAAAGAATGAAATCATAGTCCACAGAAATGTATACTATGCAAGAAAATTAAGACTGGACTGATTTTAGGAAACATATCAAGCTTGTAATTTATGAAAATAAAAGTTAAAACTGAGTCACATGAAATGAATCACATAATAATTTGAAATTAATTTAAACAACCACCCTATGGACTCAATTTGAACATACAGAACGTGTACATATTAGATTTTGAGATAATCGGTACATACAGGTACAACGGTACAGAATTCAAGAGCTGACAGTTAGTGCGCTTTCACGAACAAACAAGACGCAAAAATCAATATCATGTCAGATCGGTTTTTTAGTGTCATTATCAATTTGCTTATAACTTTTGAACCGTCGTATATTTTTAAGTGAAATTTGGATCACAAATGCAAAAATGATGTATCTTCAGTACTGCAAATTCTAAAATTAGATTTTTCGCTTACGCTTTAAAATATTTGACTTAGAATTTGGGTTCTGTTTTTTTTTTGGACACTCTGTAGAATGACTTTTAACCCTTTCCCAAACGGCAAAATTTTAGGCTGATCCACTTCAAAAAGTGCCACAAATGACAAAATGGATGTTATTACAGATAGAATTTGTGTAAAACATGGCATAGAAAATATTGAGACAAAAGGAGAAACTGCTGGTTATCAGCAGTTTCTTCTTTTGTTTCAATGTTTTCCTAAGCCTTTTCTATTAGGGAGGTCTTGTTTGGGAAATGGTTTTAAAATATACTTAACCCTTTAACAGATGGTAAATTTCTAATGAAGTAGGCCTGCGTCTAACGATTATACACACCTTCAAACTGCCTTCAACTATAGCTTACTCTAACTCTGGAGGTCCTAGTTTCCATCCTTAGTTGCAGCAAACATTCTTTATGACAGTTGTCTCACACCAATGGTTGGATAATAGGGAATGATTTTATCGAATTAAACGTGATGTAATTTCGGACAAACATTAGTATTTTGTAGGTGTTGTTATAAAATCTCGTAACTACAGCTTGATAAAAGCTGTAGTTACGAGATCTTATAAAAACACCAAGGGGTTATCAAAACATAACACTTAACCCAGTCTATTTTTAGAACAAAATTCATTGCCATTGTAAACTTATGTGGGTGTGTAGGCTCAGAAAGGATGATGTGGCAATATCGGTGAAAGAAACGCCACAAATTGATAGTTACGTGCTTCAGCCGCTGTGATATAACCATAGCATTAAACTCCTTTCAATGAATCTGACGTTTATGCAAACTTTCAAACTGCCTCCAATATTATGGCAGAAACACTAGGGCAGTAAGCTGATGAAGGTATTTTTTTCGTTCATGGAATAAGGGAGGTAACTGTTGTTACAAAGAAAATTGTAAATGAAGCTTGATTGATGAAGCCTTTTCCCTAACACTAGTTGGTTTAAATGTCGGCTTTAGAAAACATTGAGGCAAAAAAAGAAAAAATAACTAATGTCATTTTCTGTTTTTTCTGGAGTATTTTACAGACCATCAATTCTACAACAACTTCCCAATTGGCCGAGTCCCATATTTTGCATTTGGAAAGACCAGTACCTCTCTGCCTGCATGTTATTGACAGTTAAAATTTTGTATTAATCAATTTGGTTTGATTCAGGCTATTACACAAGAAGTGGGTATGTACCAGGACCTGTATGTAAATATAACTGGACAGTCTTTATTTAACCTTTTCCCAAACTACAACTGTTTATTTTAGGGTGTTCCAATTTGAAAGGTGCTGCATATAACAAAATAATCTTTTGTGTAAAATACAGCACAGAAAATATTGAGAAAAAAAGGAGAAAATGCTGATTATCAGCATTTTCTCCTTTTGTCTTAATGTTTTCCCAAGCCTTTTCTGTTAGGAACGTAAAATCCTAGTCTTGTTAGTCCCCTACCGGTGTTCACACCGGAGGGGACTATAGGTTTGCCCTCCGTCTGTCTGTCCGTCCGTCCGTCCGTCCGTCTGTCCGTCCGTCCGTCTGTCCGCTCAAATCTGGATCCCGCGATAACTTAATAACTAAGCAAGCGTTTTTGATGAAAGTTGGTATATGACTAGATGGCAATGTGTAGATTATGCACATCATTTTATTTTTGTTTTTCGACTTAAATTGAGGTTGCTATGGTTACAGAAATAGTGAAAATATGGCCAAAAATGGGATCCTGCGATAAGATAATAACTAAGCAAGCTAGTTTGATGAGACTTGGTATATGACTATATGGCAATGTGTAGATTATGCACATCATTTTATTTTTGTTTTTAGACTAAAATTGTTGTTGCTATGGTTACGGAAATAGTGAAAATATGGCAAAAGATATTGGATCCTGCGATTATTTAATAAGTAAGCAAGCTAATTTGACGAGACTTGGTATATGACTAGATGGCAATGTGTAGATTATGCACATCATTTTATCTTTGTTCTTTGACGAAAAGTGCGGTTGCTATGGTAACGGAAATAGTGAAAATATGGCAAAAAATGGATCCTGCAATAACTTAATAACTAAGCAAGCTAACTTGATGAAACCTGTTTTAAAATGTAAAAAAAATTATAAGCCATGTTAGTCAGGGTGGTGATGCAGCAGTATTAATCACCTCCAGTTGGGCATAACATTTCATATGTTTGACAATTATTTTGATGACTTGTTCATCTTAATCTATTATTGATTACCATATTGAGTCAATGTGAAGCCTGTAGGGGACTTTATGTGTTGCATACAACACCAGATACTTGTTTAGGAAAGGATCAACCCTGATTGCTCTTGTTTGATTCAGGCTATTACACAAGAAGTGGCTATGTACCGGGACCTGTTTGTAAATATAACTGGACTAAAGTATGGAGTGTGGCAGATGACAAAAACACATACTTCAGACCACAGGTAAGTTAACAGTTTCTATTCTACCTCTTTCCAAACAGCAAACTTTTAGACTGGTGCAAATTCAAAGATGTTGTAGATTATTATTTCAAGTGAATGAAATTGAATATTTCATGGTCTTTCTGTGTAGAAAACATAATGGGAACTGAAGATACTGGTTGTCACAAGCAATCTCTTTTTTTCCACAATGTTTTCCAAGCCATTATCTCGAAGATTCTTAAGGGGCATTAAATTTCTCAATGAGTGGGAATGGGTTAAGTCACTCTGAATTGACATGATGAAATACTTGTTTTAGACCACAAATTTTTATGAGTGAATGAAATAGCAGGTTAATAAAACTTGATAAAAGTACAATAGTTTTACAGATGACATACCTGTAAGTACTTAACAAATGGTAGAAATATGATCGTAAGACCACAAGTTAGGGTAAATGATTAGTTTCATATAGATATAATATAATTATATTATGATGCTATGAATATATTTAGTCAAAATAAAAAAATCCTCTATCTTTCAGGCCCGGATATTCAGTTATTTAATCAAGGAAGATGCTGAAGTATTTCCAGGGAAGTTAGCATGTAAACATGGAGGGAGCCTACTAAAACTTAACTCAGGAGAAAATCTTATTTCTCAGATGAGTAACTATTTTGAGTTTCTGACGATGAACACAAAATCTACGGAAGCACTTTGGACATCACCCTATTTAGATGCATGGGGGCTGGGTATTATGGTGACTCATGCTGTACCTGTCATTAGTAATACTACTGGAAAGTAAGTCATCAACTTCATTAAAAAAGGCTAACTACTTGTCCTGCAGAAAAAAACTAACTACTTGTCCTCTTGTTAAAGCTAACTACTTGCCTTCCTGAAAAAGTTAACTACTTGTCCTGCTGGAAAAGCTAACTACTTGTCCTGCTGGAAAATGTACATACAGTCAAACCTCGATCTCTCGGGCACGGGCCTCTTCGAACACCGCAGAAAATTCGAAATAGAATCTCGGTCCCAACACAATTTGTTCTTTATTCCTTATTTCCAAGCGCTGATAACTCGCACACCTCAGGATCGAACTTTCGAACACATTTTCCGGTCCCGTGCATTGATTTACTATATATTTCACCACATAAAGTCGAACAAAGGGGTTTCCAATAAATCTACCTGGCTTCTATTGTTTGTTTTCACACATAACGTCGGGTAATCTCCTTTTGACAGCTTCTTGTTTATCAATTAAACCTGTGCGTAACTATCACTAAGTCTTGTCATGAAAAATACACGTCTTTAATTACCATTTATTTGTTTTAATTGTATCGTGATTGGGTCTTAATTGCAACCAAAGGTTAATTGATTGGGTCTTCATTCTGATTTTAAAATTTGAAAACATCGTAACTACAGCTTAGCCGAGCTGCACTTACAGCATTAACATAGGCAGCTATATCGTATAAACGAAGGAGTTTTGTAGAGAAGTTGCTTTTATTTTATCATGTACGTACATTATTTTGAAAGATTAATAATATGAAAATTTATTCTTTGTGATTAAAGATGTCCTTAGTTACACAAATAAAGATATCTTCTCGTGAAAACATTTTTGTTCGTCATGCGAGTATTCCATATGTGTTTAAGTGTATCAAAAGTCGGATATAACCTATTTTCGGACAGAACACATTTCCCCTTCTATACGACGTTGTCATGTCGAATTTTGGATGAGTCGAACTTCCGATATCTCGAACAAATTAAGGGGTCCCGTGGGTGTTCGAGAAACTGAAGTTTGACTGTACTTGTCCTGCTGGAAAAGCTAACTACCTGTCCAGCTAGAAAAGCTAACTACTTGTCCTGCCATAAAAGTTAACTACTTGTCCTGCTAGAAAAGTTAACTACTTGTCATGCTAGAAAAGGTAACTTCTTGTCCAGCTGGAAAAGATACATACTTGGCCTGCTAGAAAAGCTAACTACTGGTGCAGCTGAAAAAGTTAACTATTTGTCCTGCTGAAAAAACTAACTACTTGTCCTACAGATAAAGCTTAACACCTGTTTTGCTGATTAAAGCAAAACATGTAGTCTGCTGATAAAACTAAACACTTCTAATGCCATAAAAGCTTTTTACTAACCCTGCCAATTTAAGGTAAACACTAATTGTTCTGCTGATTAAATCCAAACACTTGTTCTATTGATAAAATCAAAAAGCTTGTCCTGCGGATCAAAGTAGAACTCCTATTCAGCTGATAAAGCTCTGTTGATAAAGCTAAACACTTGTCCTGGATATTAAGGTGGAACACTTGTTCTGCTGATTGGTTAATGTATCAATGTGCATGGTGTTTTGCTTATTATTTAATCATCTACAAGTCATGCTTTACATTGCAGGACTATAGGTGTAGTAGGCATAGATGCCACATTGGATAAAATAGAGAACTTTCTGACCAAACATCAATGGGGGACCGTGTACTCATTTCTGATTAACAATCATGGAGAAACAATCTATCATCCTAAACTTAAACCTAGCACTAATGTAAGTTACTCAATTTCTAGCATTGTATTCACCAACATTTCTGTGCCTGTTGTCTAAATATAAATTACAAGCCATATTATACTGTTGGTATTATTGTTGCGAGAAGATCCAATATTTATCCCTATCAACAACCTAGAAAACGTAATATAATTGTTACAAATCTAAAGTATTTCGTCGGTGTAAATGCAAAATCTTGTATCTCGTTTTATGGAATTTTTTGGGGGGGAAGAAAAGAATTTAATAACTTTTCCGAAACTAAAGGGTTTTACTTGAAACTCAGACATACATGTTCACAAATAATGTGTCTTTAATACTGATAAGTAAAAACATCCCAAAACCTGCGTGAATTGTATTTACTGGGCATACAAGTTTGTACTTTGAAAATCGCAAAAATCGACATACAAGCTTTTGCATTTACACTGACGATTTGATTGAAAAGGAAATGAGGTATTTTAAGCCATTTAACTGCCACATACCAGGCAATTACCCTATTGCAAATTGTCCATTTTCTAGACTTTTTGGAAATAAGCGGTTGGAATAGAAGAAGAATTTGAAATTTTATATATTCATGTGCAATTGTAATTATTGTTTACCTTGTAGTTACTAGAAGACCCAATATTTATCCCTATCCACCAACTAGAACAAGACATAAAAAATAACCCTAAAGAGTTTGGTGAGATAGAAGATGCTATGACAGGGGGTAAAGAAGGGGAGCTGAAAATAGAGAAAGCCAAAGATGGTCAACCTAGGGTAAGTCTTCCTGTATTCGATTCATTACCAGACAAAGTTGACCAGATGAATGAAATTTTACTTTATTTAGTCTTTTAGAGTAGAAAATATTGTGGGAAATGAAGAAATTGCTTTTTACAAGCAATTTCTTCATTTTCCACAATGTTTTCTTACCAAACATGGAGAGATTTTTAAGACTTCATCAACTTGAAATTATTGTCTGCTAGAAGACCCCATATTTATCCCAATTCACCAACTAGACATAAAAAATAACCCTAAAAAATTCGGTGAGATAGAAGATGCCATGACGGGTGTAAGGAAGGGGAAAATAGAGAAAGCTAAAGATGGGCAACCTAGAGTAAGTCTTTCTTTATATCTTTAGTGGCAAATCAAAACCTCTGAACCTACAGAGATCTTGTTCTTGTATAATAAATAATTTCTTTTGCTGCTCATGTAAAGTATGAATACTGTTGCAAATCAATAGTCCATTTTAGTTGTGCCTTGAAATTAATATATATCTGAAAATAAAGACACTCTTTATCAAGGCAAGAATCAATCTTGAAGGATTTAAATCAGTCATTAATATCATTTATGGTCAATGATTCTTTAATATGTTGACAATAATTTATTATATTTCCAGACCAACAGATAAGAGGAGGGTGAAGGTATTCTTAATTTGTTATTTCAAATCCAAACCCTATGTTATGGATACTCATTTGAATCTGCTCGATGAGAAAATTCTAATGATGACCCACAAAATTTGGTTTGATGAACAATAAATATAAAATTAAAATTGCATTTTTGAAAGCCAATACCGCCTGTAATCTGTAGCTTTGTATTTCAATTTCAGACATATTACTATGCAGCACTTAACAATTCAGACTATTCCTTTGCCTATAGTATAGCAGATAATGATAAGGTTAGTAGAATAACAAAGGACAGGGCTAGTGCTGGCTCAAAAAGTTTAAGCCACTGCTTGAGCCACTTTGAAAAATATTATTGTACATTTGTGCCATTTGATCAAATGATTTGGGGGGAGAGGGGTGTTCACAGTACATCACTAAGTACTTTGCAGGTGACTAAGACACTAACAGTAAAGCCACAGAATATGATTAAAATAAACATAATTTACTTTGGTAAGAAGTGTTAGGAACATTTTGAGTGCGTTCCATTGGCTGTTCTGAGGGTGCGGAACAGTCCGGTACTCAATAGAATTACACAGAACAGTGTTCAGAACATGTTCTGCTTGTTCCAGAAGAAAAGGTGGTGCAAGCAGAACAGTGACGTCACTAGCATGGCAACCTTCTATTACAACTGTGGAGTGTTGAAATGAATTAATATTTCTAATCAAATTGTACATTTAAAATCAAATTGTTTCAGCAAATATGATGAATTATGCATTTTAAGACCATGCATGTCCAATACACAACACCCAGCAGGCTGTCAAAGTTTATTTTTAGATTGGCCTGCATTCTGTTCTGAGAGTATTTCATTGGGCATGACTTGAACAGAACATTAGGAACAGTAATGGACAGCCCAATGGAATGCACCCTTTGTGTGGATCAGACTTTTGTTACACATGCAGAAAACAAGGTGGATAATCAAATAATGTAAATAAAACAATACATTTGCCTCAATAGTTTCTGAGATATATTATGTGAAATGATTACTTTTGTCAACATCCCTTTTGTTGTCTGCATAAGCTTTCAAATTGGGTCAGTCAAAATATTCGAACAGTCTATATGTATAAAGAATTTGAAAAGTGTAAATAAATATATTCAAATAACTGTTTGAGAAAGGGTAAAGGTATTATTGATTGTCATTACTTTTTCAGAAATTCCTGCGATCCCAGGAGCCAGAATATCGCCCTAAAGACTACACTAGTTATTTTAACCTACTAAAACACTACAACAGCTCTCTAGCCAGGGAGAAGCTACCAAAGGGAACTTATGAAGAAATTGATGTCAGGGTCAATGAAACGCGGTACCCAGGGCTCCGTATTACATACAAATATTCCACAATATTCCTCGCTCCTATGTCGTACTGTGATCCTATAGATTACATCTACGATGAAAATTTGGATAATAAGACGGTTGAAGCACATTTATGGATTAATGGAGATAGAGAGGATAAGGGCTGCAATGATTCAGATCCTTCAGCACAGAAATTTAAAAAAGGTGTTAGGTAAGGGCTTATCCTTCAAGGCTAAAATTTTTGTTGTAACCATATTTATTTTACATTGATAAGGAAAAAGTTTCTTACACCTCAAATTAATTCGTCTTGATTCTGCTACCTGGGAGCAGCAGTAGTACCTATGCCAAATGTGTGGGCTGATTAAATGTCAAAGATTTACAGGTTTCTTCCATGGAATTTTAAATTGGAACCTTTTTGTTGCAAGGCAGAAGCTTTACTTCTCGACCATGGACACCACTATAAGTCATTATATATGTCATTATGATGAAATTGTAAACTCTTTTTCAAAAAAGACAATATCTTATTTACCAAATCCTTTGTTGTAGGTAATCACTAGAATCGTCTCATTTAGACAATTCCAATGAGCTTTGAAAAAACAACTTTAGATTGCCTTCACCCCATTTATAATTGCTGTGTGTGATATACATTATGTTTGGATGATCTTATAGGGCAGATGTGCTGATTACTAAACCAATTGAAGAAATCTGGAAAAACAGGAATTTTGAATCCTTGAAGCAGATCAAATGGACAAATGTTGGATTGAGGAGTGGTGTGTTTAGAACATATCCTGGTCATAGATCCAGAAGGAGTTATGATCCTACAAAGTATGTTAACCCTTTCCCACAGAAGAAGATGGATCAATGTTATTAATGATCTTAGGAATATGTAGGACGAGACATCATAATGGCGAATTTGTTGCATGATTGTTGATTATACAGGAGTCAAGGTTTTATATCTTTCATAAAAAATCACTATGATTATCAGCATTTTCTCCATTTCCTCCAAGTTTTTCTATGCTATCCGGTAGAGATTTCTGCATACATGTTACAGAAAATGATTTTATTTGTAGATACAGATTATGAAAATAAAACTTTTCAGCATGAGTTGGCATAAATTTGGTAGTCTGCAACTCCTTTTAAGCCTCTTACAACATCCTTAGTACTCTGTCTTGAGTGCAACATGTGTGCTCCAGGTTTCAAAAAGATGCTAACAGCATGTAGCAAAGATTTGTCTTTGCTATGTCCTTTCTGCATCGTGCTTGCATCCTCCAATGAAGTACTTTGCCCATGCATTAATTGTACAACTTGGCTTAATTCATTAGACACAGACTGCATGCAGGAGTACATATCGTCGGTGTAAATGCAAAACCTTGTATGTCGATTCTTGCGATTGTCATTACAAACATATGTGGCCAGTTTAGACAAATCTCGCAGGGTTTGAGAAATTTTTACTGATCAGTATTAATGCCACATTATTTGTGAACAATATGTCCAAATTTCAAGTAAAACATTTTAGTTTGGGAAAAGGTATTACTCTTTTTTCTCTCCCCTTTAAAATTTTCCAAAAACGAGATACGAGGTTTTGCATTTACAACGAGGATATGTCCAAACTTGTAAGAGTAGTTTTATTTAGACCAGCCTTTTATGAAAGGATTAATGACAAATATTCATCTTCCAGACGTCCGTGGTATAAAAGAACAAGTGCTGCACCTCACCAAATATCCATCTCTACACCGTATATGGACGCTGCAGGTGTAGGGAAGATAAACACCATATCACAGGCCGTGTTTGAGGGAATGAAAGTAAAATCTCAAGAAGAATGTGCAGTGTTAAAAAAGCCTTTGCCAGGAGGCTGTCAATGTAATGTTGATAGTGATTGTATAATCAGTAAGTATGAAAACATTGTGAGTTAAGGAGAGAATTATGGCTAGGGGAAAGAAAGTTTGAATGAAAGTAGAATTTAATGTTGAGTGTGAAGCTCTAGAAGGGCTCCCAATGTAATGTTGATAGTGACTGTATAACTAACAAGTTGAAAGTTTATACCAAATAATACACAATGTAATGGGTTTCAAGGGCGTAGTGCCCATTACGCATAATACGCACATGCGTAATGTGAAAAAAATCGCGAATATAACGCAAGTTGCTTTGTATCGTTTTTAGGGTCAGTTGCTGTTTTTGTGTCTCAAAATGCACAAAGAATGCATGAAAACAAGTCTTACAAATCAAAATTTTCTCGGGGGAGATCCCGGACCCCCTTAAAAGCAGAGATACCCCTTCTTGTGCTCTCACCCTCTCGGTTGTGTGTAATATAAATAAATTTCTGGCTATGCCCATGGGTTTGTTACTGAAAATGTTGATGATAAGCATGTAAGAGGAAAATTCTGATGACCTGCATTTTCTACTTTTCTCTAAAATTTGTTTGCCTCACCATGATGTCTATGAAAGTATGAAAGTGTTCATAATGCTCCAAACTTTACACAGATGACATCATTAGTGTAAAGTATGAAGCATCCAGAACACTTTGGTCAGAATCTCTGTCTTAAAAAGGCCTATCCCAAACAAGAACTTGTTTTGACGTCCCCAATAGAAAGGCTTCGGAAAACATTGAAACAAAAGAAGAAACTGCTGATAACTAGCAGTTTCTCCTTTTGTCTCAATATTTTCAATGCAATATTTTACACAAATCCTATCTTTCATAACATCTATTTTGTCATTTGTGGCAGATTTTGAAAAGGATCACCCTAAAATTTTGCTGTTTGGGAATGGGTTAAAACAAAACCACTCTAAAGAGTATGTCTCTGATCTAATGCTCATAACTTTACTTTTGTTTTTCAACAGAGGTATGTTATCTAAGTAAAGGAGCGATGGATCATAGACGATGTGCGTCTGAGCGTGTTGAAGCTGTGACTGGTCTGGATATATTGTACGACGACTTTCAGACTAAAACCATGGAGAATATGGAAGCTAGTGACTTTACAAAGTCTTGTGGACAGTTTTATGATTGTCCGGACGGTGAACCAGGGTGCTCTACAAGGTAGTTATTTTTATTCAATCATTGGATTTCATTGTGGTGAAGCATGAATAGACCTCTATTGTATTCATTGAAGAATTTCATAGTCGAAAATTCTAAAGTCTAAAAGCCAGTTTGGTGATACAGGGCCATCATGGCCCTCTTGTTTTATTTTGTCAGGACCACATCTCTAAAAGTAAAGTAGTTATGA
Source organism: Fragum sueziense (assembly GCA_963680895.1). Lineage (NCBI taxonomy): Eukaryota > Metazoa > Mollusca > Bivalvia > Cardiida > Cardiidae > Fragum > Fragum sueziense. The sequence goes on along the minus strand of OY804594.1, from coordinate 72,815,321 downwards.
TCATGAAACTTCAGGTGTACATAGATCTCACTAAGGAGAAGTGCAATGCGCAAAGAACATAACTCTACCTTGTTTATTATACCCCCCACAACAAAGTTATGGGGGGGTATACAGGATTCAGGTTGTCCGTCCGTCCGTCTCTCCGTCTGTCCGTCCGTCCGTCCGTGGACATAATTTTGTGTCCTCTTCTCCTCCCACAGTTTTTGACCGATTTTGCTGAAATTTTAGCAGGTTGTTTCCTATCATATGAAATTGTGCACCTGCAATTTTCATTTTGATCCAGGCAGTAGTTTCAGAGTTATGCCACTTTGAACTTTAGCTTTTTTTCAGTGACAACGAGCTAGTGGGGGGTATTTGTCCGCTTTGCGACAGTTCTAGTTCCAGAGGTATTGCCCTTTGTTGTAGTGAAAGCATTCTTTGACAGTTCTAGTTTTGTTTTAGTTTGACGTATGGTTTAGAAGGATAATTGTTCACTAATGGAATCTATGCTATATTTCCAGATGTTATTTATTCGACTCTAATGCATTCCTGGTAATGGACCCAGACTTTATGGAAGCAAGTAGTTTAGATAAGGGTAAATACAATGGTGTACAACTTGGAGAGAAAGAAGGAGAAGTGATGAAAGATCTCATTTATAAACATGAATTCTTCAGACGGACAGAAAATATAGACTTTCAGGGGTCGTGTAGGATAACTCCAGAAGAACCAAAGGTCAGTGTTTGTGACAGGGCAAGAGGGGGTAATGACTATTAATTTTTTGAAATGAAGTATTTCATTTTTCGTTCATCAAACCCTATGTTATGGGTACTCATTTGAAACGTCTCACTAAGACGATTCAAATGAGTACCCACAACATTGGGTTTGGATTGGTGATAACAAATTCAGCATGCTGATATCATGTAAGCTAGTAGATTGGATAAGGGTAAATACAATGGCGTACAACTTGGAGAGAAAGAAGGAGAAGTTATGAAAGATCTCATTTATAAACATGAATTCTTCAGACGTACAGAAAATATAGATTTCCAGGGGTCATGTAGGATAACTCCAGAAGAACCAAAGGTCAGTGTTTGTGACAGGGCCTCAAATATGTGGGCGTAATGGGCTTTAAAAATGCAATGTTTCACTTATTTGTTCAACAGACTCTATGTTTTGTGTACTCGTTTGAATTGTTTCATCAAGATAATTCAAATGATTTCACACAATATAGGGTTTCATTTGACACAGACACAACAACAATTGCAGAAAATTTTCAATAATTCTATTAATGCATATCTGATATGAAAATAGTTTGAAGCAGTGAAGGTAAAAAAATGTCATAAGTAGGTATACAAATACAATGGCACATTTATTTTGATGCTTCACAAGTCAAGTTCATAATTTTGAAAACCAAAAAGGTTCTTGGTTCAAACAAGGGTGGGTTGGGTGCTGCATTTGCTGCACCTGTTACTGCCATAGATACAGCATGCCGCCACAGTAAAACTATAATAACTCAAAAATCATGTTCAAGAATAGTGTTTTTTTTTTCAAAAAATCTTTTGGGAGCATGCTTCATCCCCATGATGAGTTTGCCACCATCACCAATTGTTTTCAAGCCTCCAGAGCTGGTGGATGATTTTTGTTATGTGGAATTTCCCTGTACATTTCAGGTGACCCTGGATGGCATACCAAAGAACCCCGAAGAACAAGATGATTATCTCAAGGTGAAGGGCTCAATACCCAAGTTTAACTCTGAGTATGGCTGTATACAGGATGTGGTGGGGTATACTGTCAACGAAACTGCTCTGGGTAGGTGCTTGGTGTACAAAACTTTCATTTTTAGCTCCACTGGCCTTCAGGCCAGCGGGCTATTATCATGGCGCTGTGTCCGTCGTGCGTGCGTGCGTCCGTCCGTCCGGTCGTCAACTTTTTCTTTAAAAATCTTCTCCTCAGAAACCACTTGATGGATTTCAATCAAACTTCACAGGAATGATCCCTAGGTGGTCCTCTATCAGATTCCTAAATTTAATTCTGATTGAACTAGAAAGTCTGGAGTTATCTGCCCTTGAATTAAAAAATGGCTGTTTTGACTTTGTTTTCACTCTAGCCACTACAAATATTTATCAATCAAGACAAAACTTGGTCAGAATGTTGGTGCTGATAAGATCTTGCCTGAGTGCAATTTTCAGCTTGATCTGAATATTATGTCTTGAGTTATGTGCCCTTGAAATTGGCAAAATTACCATTTTTGGCCTTATTTTTACTCAAACAACCATAAATATCTACCAATCAACACAAAACTTTCATGTAATCTTACTGGCCATAAGATCTTGCATGTGTGTAATTTTCAGCTTCATAGGAATCTTAAATCATGATTTTTCTGCCCTTGAATTTGACAAAATTGCTGTTTTCGACTTTGATTTTACACTCTTTACATCCACAAATATTGAACAATCAAGTCAAAACTTAAACAAGATGTAGGTGAAGTTAAGATCTTGCTTTAGTGTGATTCTTAGCTAGATAGGAATATAAAATCCTCAGTTATATGCCTTTCAATTTGACAAAATTGCTAATTGTGACTTTTTTTCACTCTAACAGCCAAACTCACTCTATTAAAGACAAAGCTTGGTAACCAATTGATCTTATACGAATGTGTTTTCAGCTTTCTAGTTACTTTGTAATTGCTTTAAGAGCAACAAGTTTTGAAAAATTTAGTCAAAACTTGGACTTGATATGACAAGAAATTCAGGTTTCATCATCCATTTGCATTAATTTTGGAATATGGTATTTCCCCAAATCTATTTTTAGCTCAAAATCTATTTTTAGAAATATGAAATATTTTGGAGTAATCAATGGTCTGTTAATTTAGATCTGTTTGGAAGATGGAAAATTTTAACTACCATTTCCTTTTACCCTTTCTCAAATGGCAAACATATTATAGTTTTACTTTCTTTGCTTCAAGAACCAAACATTTTGAACAATTTAGTTTTGTAACTTTCTTTTTGCTCTATGAAACACAAGCATTGAACAATCTAATCTAATCTTGGATTAAATATTACATGAAACTCAGGCCTGTGGAGCGACTCAAGACCTTCAGGTCTTCTAGTTTTTATTTTCTAAGAATTCTGTTTGATATGCTAGTAACAGGCATCACACATGTCATTTTTGTTCATATTTTCCCCTGGCCTTCTGGATCAAGCTTAAAGATTTCTTTACGGTGAATGGTAAATGAAGTTCATGAATGTCTGCATTTTGCCTCTGAAAACCAATTTGTATTTACAGATCTACTGGTAATAGAAAACTTTTTTTGAATTTCTCTTCAAGATGCTTTTTGTTTTATATGCCCGAAGAGTTGTAATATGTTATGGCCCTGGTTGTCTGTCTGTCTCTGTCTGTCCATCCATTAGCCATTTCTTTTTTAGGCAACTCCTCCCAAAGTTTCTATCAGAATTGGATCAAACTTGTCACTATAAAGGGGGTGTCTCACGAATAGGAAAAATGACATTGGAGTCTGCCCACGCTCGGAATTTAATGAAATTTGGCATGAAGTTAGTACACTAGATAACGGTTCATATTCATGAAATGTTTCATATCGCACATTCAAGAAAACAATTTTCTCTGAATTTTAAGTTTTCACCATGAAAAAAGAGGGTACCCTGATTAAAACAGTGTGCAAGCGTTCTGGTTGTTAGTTTCATCGCGTAATTTATTCTAAAAATAATGCCGAGTAGTCCATGATCCTGTATGAAACAATATATATATAATTATGTACAAAAAATTGTTTTATATCAACTGATGTAAGGGGGTAACCCAAAAATTCATTGTTTTTAAATATTTTAAGCAAATTCTGTTCAAAAATTTTCTTTGTTCCAGTTTTTGTCAAGATTTGAAAATTATGTAAAAGTTGGGCACAAATATACTGATGATTATCGTGAAATATCGAGAAAAAATTAAACCGGTAAAATGTTGCTTTTGGAATTTCCCCCTGAATAGTGCACATTTCTAAGAATGCACAAAATTAAGATTTTTTAAAAATGGCTTTTTTCAAATGTTTTGTTTACTTTTTTGGTTATTTTAGTTTACCTGAGGATAAATCAAGATGCAAGGCATTTTTTCGGTTATTTCCTGTCATCTGTCCGTGTGTCTGTCTGTCTGTTGGCATTTTCTCAAAAATTCTTTTTTCTCCCAATCTAATTTGTAAATCTTTTTGAAACTTGATAAAAAGTTTCCTTGGGTTAAAGGAGTACAACTCTGTGTATTAGAATGTCTTTTTGTCATAAACTTTTATTGCTGTGGCAGCATAAAAGGGGAAACATTTCATATAATAAAAATAAGCTCTTTTTGTAAAGCTTTACACAGCCATGAGGTTTTAAATTTTGTATTTAAGTTTGCTAAGGGGTAGACTTTAAAGTTGGTTACAATATTTTTGTCCAGGGTCACATTAACCCTTTCCCAAACAAGACCTGGTTTTGACGTCCCTATCAGAAAATGCTTGGGAAAACATTGAAACAAAAGAAGAAACTGCTGATAACCAGCAGTTTCTCCTTTTGTCTCAATATTTTCTGTGCAAAAATATACATAAATCCTGTGTTTATCCACAACCATTTTGTCGTCTGCGACAGCTTTCAAATTGGACCACCATAAAATTTTGTCGTTTGGGAAAGGGTTAAATCTTGTCCCAGGTGTACCTACTTTACAAAAAAGAGAGGAAATTTTCTATAAAATTCATTTTAAATTATTCAAGTCAGCCGTGATTCATAAAAGCTAATAGCAAGAGTTATTTATAGATCTTTTGAAACATGAGAAAGCAAATAAGAAAAAGCACCGATTTCTCTGATGGCATTTGACAATCGTGCAAAAGTGAAAATATTGTTGTGATGCATAAGAAACAGATAATCCAGCTCCCATGTGACTATCAAAGGCTATTGATGGCTAAACAACATGTTAATCGTATGACATCATTGAAATGTGTATAAATTGTGTATCAATACAGGTTAAGCTATGGTCAGAAAAATAATTTGAGGAAATAATTGCACCCTGTTTTATCCCAATAGGGCCACATTTTGAAATAAACAAGCACATTTTCAACTGTGTAACTGAAAAGATATAATGCTGTAACAGTCTTTTACTGAATCATAGGAGGCCTTCCATATCATGTTAGTTCATTATGGGCGCTTAGAGCAAAAATATTTGGTTATGTATTGGTTACCCGGTAGGGCACCTTTTGATGCTTTACCGTACCGGTTCTAAGCGTCTTTTCAATTTCATAACATTTGGCTTGACATTTATTGCATGTCATAGTCTCACTAAAAATGGTGCATAGACAATGTGACCAAATAGTAAAGAAAACTTGCAATGGTTATATGTATGCCTATCTTGGCTTCCATACATGTAATTTTGTAATTATAAGTAATATTTATATTAATTCTATGTTTTTTCCAATGAGGTTTTTTGGGCATGAATATTGCTGTATGTTTGTACTGTATGCTACAGTTGATTTTACTGAATATAAAAATGTCTTTAGGAGCACAATCAATTTTTTACTGAATACAAGTTTTGGACCAAAACATCACCTTCATCAATAATATGTATTATATGACATTGTTACCGGTTTTTGAATTCTATATAATATAGCTCAAAGTAAGAGGAAATATGTAGCATGTTTTTGTGATGATATGGAATCTTGACAAAGACTCCAACATTCTTAACTTTGGAATTCAATTTTACTCTTTTCCAAAATTTTGCTGAAAAATATGCATTTTTTCATGATTAATTCAATAAAAAACATTCATAATAATTTCCTCAAATACCTTTTCTGGTATGAATGTAATGCCTTATGTGTCTCGGACCAAATTCAATTGACAGATCTCGAAAATACACAAAACTAAAGTTTTGCGACACATGAAAAAGGGGCCATGTTTCATGTCATAGTGGGAATAAGTCAAGGTGGCTTTTTGGAATCCAGTTTGGATTATCTAAGAAACTAAATGCATTTTCATAGCTTGTATATGGTCCTTTATCACCATGCAGAATTAAAAGAAAATTCATGCGTGGGCAGATTTGAGACACCCCCTTTCCATGGTGTCTAGTAGTGAGAACCACTTACGAAATGCAGATAGCTCTTCGTTCTTGAGTTATCTGCCTTTGAACTGAAAAAATGGCCAATTTCACTGACAAGTCCGTCTTGGGTGTATATGCGCTGCTCTGCAAAGCTCTTGTTGATGGTTGTTGTAAATATCAAATTATTGTAAGCACTTTCCGTATTTTTCAGGACCAAGTCGCATGGTGACTGGTAATGTCTCAGGACCGTGCATGTCTGGGTTTTACTATGTGACAACTCTACCTAAAACCAACCTGTATTTACTGGTTATAGAAAACTGGCAACCTTACAGGGAAACATTGTTTTATAACTTTAACTGTAGAATTACTAGAAGGTGAGATTTATTTACTTCATAATTATCTGGAATGGATGTTGACAATGGAAGTCTGACCATCTGTCTGTTTGTTTGTCTGTCTGTCTGGTATTTACTGCTTTAAGAAAACTGGTAACCATCATACAAAGAGACACTGTTTGGTAACTTTAACTGTAAAATCACACCAATAAATATGAAATGGATTTATACTTAAATCTTTACCAAACAACACCTGGTTTTCATGCCATCTATAGAAAAAGCTTTGGTTAACATTGAAGTAAAAGAAAATGATCATCAGCATTTTCTTCTTTTCCTTCAATGCTTTCCAAGTTATAATGTTCTGTCTGGTTTTCCTAACATTAATTTAGATGTTTGTGTCTCCTTAGACTTTCCTACAATTTGGTGTTTGTGAATGCGTTAATTGTCTCATATAGGTGGAAAGAATAAATCTCGTATTAAATATGTAGACAAAAAATTAAAATGAACTGGTTTTTGAACAGGGTTTGTTGACTCTGATGACTGAATGTCAATTAGTTAGCAATAATCACAATCCTTGTTGTCATTATACAAAATGTTTACTAAGATTGTATACATGAATATATATAACAACTTATGTTTCTTTCTATTTTCAGTATTGTAAATTCAGGAGCATTCCGCATCATCAACGGTACATGTGATCACGAGGATGCATCCAAGGAGACGCTGGCCGGACAAGATAAATGCCCGGCGTTACGAGATATTGTTCTTCCCTGTGTTTATCAAACTGCTAGTTTTATATGTGTGTCTAACTCTACACTGTTTGTCCTACTGTTATTTTCTGTAACATTTATTTTGTGTTAGAATTCCAGTTTTTTATCGGTGACATTTAAAATGATATAACTATAAATTATTGACACTGTAGTCATAACCTTTTTGATTGTTACTGATGTTAACCCTTTTCCAAACAAGACCTGGTTTTGATGTCTAATATAGAAAAGGCTTGGGAAAACATCGAGGCAAAAAGAAGAAAATGCTGATAATCGGCATTTTCTCCTTTTGCCTCAATATTTTCTAGGCTACATTGTACACAAAGTAATTTTTTAGCAACACCTATTTTGTCTTCTACAGCAGCATTTGATTTGAACCACCCTAAAATGTTGTCCTTTGGGAAAGGGTTAAATATGACTTAACTACAGATTATTGACACTGTGGTTACAACCTTTTTGATTGTTACTGATGTTAAAGTCCATTCCATTTCAAAGAAGAGTTTTTGATCATATCATGTTTTTTACATCTTCAAAAGCCAATGATTCTATGTCCATTTTGTTCCTTTCTTAAGGAACAGATTAACCTTTCCCAAACAACAAATTTTCAAAATTTCCATTTCAAAAGCTGCTCCAGAGGACAAATGAACCTTGTTTAAGAGAGAATTTTATTTGTGTATGAAATAGCACAGAAAATATTGAGACAAAGGAGAAACTGCTGGTTATCAGCAGTTTCTTTTTTTGTCTCAATGTTTTCCCAAGCATTTTCTATTAGGGACGTCAAAACCAGGTCTTGTTTTGGAAAGGGTTAAGGTAGAATCTTTGGCTTGTGAAGATGTTTGTTTTATTCTTTTATGGCTGACTACAAAATTATTGTTAGTCCAAATAAATTCATACATGTATGCAAGAGTAGTAGTTTTGCACTAAGCCCTTCTATTACATTAGATCTATCATGATCCACTTCTTATAAAACTGCATTTAGTGCAATTTAATGCTCAATGATTTGATTACTTAGTACTCAATGTAAGTTAGACTTGCGTTAAGTTTACAATACAATTTTAGACAATTTTAAAGCTGATGCAGACAACAGGATTAAAGATAAGATTTGTATACAGGAAAGAAAATATTGAGACAACAGAAGAAAATACTGGTTACCACAATTTGTTCTTTTGTCTCAATGTAGAAACTTAATTTCTTGAAGGGACATCTGAAGGAAGTTTTGTTTGAGAAAGGGATGTGGGATATAAAGATTTATATGTGGAAATAATCATTTTATGTTATATCAAATATATCTAGTCTTTCAATGGAAATAGTGCAATAAAGACATAATGCTGATAATCAGCATTTTCTCCTTTTGTCTCAATATTTTCTCAGCTATATGTCTTAAAATCTTTAAAAAACACAATCCATTTTGTCGTCTGTAGATTGCACCATTCTATTTTTTGCCATTTGGGAAAGGGTAAAATTACTGATTCTATTCTCTTTAAATCAATGACTAAAATATGGAATATGCAGTACAACATGAACATTTCATTGCTATTTATAAGTTTACCCATTACCACACAGTAACGCCTTTTGACAACATGCAAAATAAAAGCTTTTGAAAACATTGTGGAAAATGAAGAAATTACTTGTGACAAGCAATTTCTTAATTTGGCACAATGTTTTACTCAAAAAGGCCAAAAATGTACAATTCTATTTAATTAAAATTATTGTCTGTAGAATCTTTGTATTTGGACAATCTTAAAAAGTTGCTGTCTGGTAATGAGTTAAACTTTCTCAAACAAAAATATTGGAAGATTTAGAATGAAAAGCAGCAGCAGACGACAGAATGGATGAAAATGAATGTTAATTATTAAGTATATGTACTTTACTGGTTTTCATCATTTTTCCTTTTCTTTTAATGTTTTCAAGAGCTTATCATGTTAGAAATGTCAAAATAGGGTCATGATTAAAAAATAGTTGATGCATTTAAAAAGAGGTAAAAATTATTGAATCATAACTAATTATACATGTTTTTGTTTTTATCAATTGTTGTGTGACGTTATTTTATTTAATAGTTTTCAAGTTGATAGATATACATCTTTAAAATTTAAAGTTTTGTTAGTTTTATAGATTTACATTTACATGTTTATTGAAAGATAAATTAGAATGTTATGTCATTGTGTGGTCTCTTCTTTTTTACCTAAAATATTTGAGCTGGGATCTGGAAAAACGTCCCTTAAAGCATTTGAGACTACAATGTTTCCAGGTTAGCATGTGCCTTAGAGCAGTCTGATCATGATCGATGCTGCTGTCTTACAGCTGAGCAACAAATTACGGACAGGCTATTTGAGGACAGCATGGATCCTGATCAGACTGTGCGTATGCATAGGCTGGTCTGGATCCAGGTTGTTTTTAAATGCCATAAAGGACGTTTTTCCAGATCCTGGCTCATTTTGTATTTTTAGCTTACCTGAGCAGGAAATGCTCAAGGTGAGCTATTGAGGCCATTCAATGTCTCTCCATCTATCCAATCACAATTCGGTGTTTACCCTTTAAAGTGACATTTCACAATTATTTTTAGATAAATTTTACTTTTATTCTATCTGAAAGAGTATCTTTTCTTATGGAAATTCTGAAAATTTCAAGTCAAAATATTGAACCGTTTACGAGAAATATATATTTTTGTGCTAAAATTAGACAAATTGTTGTGGACAATAGTTAAGATTTATAAAGAATTTGTCATTTCTGTCTCAACTTTAAAGGCGCATTTTCGCTTATGAATAACAACTTCAATAAATTGATAGCATTTCTCCGCATTAGAAGATACAATCTTTGTATCAAGACATACTTTTAAAAAATGAAATAAATGTGAAATGTCACTTTAACATATAAAAAATAGCCAATCTGAATAAATCTACATCAAAACAAGTACGATCATTATATCATTTATGAGTTTAATTATGGGCCCGATCTGAAAAGAAGGCATTGAGTTATCTGCCCTTGCATGTCAAAAAAGGCTAGTTTCGGCTTTGTTTACACCCCAGCATCTACAATGATAAATTAACATAAAATCCAAATAAATGCCTTAGATTTTCAGCCTGATCAAATGAGAAAGTCTCGAGTTACCAGTCCTTGAATTTGACAAGATAACCATTTTCGACTTTGTTTAATTCTTACAACCGCAAATGTTGATTTTTGAATAATGTGCCATTGTATTTGCCATCTTTCGACTTTGTTTTCACTCTTTCAGCCACAAGTACGAGTATTTGGTGATTGAAACAAAATTGTTACAAAAATAAGATGTTTTTGTATGTAGGATCTTTGACACCATTGAGTGTCAAATTTATCGGAAAAGAAAGTTCTGAGTTGACAAAATTGTTGTTTTGGACTTTGTTTTCACTCTTATACCTGACTTTCTTAGATTTGTGCCCCTGTTCTGGTCATGTCATCTTGGTTCAGGTGAGCAATTAAGGACCATCGTGCTCACATTGTTTAGATACCTATTGTAATTATAGCAGTAAGCCCTTTCTCAAACCTGATCTGCCTTTTACATCCCTAGTAGAAATGGTTTTGGTAAATCATAGTGAAAAATAATTGTAGATAATCAGCAATTTTTCCTTTCTACCAATATTTTATAAGCTATACAATACAAATCTCCTACCTCTGACATCCGTCGATCACTTTGATTTTTGCACAATTTGAACCTCCCAAAGTATCACCGTTCGAAAAAGGATTAATTGTGCAGAGATAAGGAAAATGGTCATTATGACATTGTTAGACTAACATGCAAACAGGTGAACTTTGTGCCAAATAAAACAAGTTTGTGAAACTATTGAGACAAAAGAAGAAATTGTTCAACAATCAGCATTTGTTTCTTTGTCTCGTTATTTTCTTCGCTGCTTGTGCACGAATTCTAACTGTATCAATATCCATTTTATCCTCTTCAACAGCTTTCACAATAGACCAGTCTATTATTTCGTCGTTTTGGAGTACCTTAACCCTTTCCCAAACAACAAAAGTTTAGGGTTTTTAGCGTTTTCACACGATCAAATGCAGGCCCGTAGGAAGCAATTTCATATTGGGGAGGGGGGGGGGGGCTAAAGCCCTTGTCCTGAAAATTGGGGGGGGGGGGGGGGGACTAATTGGGATTTTCCCAAAATTTTCTGTGTAAAATTAAGAAAATTCGGCATTTTTGGCCAATAGGGGGGGGGGGGGGGGGCGTCTAAGCTGATAATCAGCATTTTCTTCTTTTGCCTCAATGTTTTACCACGCCTATTTTTTTTAAAGCACCGGTTTCTCGTAAATACTTAAGTACGTTCTCATGCTCAAATCTGAGCACCGTACCCAAATCACACGAAATCCACGCTTCAATCGAATACCCTTCAACGTTGGCGAGTATTCCATTGAAGTTGAGCCTGTACTCATGTGTACATACTTAGGTGTTTTCGAGAAACCAGAGCCAGGTCTTGTTTGGGAAAGGTTTAAAATGATAAGATAGCGATATAAACAATTCATTTCATATTTTTAAATACACCTGCAACATTTATTGAGACACAGACATTTTCCACAAAATGGTACATGTCCACTACGGCAGGGAATCACGTGACGACAACATTTGCAGAAAAATACTCTAGAATACTGGTTATTAGGATTTAGCACTTCCCCAAACGGTATATTTCAGCATTTTCTTCTTTTGTCTCAATGTTTTCCTGGGCCTCCTTTTAAAGGGACGTCAAAAGTAAGTCTAGTTTGGGAAAGAAATAATCCCTTTCCCTGATTTGTTCCAAAGGATCTTTGTTCGTATGTCTTTGACTTTTAACAAAAATCTCGTAACTACGATTGTTTAAAGCTGCAGTTACAAGACTTTTGTTGAAAAGCAGTGATATATTTTATCCGAAGCTAACGTATCGGACCAGCCAGATATCGATATTTTATTAACCATACCTTGGCCAAAGAATAAAGTTTTTTAAAAAAGATTGATAAACACAAACTCCTGCAATGATCATTGAAAACACCCAATCTATAAAACTTAACCACGCGAACTTTAAGTAAATCATTGTTTTAATGAATTTTAGATAATAGGATATAACAATTGCTTTGTTTAGAGATATGATCAACTCCCTTTATATGTGATCCCAGGGAGTTGTTAAGGTGGTGTAACTAAATTTCTTTACAGCGAAACCATGTATTTAGTTCAAATTTATTCACCATGTCATTGATACCACGATGACAAGATAAAACAAATAGATCTATGTGGTCCGAAATCTGGAAAATGACTGTGTTTACATTTGAGATTCACATGAAGAAAAGAAAGATAAGCATGCGCTTAAATATCATATGGCCAGAGTTATCATCACTGTCTTAGAATTGCCTTATGTCATCAAGAATCTGTGCGAGGACAGCATAAATTAGACTGCGTGTCTATGCAGTTTTATAGGGACCCATGCTAGTCTCATATGCCACGACGGTCATTTTCCAAATCCTCTAGTAATTCATAAAATAAACACAACTTTCTACATCAATCCGCATATAGAGCATACACTAGAGCCACTGCATACAACACACGACTCTTGTACGTGGCCTCGGCGAAGCTGTCACACTTATCGTTCCAGATACACCGGCTCGTGAAGGACAGTGAGGGGTGCGAGTCCTGCTGCTGTCCTATAGCTACGATAGCCAGAATCTTATATCGTGGGTAGTCGAGCGCCTTCACTTTCTGTTTAATCTGGTCCGCTAGAAGCTTGGCTTGCCTGGTGCAGTCGTCTCTGTTATATGGCTTGTCTTTTAGGTTCGCCTCCAAAATGTCAGCAGCTATTTTCTTCGCTTTGTAGATCGGGAATTTTAGATCGGGTTCCAATTTATATGTATTTTCATAACGAATGTTCATTCCACGTTGTTTGCCGTCGGCCGACTGTGGGTGAATACTTCGACCTACCGACTCGGCCATTGACATACGCCGATCGGAAGACATCGAGCCTCTTCGGCCGACATACGGCATGTCGACGCCAGATTTCTTGTCCATCGAAGACTTCCGATCGCCTTTTCGGGAATCTACGGACGGCTTCCGGTCGTATATTGACTTCCGCCTCTCACTCGGCACCATGGATGCTTTACGGGCCGCCATTCTCAACCTGGAAAATATCAAGGTTCACGGATTTATTCAACCCATCAATAGGTACGAAACTCCTTGGTGAAATTTTGTGTCAGTCTATTGGAGAAATGTCTCAAGTCTTATTCCTTTTGATGCAGGTGTAGGGTACTTAATCGTCAGACTGCGCACATAAGCTTACTAATTTCAAAATTTGCGATATAAAGCCTATAACATACTATATCGCAATTATGTAACAAACAAATAATTGGGGTCGGCATAGCCTAGGTTTTTCATTAAAGTTACAACACAGAAAGTATAGGAGCAAAATGCGAACAGTTTGGTTATTAACATGTTCTTCTTTGATCTTTTAAAAAAATGTTTTTCTAATGTTTTTAAAGGGGATCTAATAACAAGGTCTTTTTAAGGGGGGGAGGGGGGAGTTACCTAACTACTTACAATATCCGACTATATTACAAAGGGGATGTATTTGTAACATTTACGCACACATATGTATAGCTCTTTTTAGCGAACAAATGGTACACCCTCCTTCGATCACAAGCCTTTCAGAGGATAGATTGAGTTTTGATATAAAACTCAATTTAATACATTTTTATTATTCATGTCCTGATATGATCAAACCATTTAATTCTAAAGGTTAAAGCGTTCCATTGAAAACCTAAATGGAAATGAGCAAATTATTGATAAACTTTGGGGTGGTATTATCATAAAGGGACATTACATTTAGATAATTATTGCCTTGCTTTACAATGTACATTCATGTCGAACCCTACCCTTATGTGTGGTAAAGGAAAGATTTAAAGAGAAATATGGAAACACTCTTTGTGTCTTTGGATAGAATGGCCCTAACGACTAGAGAACAACATAGTATGAGATCAGTCTGTGCATTTGGCAACAAATATTATCTTAGGCATAAGCAGTTGTTAGGGAAATAGCTCATGATAAATGACCTGGCTGAGCATTCATAGCTTATTGCTAGGGATGCTCTGCCAGGCAATTTATCATGAGCTATAACAGATGTAAAAACAACATAAAAAGGGATAATAAATATTTGCCAGGGTAACATTATTATTAATGCAAAATTTTATACTGTAAAAGATCGAAGAAAAACGGAAGGGAAGGGTTGTTAACAAATATTTAAGGGTACTATCTTCAATTAACAATTGATTGATTATTTGTGCATTGGACTATTTTGTATGTATAAAACGGACTTGAAAACCAATTCATTTTGTATCGATGAAAAATAATGTTGTCAATAAATGAATTATAACATGTTCCTGCTAAATGTACCAAATGACATTAACCCTTTTTCAAACAAGACCTGGTTTCGACATCCTTAAAAGAAAAGGCTTGGGAAAACAGTGAGACAAAAGAAGAAAACGCTGATAATCAGCATTTTCTCCTTTTGTCTCAATATTATTTGGAATATGATTTACGCATTTTATCTTAATTTCAGCAGCAGCTTTCAAGTTGGACCATCCTAAATATCAGGTATTTAGGAAAGGGTTAACCCATACTTTTGATACTTTTTCTAAAGAAGACCTGGTTTTGTCATACTGTATATCGTATACATATACATGTGAAAGGTTTGGGAAAACATTCAGATAAAAATGAAGTACCAGCATTTGCTCCTTTTTCCTTAATAGTTTCTATGCTATTTTATTCACGATTCTCTATCAACATCTGTATTGTCGTCTCTATTATCTTTCTATATGGAATCCAGAGCGTTTGCCGTTAAGGAAAGAGTTAACTCAGACATATGATCGCAAGTATGGAAAAGGAGACACAAGTAAAAATTTGCTGTAACGTACAGCAAAGAGAATTGTGTCGCGCTTGAAAATGATTCGGCAATATTTGATTTTTCTCTGTTTTTTTTTTTCAACACTTACTTTTTGCTGAATGTATATTTTTCCAACCAAATCTTAATTCTGATCGAAATTCCATCAATGACTCTAAAAGTGGCCTATCCCCAAGCGAAACACATACTTTATTACAATTTAATCCAATGAGCGGTTTATAGTAACCAGAGTACTGCATGAATTTTTTTTTTAGAAAATTTGAATGGATTCACTCAAGAAAGATTCCCGTATAGCCTATTTAGTTGAAATTTTGAAGAATAGAATGTTTGGGAGAAGAGGTTTACACACGGACGCACTCCCGTAACGGGACCATGCAATTAATCCCGCCAGAGGGGGTAAAATAGTAGGGTTCAAAAGAAAAAGAAATATATTATATAGATCTACTTGTTACTTGTTTAATCGTTAGCCTTTTGAAATGTTATTGTGTTTGACTTCAAATTCCAAAATCGGGACATTTTAACCACTCTAGCTCAGACGTTCCTATAATTATTTAGAAGAGAATAGTCGGTGTGTCTAAGATCAGATTGCATGTTAGTGCAGGCTGATCTTAGTCTATGCAATATGAAAACGCTTAGTGAACAGGAAGAATATGATACGTTTATTATCAAAGACATGGTAGAACGGACGCACAGCGGACACAACGCCAGTAAAACATGTATAAAATAGACATCGAGTCGTGAGCCGTGACGAAAGGCTACGGTATATTCCAATACATGTAAATAGGGAGGAGCGCTTATTTTCCACTGAATAAAAGCGAACAATGACTGGTATTGCGTGCTGTCCGCGATGCCGTGTGAGTTCAGTAGCTGTATCCAGATAGTACTTCGTCGATTTATTACAGGGAAACGGGTTCGAGTCACATATTGTCATAATACGAAATCCTTCTTCCCCCGTCAATTTAGACTCGCTGATCTTTGATCATTCACAGGTCGTTGTCTATCTATAGCCCAAAATAGATTGGTATTGTTTTGGGTGTAAGATGTAACGCAATGAAAACAATGCGATGTATCATTTTCGATAAATGGCCTGGTAGAGCAATTCGAGGTATTAGATAGAGGGGCATTTCTACAGAAATTGGACAAAACGTGTTCCACATCTTAAGAATTGGATTAATAAACAATCATAACCAATATGATTCTGGAAATTTGATTTATGTATGCATTGTATGTGTACTAAGATCAGGCTGCATGTATAATGATATTGATCTTTGTCTACACTGCCTGTAAACGTAGCTCTGTATATAAGGGATCCGACTGACTGTACTGAAATAACATAACCATATATAACACAATATAGACACATTTTAACCCTTTTCCCAAAACACGAAATGATTGAACTGTTCTGATTTCAAAGCTGCGACTAACCTGCTTAAAAACTTTCCACTGGGAACATCAAAAGCAGATCTTGTTTGGGAAAGGGTTAATAATGTTAGCGTGTGAAAAAGCCTAACTGTCTAATATTTTGGGGGGAAAAAGTACGAGAAAAACCATGTTTTGTTAGGGGAATGGTTAATTATTTTAGGTTAGAATCCCCTAAAAAGTCTACTATTTTGAAAAAAATATGTGAAAATATAAATGTAGAAACTAGCAATACACAGACTTGTTCAGTTAAAACCGATACTTGAAATTATGTAAGTTGGTCAGCCGAAATTGTATATTCAATACTAAAGACGTCGCGCTCAATGTTGGCGTACAATTGCGTAACCGACGTTATTTTGCAACGTCGCTACAGTAGGTGCAAAGAAAGAGCGGACAGCAACTTTTCGCACGATTTCACTCCGGTTTTGATTCTGTTTCGGTGCGTCACATGTATGCAATATAACTAAAGTTGAAAACACTTACAGAATGCATTGCTATTAATAGTAGGCTATAAATGTTGTTTCATTCTAATTTTGTTTACTACTTACGTCAGGATTCTACATTTAATAGATTTTCTTTTTATTTTGTATAAACAAGACCAGTCATTTTTACAGACCGTGAATTTTTATGTTTTTAGCCTTTCAATGTTTCTAAAGTTAACTTCATTTGGGTTGGTGTATGAACCGAAAATATCAAAAACTAATTTCACCGAATAATGTCCTTCACTTCCTAAACTGCCGTTTTTACTCGTTTTCCATGTCGGTACGTCGTACCATATCCCTAGCTATACCCTTGTTTTACAACATTGAACCTTGAAATTTTTCCAGGTATCTTATAGGATGACATTCTTTAGGTAAATGAACTATCAGAAATTTTGTTTCGAGCATGTTTTTAAAGATAAACATTTTGCGAAGATTTACTAGTATGCTCTTACGGCACGCTACGAGGTTGCGTTCCTTAACCTTTTTAAGGAGAGAAAAAATATCGTTTTCATATATTGAGACTTATGATTTTTTATCAGAGAGTTAATAATATGATAAAATTGCATCTGCGAAAAATAAAAAGCAATCGAATGAAAGGTAATAAAGTTATGATGAAATTCTACGGACTTTTTGTTCAGCCCTCGCGCGTAACGTTGACGTAACGTTTTTTGGACACTGTGACATTTCCGCTAGATTTACAAAAGAACGTTTTTCTTCTCGGCAAACAATCAAATTTCGCAAAAATGCATATTTTCTTATTGACATATGTTTGTACTTTTTTGTTGTTGTATTTATTTATAATAAAATGTTCTGATAAGACTTTTAAAATCTCTTCAATTTTACATATTTAACTAGTTAGTGTGTTTTTTCGGCGCGTGTGACATTGTCGCTAGAATTAAAAAGTTAAAATTTTCATATATTTTAAAGCGCGAACCTCCACCAAAAATTATATCTTTCAAAACTACAAACAATGTACTTCAAACTCAGCAATTAAAGTTTATAAAATAAAAGACATGTTTTTCTGTTTTGTCGTAGTATTTTAATAAATCCAAATCAAAAATCAGAATCTTACCTTTCTATCTATACTTATTAATCGCGCATTATTTCAGTCCTTTGTGCCTTTTTTCTGTAAAACTTGTTTTGACTTATAGAATAGATGACTACACGTCAGCGCGTAAACGATTTGGAAAGAAAAGCGCCGTTTTTGTCATTTTCAGACACATTTTCACTCACGATTGTGTTAATTTGGTTACATCTTACCCTATCGTTTAATGACGTTCGTGAACGTTTCGCATAAGATTAAAACTATCTTAAATCTTTAAACATACTTTTCGTTGGTAGCATTCACAAGGAAAACATTGCCAAATCCGAAGATATAAATTTCGCAAAATATTATTAATCCTATACATTCTGGTGGTAGTTTGAAAAGGAGTGGTATGGCGTTTTTTTCGTTTGTACGTCAACATCGAGCGCGACGTCTAAAGTACTTGTGGTACTTTGATTATTGAAGTATACATCACGATTAGCGATTCTTATTGTATGCATTCTGGTAGTTTAACAGATAGGAATTAGATATTCCCCTGGTATGCATTACTCTGGTCTTCAAATGGATAGGATTTATACATTCCCCTATTGCGAAACCGGAAGTAGGGACTTTCCATTGCTTTGCAAAAATAAAACAATCAAAATTTTGTTTACTTGAACTTTTTGTGTGTTATGAGATTGGATAAACATCAAAGCATACTTTGAAGTACTGCTTGATAAATATATCTAGTAAACAATATATAAGTAGGACATATACACGATTTTCAGGTACAAACAATTATCCCTCATGACGTAATTTCTAAAATTAGAAGAAGTGTATCACAAGATGTGTCGCGCATAGCGCGACACAATAATGCAATTTGAGACTACCATGAAACCATGAACAGACTACGTATAGATACCCGCGTTGGCCCTATTAATTTTGAATTTATTCTTATATAATATTTATTACGTCTTCATTACCATTACGTAGAAAAGGCAAGACACTATAATGGATCCTTATCTGACTTCAGTAAGTACAAGCCGATCTGGTGCCATTGTGACCACTAGTTCATAAGGGGATGCGAAATACCTGCCTATATGTATTAGTTATTATAATAAGATATAATATGGTGTATGTCTACCTGTCCGTCCGTCCACCGATCTGAAGTCATTTTGTGTCTGGTTCTATCCGCATGAGTTAATAACCCATTTACGACATTGTACATAAGATGTTCATCGAGACAATAAAACAGACGCCCTTTGTTCTGCTATGAGTTGAATTATTTTTCTGTCTCGAATCTTTAAAGCAAAGGACAACTTCAAACGGTTTTCAATGGAAGTTCAACTTTGACCTAAACGACACATGAATCAGTATGTCTAAGTTCAGAGCCATTGCCAATATCTGGACACCATTATGTCTCATTCAACCCGTGGTAATCAGCATTTTTGTTTTCCATAGGAAATTTCAAATATATACAAAGGTTTTACATTTAACATATTTTACGTTTGAAACCCAGTTCAAGTTGAACGAGTCTAAAATTTTGCCGTTTTTGGGGTTTCGCTGCCTATATGGACTCACGGTGCTCAAAATCTTATGGCTACAAAGTAGTTACAGACAACACAAAACTTTACAAAACAGCTAATTTGTGTATGAACAATTTTGAGACCAAAGGAGACCAAAGGATAAAATGTGGGTTTTCCGCTGTGTACGTTTTTCGGAAAAAGCATCAGCATGAGTATGAGACAAAGAAACTCAGAGATAGAATACAAGCCTCATGTGAGCTGGTATCTGGAGAATTTTGTGCTTTAGCCCTTTCCCAAACAAGACCTGGTTTTGACGTCCCTAGTAGAAAAGGCTTGGTAAAACATTGAGGCAAAAGAAGAAACTGCTGATAACCAGCAGTTTCTCCTTTTGCCTCAATATTTTCTTAGCTATATTGTACACAAATCCTTTCTTTTTCAAAGTCCATTTTGTCGTCTGCAGTAACTTTCAAATAGGACCATCCTAAAATTTTGTCGTTTGGGAAAGGGTTAAATAAACTGAGTTTACCAGAATTTGTATTGGTAGACTGTAATAAATTATCGGTACGTCACCATTAACTGGATGAAATTGTTCCCTATCATTTTGCTTTATGATTCCAACATTGTTCGGAATTTCTATGTGGTCTGATCAGGTTCCATGATGTTCACAAATAGCTTCTTCATGACCCATAGCAACTGTAAGATTACATTTTGGATTCCATCAGACTGCACTTAGGCACAGGCTGATGTAAAAAACTCATGATATCGAAAACCTTCATGACTCTTTTTTTACAATCCTGATTCAAACGAAGTAACTGAATTATAATAGCAGATTTTGTTCATTTATTGAATTTGCCATAGTAATACTTGTATCCATTTATCTTTATAGATTATTACTTTATGAACGAAGAAGAAGTGTGATTACCTTTATGAAGAATTCAATTAAAATCACAAACACATCAATTTGGAGAAAGATGAATAAATGATGTATAAATTATATTTATTGATAACAGGGTGTATATTGATATTTATTGTCCCTCCACAATATTTCCATTTTGTGCCAAATGTTAGAAACATAGCTCCAGATAAGAGGGTTAAATTCTCTCTGAACGTTTAGGTATAAATGCTCACTTTGAAATACGAGAAGGCTTGAAACTATAATTCCCAAATAAGACCTTGTTTTGACGTCTCTTACAGAAAGAGTTTTAGAAAACATTGAGACGAAAGAACAATGCTTTTAACAGCATTTATTCCGTATGTCTAATTTCCCTGTGCTTTATTTCAGACAACTCTTTTCTTCATTAATTTCCATTTTGTCGTCTGTAGCAGTTTTTATCTGGACAACCCTAATATTTTGGGAAATAGTTAGACACGTTTAGGTAAATGAAGTGAATGCTGATAAGCATTACTTTCCAACTGATCTTTAATTTTGCCAAGAATACGAAATTATTTTGCCTTCGCCAAAAACACCTTATCGGATTTTTTTCAGAAGTACCTATTTGTGTTCCTAGCTAATGGAATCAAATTATCGGAAACATTGCGAGAAAAGAACAAATTGAAGTATTTTTTTTGTATTTTCTGTATTCTTTCTATTGGATTAAAAATCTATGAATTACTTGCAAATTAGATTTAGATTGTCATTCATACAACTGGACCAGTCTATATTTAATCTTAAGGACAGATCCTCCAGTTGTTACTGCGCAACTTACTGCGCATATCCTAAATAACGAAATAAAGCTGTTTCAGTAATTTGCCTTTTCAGCAAATGTATTTTTTTACATTCAGTTAATGTTTGGTTTATAAATGACAAAACCATTTTCGGTTATTTCAATTTTCTCTGTTTGGCCAATTAAAGTGTAACAGTACTCGGATGGTACATTTCGCGTTCTATTACGCGTTCATCATGTGGCGTTAGCGATAGGAAATGGAGCAACAAAAGCAAAGTAGTGTCTTTTTGAGCTAGTCCGCTTCAGATGGACACAAAAGATGACACCTTTTATTATCTAAAGCTGGTAATAAGGAAGAAAATGGATAAAAGTAGTGAAACAATTTCGGACAGAGCTGCAAAAAGTAAACCAAATTTTACTTATAACTAAGAAAAACGCTTGGTTTGATATATTTTTCCTTTTTTGCTTTTGTAGGTATGACCAAGCACTATGTCTATACCAAAAAAGAAAAAAATTCTTACCGCTGGAATATTTTTTATTATCAGAAACGTTGCGAAAAAGAGCAATTTTAGCTTCTTTTGAAAGAATGTTTTATTAAAAATTTCAAAATCATCACTAAATTTTCCCAAATTGATACTCATTTAGACAGAATAAAACATATTGAACACAATAAAGACTTATTTATGTAATCCTAGTCATTTCGAACACCTTTTTTGTGGGTATTTAAGTGACACCTCATTTTTGCAATTATAGACAAGAGTAGTCTCCCTTGAAATCCAATAACTTTTTAATTCGCATGGTGACCTATAGTTTTTAAGCCATTTTTAGCTCCACTGGCCGAAGGCCAGCGAGCTATTGTCATGGCGTTGTGTCTGTCGTGCGTCCGTGCGTCCGTCCGTCCGTGCGTCCGTTAACTTTTTCTTTAAACATCTTCTCCTCTTATACCAGTGGGCCAATTTTGACCAAACTTGGCAGGAATGTTCCTTGAGTGACCCTTTTGAAAACTTGTTCGCAAATTTTTGATTCGTCAAAAAATGTGGGCGTGGCAGGGCGGGGCTTATCAGACTTAGAGAAATCATAAGAAAATTCCTTAAAAATCAACCATTGGGCCAATTTTAACCAAACCTGGCAGGAATGTGCCTTGAGTCATTCTTTTCAAAATTTGTTCACAAATTTTTACATTTGTCAAAAAATGTGGCCGTGGCAGGGAGAAAGGGGCTTATCAGACTTAAAGAAATCATAAGAAAATTCTTTAAAAATCAACCATTGTGCCAATTTTAACCAAACCTGGCAGGAATGTGCATTGAGTCATTCTTTTCAAAATGTGTTCACAAATTTTTACATTTGTCAAAAAATGTGGCCGTGGCATGGAGAAAGGGGCTTATCAGACTTAAAGAAATCATAAGAAAATTCTTTAAAAATCAACCATTGGGCCATTTTGAACCAAACCTGGCAGGAATGTGCCTTGAGTCATTCTTTTCAAAATTTGTTCACAAATGTTTACATTTGTCAAAAAATGTGGCTGTGGCAGGGAGAAAGGGGCTTATCAGACTTAAACAATCTTAAGAAAATTCTTTAAAAATCTACCATTGGGCCAATTTGAACCAGACTTTGCAGGAATGTTCTTTGAGTCTCTCTTTTCAAAATTTATTCACAATTTTTTACATTTGTCAAAAAAGTGGGCGTGGCAGGGAAGAAGGGGCTTATCGGACTTAGAGAAATCATAAGAAAATTCTTTAAAAATCAACCATTGGGCCAATTTGAACCAGACTTTGCAAGAATGTTCTTTTAGTCTCTCTTCAAAATTTATTCACAAATTTCAAGATTTGGCTGTGTAAGGCTTACAAAAAATCATGAGATAATTCTTCCACTTTAGCCAGTGGAGCGATTCAGGCCCTCCTGGGCCTCTTGTTTTTACTTCTCATATATTTAAATATCAGTACAGAAAAAATAGAAAAAATCTTACCGTAGGAAATAAATGGAGGATCTGTCCTTAAAACCAATAAAACTATGAGTTTGTCTGAAGCACAGTTTCAAACTAGTATATTCCCCTATCTGAATATTGTATTGTTATACCGAGTAAGTATCAGTTTTAAAATCATGAATATTGTTCCATTCTATAGAGGCTTCGGCAATGAAAAGGGTAGCTTCACATAAGGTTATGGCTTGGTGGCATACACCATTTTGCGTCTACAACACGGCCGGAGCGCGTCAAAAGATCGCCAGACGAATATCATATTTTTGACCCATTATGAACGTGATGTGGACGCGAAATTTGACCTTTAGATTCCTGTTTTAAAAATGTTTGGACCTATTTGAAGGACGAGTTCTGATATTTCGTTTTTAAAAAACAACTCTTTCCCAAACAAGAACTATCTGTTTTGAGATATCAGAGAATAAAGAAATTGCTGTTTATCATTAATACATTCTTTTTTATTTTTTTTTTCAAATAATGTTCCAGACTGAGCATCGAAAAGTAACTTTAGAAAGGACTCGTCCCCTTACCAACTCTCTATCCTTTCCTTGTTTGAAAAAAAGACAAGTTATTGTCGAGATATGTGGATATAACTACTTGGTAATTACCCATTAATTGGCTCGCTTAAGGGACGTAGAGGTCTCAGGGTCGATTCGGGTTGCAAAACCCACAATAGATGGTGGTTGTGAGTATTTCGAGGGCCCAGTGCAAAACTATTGTAACTACCTATTTTTGAGAAATTCACTTTTTTGCATTTTCTGAATCTTAAAGAAGGGATATATCATATGTTCTAATATCGGGTTTCAATTCTGTATAATTAAAAAGATATTTAGAATTTTAAAAATATTGTATCTCAATTGAAAGAAATTTGTTAGTGCAAAACTATTGTAGCTCAACTGTTTTTCAACTTTATTTCCACTCCAGCATCTACAATTATTGACCAATCGAGACAAAACTTGGATATAATGTTGGGGACTATAAGATCTGGAATGAGTTTGATTTTCAGTCTGATCGAAACAAGAAGTCATGAGTTATGTGCCCTTTACCTTGACAAATGGTCGCTTTTGACTGTTTTTGACTTTATTGACACTCTTGTTTCTACAATTATTAACCAATCAAGACAAAACTTGTACACAATGTTGGTGACTATAAAATCACGGATGGAGTTGATTTTCATATCGATCAAAACAAGAAGTCATGAGTTATGTGCCCTTGAAATTGACTGTTTTTGACTTTGTTTACACTCTAATATCTACAATTGTAGACCAAACAAAACAAAACTTCTTTACAATGTTGGTGACTATAAGATATCAGATAAAATTGATTTTCAGCTCAATGCGACTAGGAAGTCTTGAGTTATGTGCCCTTGAATTTGACAAATTTGCTGTTTTCGACTTTACTTCACTCTAATCGTCATAAATAATAACCCATCAAGATGAAAATTTGAGATGCTATTGATTACCACATGATCCTGGATTAGTTCGATATTCAGCATAATAGAACAAGAAATTGCTGAGTAATCTGCCCTTGAATTTGACAAAGTTGTCATTTGTGTCTTTCTTTTCACTCCATCAACCAGATTATATATTGACCATTCAAGACAAAACTAGGACACAATGTTGAAGAATACTAGATCTTGAATGAATCTGAATTTCAGTATAATTGGACAAAAACTTACTGAGTTATCTGCCCTTAAAATTGACACAATTTCCGTTTTTAACTATGATAAATACAAAAGTCAAAACTAACCATTGGGTAATGGGTAATAAATCTGCACCCGTGTAGTAGAACTCGTGTACTCGTTTCAGCCCTAGTCTGCATTCAAAAGATCAAACTAAATTTAGAGGAAATTGTAAGTATTTTCTGGGAAGTTCTTTAACTAAATTATAGGTTAAGTGTTGATAAGGATGTATACAGGATAATATTCAGAAATGTCATATCATGTTGGTTTTTGATAATAAAAAAAAGAAGAACCAGGGAACATGCCATGTTAGAACTTTGCATGTTACATACTTTTGGAGAATATGACAATCTTATGTTTTCATGTGTTTTGCAATTTGACTGACTGCACGACAGATGGATAAAAACAAAACAATATAACTGAACTCTTTAGATAATTATATGCAGGCATAAAAAATTACTGAATTTGAAAGAATTTTTTGTATTTATTTCTGAAATATGAGATTTAATATGAGCTTTAGATGTGAAAGCATGTCGGGACAATTAAACTTTCCATTCATATTTTTTTCACTTGAAAATGACCTTGAATTTAATGAAATATATCCTAGACTTAGAATCAAAAGATGCACACAAATAACAAAAGCAGACATAGACAGGTTATGCTCCCCGAATTAATGTTTGTCACAAAAAATTTCACCTGACCTGTAAAATCAGAATAGGCTACCGGTATCATACATTTTAAATCCCCATTCCCATGACACATTTTTTGTACACATATACCATGTAAAAAAAGTTTAGCAACACTGACTTTGTTAATTGAAAACATGTATTTTCTGTGATATTTATTTCACAATCGCTTTTTGGTAAAGTTAATAATTGTGTCAGAGACATTGTCTTGACATAGGTGAGGGGTCAAAACAAAAAGTCACAACGTAATTCGGTTTCGATTATGAGTTCATTTTCAAGCAAGAACAGCAGTGAACCAATTTCTTATCCACTTAAATTGTTTGTACACAGTATCAACATTCACTACTTTATCAAATGATTGAACATTATTCGTGTCATTGCGATCATGCGCACGTCTTCCTTAAATGCACCATATGTGCTCTATGGGTGACAAATCAGAAAGAAAGGGATGATTATGGGAGAACATTAACTTGTTTACGCTTAAAGCATTTAGGACTCTATGCCAGACAAGTCTGGTGCGTTCATGGTGTAGCGCCAAGGAAATTACAACGTATGGTCAACATCTAGTAACCCTTCGTCTGTGGAGGCGATTACGGATGGTAAGTGTGGATACTCTATGTTGAAATTCCTGTGGAAGCCACTCATGTTTTTGTGCTAATATGGAACATCTTTGTCGTGATGTTACGAAATTGTGACGGTCATCGTATCGTGGTGTTTTTCTTCGGCGTCCTTGACCGGGACTATCTCAAAATACAAAAAATGGCTTACATGGCATCCTCAAACGGTTACTTATGCTAAGACGTACACGAAATTCAAAAAGACATCTTTATTGCCGATTCCGCCACGTAGGAACACATTAGCGATACAATGTCCTTCTAACGTAAGCCCATAGCGTAGTCCCACAGTGTTGGAGAAAACTCTTTTTAGTGGCTTTTTTCATACTGGGCAAAGACAATAATGTTCACACCTAAATGTTTTCTAGAATTATACTCCATACACTTGAATACCATCGCAGACATGAAAACCGGAAATGCACACCTGGAGTGCGAGACGCACGCGATGGCGGTATACAGAGTGTCCCCCCAAAAAAACGGAACCCTAATTCTAAGTCAAATATTTAAAAGCGTAAGCGAAAAATCTTATTTTTGAATTTGCAATACTGAAGATTCATCATTTTTGCATTTGTGTTCCAAATTTCACTTAAAAATATACATCGGTTCAAAAGTTATAAGCAAATTAATAATGACACTAAAAAACCGATCTGACATGATATTGATTTTTGCGTCTTGTTTGTTCGTGAAAGCGCACTAACGGTCAGCTAATGAATTCTGTACCGTTGTACATGTATGTACCGATTTTCTCAAAATCTAATATGTTCACGTTCTGTACGTTCAAATTGAGTCCATAGGGTGGCTGTTTAAATTAATTTCAAATTATTATGTGATTCATTTCATATGACTCAGTTTTAACTTTTATTTTCATGAATTACAAGCTTGACATGTTTCCTAAAATTAGTCCAGTCTTAATTTTCTTGCATAGTATACATTTCTGTGGACTATGATTTCATTCTTTTTGGTGAATTTTGTGTTATTTGTTTTTTGCATAAAGGTCAGTGTCGGGTCAAATGAAACCTGTAATACTTTTTAATTGAGCATTGACCGGCATGTTGGTCAGACATAAAATAAGTGCCTATAATTATTATTCATGAGTCTGTGATGCACTTGGATATTTTGTTTGTATTCATTTTAGTTACATCGCAGCATTAATAGTTTATTTATTAGCAAAAAAGATGAAATGAAAATGCACTGTTGTGAATACAATGTTTCAAAATTATTTTTGTATTGTATTGAATATATTTACCAATTGTATAGCGTCAATTTATCCAATGAGTGTAGGCGCGCACTGCAAAACGAAAAGATCGATATCGTGTTAAAATGGTTTTCCGGGTATATTCATTTGAATGCCGATATTTTCAAAACTAATAATCATTTTTCAACCAAATTTTAACTGCTAATAGAAAACTGTCGTTGCTATTGCATATGTAAATTTGGTGGAGAAATATTACTTAATACATGAGAAATGTAATTTCAAAAATGGGTTCCGTTTTTTTTGGGACACTCTGTAGAATTCACCTGTTTGTATTCTCTAGCTATAATCTATTGTATAAACGTTTGATTTGATTTTAAAACAAAAATAGTTTGGTTACTTAAGATATTTACATTTTTTAGTGTGTGGTGTAAATAGTCTGGTGCATTACAGCTGACAATAAATGACCTAGCTATTTGCTAGAGATGCTCTGCCAGGTCATTATCGTGAGCTATACTCAAGTATAGAAATTTATTAAATTCTAATTATTAGATTTAAAGAAATAGGACAAAAACTAAATTCTACATTCAAATTGAGAATCAGAGAGAAGGGGTTCTTGTCAGTATCCAGGAATTTTATATTGAAATTTCATTCAATTTGGTCTAAGGGTTGTGGAGAATTCGCTTCCGACAGACTGACAGAAATAGATGCAAGACTTTAATACATTTAGCCCCCTTTTACCATGAAAAGTTTTTTGTTCATAGATTAAAACAATGTATGGTCTAAAACATTTAATTTGTCACTTAAGTACAAAGGACCTCTATGGATAAGGCGAGAAATCTCCCTAAAAGGCTCAAATGGAAAAGTCAATTTTCAAAACATGCAAATTGATAATTATTTCGAGCTGTATTGTTAGATGTATACCTAAATCACATGAAAAGGGATTTTGTACAATCAAAATGATTCGACATGTACAGATAAATCTTGGTTTCTTTACATACCCCAAAAATTATATTTTCTTACCCCACCAGTATTTATTTAACCACAATCAAGTTTTATAATGTTTTATCAGCAAGAATTTTTCTGTAGATGTAAGGACAATTGGTGTTGAAATCATAAACCAGTTTTCGTTTTGTACTTAATGCGCATGCGCATCATTGAAACGAGTTTAAAGGCAAAATTTTCCCGCCAAAAATATGGAAATTGGTATATGGGTACTTTTTTAGTATAAAAGTTTGTCCCCCCCCCCCGTGACCCAGGAAATCCTTTTAACCAAGGAAGCCTTTAGTCAAGTTACACAACATATGTCAATGGGAAGCTGGGTCAAGGGGGGGGGGGGGGAACGATGTTCGCCAGCCCAAGGAAGGTAGGTATTCCTCGGTTTTTGGCGGGAAAGTGCGCTTTTAAAGTTGTTTCAATGATGCGCATGTGCAATGCGGACAAAACCAAAGCTGTTATATGATTTCCACACCATCTATCCTTGAATATGTAGAAAATAAATTGCTAATAAAACTAAACGAAACTTCATTTTACCTCTATTAATTCCGATAGTGTAAGAAAATGAAACCATTTAGGTGGGTACAAAAATCAAGAGTTATCTGCAACTATAGCACTTTTTAACTGACATAAATCGGTATTCATTTCATTTATTTATCTGTCTAACCATAAAGCTTAATTTTGTTTCTCAATTTGTAACTTTTGAAAAATTAGCACATCGAGATGAGCCTTTTAGGGAGACTTCTCACCTAATCCACAGAGGTCCTTTTCATTGACTTCAGATCACTCTAGATGAAAGTACCGGTTATTAGAGAAAAAATGATTTCTACATAAAGGCCCCTTTTTGCATGACACAGTCTTAATTGAGAAATTGAATTAAAGGCTTTCTTGGAAATATTCCAGGTAGTTCATATATGACTTTTCATCAAATTGGGTCAAAGGGTTGCTGAGATCTAGTTGCAGAAGGATGGACAAATGGACTGAAGAATGCATGAACAGACGGACAGACAGCACGGACAGACAGCGTGGGGACTATAAGCTCCCTCGATTTTTTTCAGAGAGCATAAAAACTACCAGTATATAAATTAGAGTTTTGTAACTTAAGTACTTTCAAAGATTTACAAAGAGATAGCATTTTGTTAAGTTTTTATGATTTAGTCCACAGACAGATAGATGGACAGACATACAGACAACAATATTTTCTTCATCTTTTTATGCCTCACATAATAAGGTGCTAGATATAGTCATATTTCATTAGTTTTGCATTTATGTATTTACAGCAAATAGCTAAAATTAAATGTCACAATAGTTTTGCACCAACATTTTGTGCATACAATTGATGAATTTTGGTGCAAAACTATTGTAAGTCAAAAATGTTCAACAAAAGAAAATTTTCATAAGTTTTGTTGAAATAAATAAATTGATTGAAATTCTTATGTTCCAATACACTTCATATAGAAATTTTGAGTAATTACGTTAAATTTTTAAAAAAAAAATTATTAAGTTTTTTCCCTCTCCTGTAAAATTTTACAAGGTAGTTACAATAGTTTTCCACTAACCCCTCGATTTGGAGTTGATGATGATATCTTCAGAAATTAAACTTGAGCTTGTAATACCCCAAAATCGAAAATATTGAGTAACGCGATTCGCCGCCGTTGAATATGAGATTTGCATTCAACACTGTTTAGTATTTTAATAAGAAAGAGGTCGAGATATAGTTTTTTTTCCACGAAACGATTGCTTGACACTTTTATTTCATTATATAATTATGTTCTGGTAATTTTACGATTGTTTCGACATACTGGTCAATGAGTCACACATCGATAGGTCACGAATCAACAATCGATTGTCCTCAATCATTCATTGACCCTTTCTCAAACAATACATGGACGTCCTTCATATCAAAGGTTTGGGTAAACATTGAATCAAAAAAGAAAATACAAATAATCAGCATTTTCTTATTTTGGCTCAATATTTTCACATATAAATTGTACGTTTGTTACATATCATCGTCTGTTTTCAAGAAAAACCTCATAATTGCGACTTGTTTTATGCTGCAGTTACGAGGTTTTCGTTGAAAAAAGGCGACATATTTGGCAGCTTTAAAATTGAACAAGTCTAAATATCACGGTGGAGATTGTGCACGATGGGATCGATAACGAATACGGAAAAATTTGCCTCGCTTTAGGTAAGAAATTGTGCAATAATTTTCTTATTCCTGCGTCAATTTTCAAGTGGTTTGTTGCATGTACCCGCATTACTGAGCTCTTTCCTCAGATATATGACTTGTTTGTAGAATCTTTGTACTTTGTCCAAAAATTGATCCCAACCGACCAGAAAACCAACAAAAAATTCAGGCCCTTTTTCAAGTCGGTTTGGATCGGTTTTTGAGAAAAGTACAAGGAGTTGCAAGATAGGTGATACATCTGAGAAAAGGGCTCAGTACGACGGATTACATGCAATAAACCGCATGAAAATTGACGCAGAAATAAGAAAGTTATTGCACAAGTTCTTACCTGAAGCGTGGTTAATTTTGCAGTAATCGTTACCATTTCGCTTTCTGGTCGGTGGGGACAATATGTCGGAAAAAAGTACTGTGAGTTATCTAATATGTCATACATTCGATGAAAGAGCTCGGTAAGACGGGGAACATGCAACAAACTTTTTGAAGATTGACTAACAAATAAGGAAGTTATCTTACTTAAGGATCTTACCAGAATCGAGATTATTTTGTCCGTATTCGTTATCCATCCCATGATGCACAATCTCCACCTTGAATATGCTCCCTGGGAAAGGTTTGAGTACTTAATTTTTATTGACGAAAAAAAAAAAAAAAAATGATTATATTTTTTTATCACAAATTCTGGTTATACCGAATTAAGTATGAAAAGTTTTGAAACCCCGAAAAGCACGAAATGGTGGTAACGCATTTTTGTTACGATAAAGTACTATATGTACCATGTATCTTACCTAAATTACGAATACATGTACATACATGTATTTCAAATTCACTTTATTTATCCCTTACGTGCAAATTATGCACATTCAGACGCATTCTAAAGTCTTTGTAAGTTAAACGATATCCACCCGTATTCAATACATGATAATTCATTCTGATGTCAGAGTAGGTAATTCGATATCGCTGCTTTTAAACGAAAATTTCGTAATTGCAGCTTTAAACAAGCTGCAGTTACGAGGTTTCCGTTGAAAAACGACGATATTAAGCAAGTAGATCGACGATTTGTCGCCATCATTTGTGATGAAAATGTTATATTTATTTATATCAATCTAATAGAATTATTCAAAATACAAGTAGTAATCAAACATAAAATATCTATACATATTCTTTGTTTATGATCAATGCTTCGATCGCCTTTTTTTTCTTCGTGCATTCTTTATATATACCATGTAAAAAAAGTTTAGCAACTCTGACTTTGTTAATTGAAAACATGTATTTTCTGTGATATTTATTTCACAACCGTTATACATTTTAGCATATGCATTTACGCACAACATTCAAAGGTCGCTTTGTAGTAACGTTAAATATTGTGTTAGAAACATTGTCTTGACGTAGGTAAGGAGTCAAAAGAAAAAGTTACAATAGAATTCGGTATCGATTATGAGGTCATTTTGAGCAAGAACAGCAGTGAAACGATTTCTAATCCACTTAAATTGTTTGTACACAGTATCAACATTCACTACTTTATCAAGAGATTGAACGTCATTCGCGTCAGTACGATCACGCACACGTCTTCCTTAAATGCTCCGTATATGCTATATGGGTGATAAATCAGAAAGAAAGGGATGATAATGGGAGTACATCAATGTTGTATACACTTAATTTGACTTAAAGCATTTAGGAATCTATGTCAGGCAAGTCTGGTGCGTTCATGATGTAGTGTCAGGGAAATTACAACGTATGATCAACGTCTAGTAACCGTTCATCTGTAGAGACGATCACGGATGGTAAGTGTGGATAGTCTATGTTGAAATTCCTGTGGAAGCCACTCGGAAGTTTTGATGTCGATATGGAACATCTTTGCCCTGACGTTACGAAATTATGACGGTCATCTTCTCGTGGCGTTTTTCTACGACGTCCTTGACCGGGACTATCTCAAATCCCATAAATTGGTTCACATGGCACCCTCAAACTGTTACTTATGGTTTGAGATGCGCAAAATTCAAAACGACTTCTTTATCGCCGGTTCTGCCACGAAGGAACACATAAGCGATAAAACGTCCTTCTAACGTAAGTCCATGGCGTAGACCCACAGCGTTGCAGAAAACTCTTTTTAGTGGCTTTTCCATGCTAGGCAAAGACGATTATGTTTATACCTAAATGTTTTCTAGAATTGTGCTCTATACACATGAATACCATGACCGACATGAAAACCGGAAATGCGCACCTGGAGTGCGAGACGCACGCGATGGCGGTATAAAATTCACCTGTTTGTGTTCTCTAGCTATAATCCATTGTGTAAACGTTTAATCTTATGTTAATACAAATTTTTTTTAGCTACTACAGATATTTACATTTTGTTGCTAAACTTTTTTTTACTATATATGTATATAAAATATTTGTGAACAATTACATGTACTTCCTTTTAATTTGTAAAAAATAATGGACAATTTCTGGGCAATATTTCTCAAGGAAGTAGAAGATTTTAAAATACATCACCTATAGGCTTTATTTAAATAAAATGTCTCTTGTTGTGTACTACCGAATGTCATATTGAAACAGAAACACGTTGAAAAATAAAATTATTTACTTGCACAATAAACAACAGTTCATGATGTCCGCTATCTAGGCATATCAGTAAACATGTATACATTCGTAAAAAATAATTTGTTGTTATCGTTCATAAACCACAAATATTGACATTTATTGCTAAAGGTCACTCGGCCTTGACCCGTTTTCTGATATCTGTGATAATGGGATCATGATGTGTTGTATCTGGAAATAGGAGTCTTTGAATTACATGTTTATCTTTAAGGTCGTCTACCCCTAATGAGATTCGCGTGACGTCGGAATTATTCGGCGCGATCGAAAATATTCGGCGGTTGAACTCTCCACCGCCGAATGTTTACGACCGCGACCGAATAGGTTCGGATACGTAACGACGACGCTCGACAAAAGCCGATGTTTTATGAATCCCAAAATGGCGACATTACGGCTATTCTACTTTAATCAAAAATTAGACACAGGCCTCCAGAATCTATGAGATTTGCTGGTCAACAAACTTCTAGATCACTTAGGCAAGGCGAATTAACGCATAAACCATAATCATTGCTAACGAAATGCACTAAGTGCTTCAGTGGCGCGTGCTAGATTTACATATGGCTGCTTTTCTTCCAACGCGTCGTAGGTACAGCTTGCGCAAAGCTGCATTTGCGAGGTTTTTTGAAGAAAAGCGGCAGAATGTATGATGTCTTGGTCATTGTATCTTTAGTTGTGGTCAAAAGCCTCTTAAATAACACGTACCTGTCATTTTTTGCGTAACGGCATGTGAAAACTTACTGATCGCTGACCAGCGATATCTTGCTTGGTGAGTACTAATTTTTAAAAGATATACATTCTGGCAGTTTCTACCTGAAACAACAAAAGAACATTAACAACAACATTATTAATGAATAAAATTGTAGTTACGTTCTCGAACGAAACAACGTTAGATATTATTATAATTATGTGTGCACTCCAGCAATCATGTAAGAATGTGCATGAGAGATGTAAATGGAGATTATCATATCATTTCCATCCTTGCGTTTTTCTCCCAAAGCGCCAATGTCATATAAGGAAGCTGACAAGGTAAAACTAATATGAAGGTCAAGTTTTTATGAATTATATGTACAAGTATACATCAACTTTATGTCAATAAACGCGACCTGTCCGATTCAATCAGATCTTGGTCGGATATCAATAACAGTTATTGTTGATACTAATAGTGTCATATTTGTCAGGTTTAATTACGATGGGCACGCGGCAATAGTTAGAGACAACAGTCGCCATTGTTTACTGTAATATACATGTGAACATACCTGTAACATTGTCATTATGTCGTCCACCTTTGAAGTAAAAGGTCGTTTGGGTCTAAGACTGAATTAGGGACATGGATTTGTTCCATCGAACGGATTAAGAGCATCGTTTAGTAGCCAGGATTTATTTTAGTTTTTCAGATTGACAATTTGTTGACTGCCGTATTGATTAGAAGCTTACTTGCATAATCGGTATATTTGATGTATAATAATCGTACATTTTTTTTGAAATCGTGTGAAATCGACCAATTTACGCGAATAATGCGAGTTTTGAATTAAGAAGCATTTTGCAGAGAAGACAACACTTATAAACAAAGTAGAGGAGTTGTTACTGACTATATTTGTTTCCGACTGTCTCTTGAATCTGGAGTTATCTGTAACAAAACAATAGGAAATGTAATTTGAGAAAGTTTAAGAAACTGTGATGTTTGCGTGAAGATACCTGTAGCAGAAATACCAAATACAGAAAATGTACAACACGACAATGTTATTTTCTGTAGAACAGAACACCAGTACACCTGTCCCAGCAGGTCTACCGATAGAGGTGCTACATTTCCACATATTTATCGAGTATTTACCCGTGGTTGTGTTCACGGCCAGCCTCTGTGTTGTGGGTATCGTCGGTAACATCCTCACAGTGGTGTTCTATAAACCTAAACTGCTGCGATCCTCCACACCGTTCCTCATAGTATCACTAGCTGTCGTGGATATCATCGTGTGTCTGCTGGGGATCGCCTCCGTCCTGGATATGTGTGTCAACATTCTGTTTAGTGACCGTATATTGTGTAAAGCTGTATACTTCCTGGATCAGTGGATGATCTATATATCTGTGTTAATACTGTGGATTA
Organism: Fragum sueziense; assembly: GCA_963680895.1. Taxonomy (NCBI): domain Eukaryota; kingdom Metazoa; phylum Mollusca; class Bivalvia; order Cardiida; family Cardiidae; genus Fragum; species Fragum sueziense. The sequence continues at coordinate 72,780,157 of OY804594.1, read as the reverse complement.
TTGCAATCGACAGATACATCAAACTATGTCGTCCTTTCGGATTCCAGTTCACAATGAGTAGAGCTAAACGTGGAATCGTTGGTATTGTGATATTTTCGTTTGTTGTATCCATTCGAGACATTGTGACCTACGACGTGATAGATATACGTATAGAAAACTTAATTAACCTAACCGAACCTGTCATAGGTCATTACTGTACAACTTCTCTAGACAAAGATCTTAAAGATCTTATATTTTATTCACATATATTTGACATGAGCTTGATCATCATAGTATTAATAACATTCGCGTTTACATACAGTAGAATCGGTTATAAGTTACTGAAGCATAAGCAGTCAGTACAAAGATCGTCCGAGCGACCGTTCAATGTTGAACAAGATGACAGTAGCGTGAACAGTGACTCACACAAACATACACTAGACAGTATATCTAACTGTAGCAGCGTGCCTAGCAGCCCGGGACGGACCAGAAAACATGGTACAACACTGGCACCTCCAACACACATCATCGGTGTTATTGCAGAAACTCGCAACTCCAGCTTGACTAAAGCTGGAGTTACGAGGTTTTGTAATAACACAGACGACATTCTTCATAAAACATGTCACAACAATAACAATACTAAAGGTGCTAGCCCAGTCGTCAACAAGATATCCGTACAGTCGACTGTATCTGTGAATGCGTTTACTAAAAGTGTGACGCAGATGAAACAGTCAGAGAGGAACGTTACATGTATGATGTTTGCGGTGTCCCTGGGTCTAGTTGTTTGTTTTACGCCGTATTTCCTGGTCAGTATGACAGCCAGGGTTCACGACCCCGGTAAGATCGAGATCGAACCGTTAGTACAACTTGCAGTCCGATCTCCATTCTGGAACAGTGTCATTAACCCGATCTTATTCTCCGTCTTTAACCCAAAATATAGGAAATATGTGAAAAGATTCTTTTGCAAATGCTGTTGACAATTTGAACACTTTCTTGAAATTTCTGTTTGTAACAAACGGCAAAATTATGTTTATCAATAAATTATTTGCAATAAGTACTGAAAATATTGAGTCAAAGGAAAGAAATGCTGGTAATCAGCATTTTCTTCTTTATACTCAATATTTTCCCAAAGATTTTTTAATAATGTATGCCAAAATCAGGTCTTATTTTTGAAATGGTCAAATCCCTCTTTTGACTATCATAATCTTGTTTTTACAAACATTTTTCATAATAAATCATAAGGATTTTAATGAAACAAATTCTTAAAAACATAGTTTGTTGTTTTTGTTCTCGTCAGTGTCACAGCCCGGGTTCACGACCCCGGTAAGATCGAGATCGAACCGTTAGTTTAACTTGCAGTCCGATCTCCATTCTGGAACAGTGTCATCAACCCGATCTTATTCTCCGTCTTTAATCCGAAATATAGGAAATATGCGAAAAGATTCTTTTGCAAATGTTGCTGAAGTCTTTAATCCAAAATATAGGAAATATGTGACGAGGTTCTTTTGTAAATGTTATTGAAGTCTTTAATCCAAAATATAGGAAATATGCAAAGAGGTTCTTTTGTAAATGCTGCTGAATTCTTTAATCCACAATATAGGAAATATGTGAAAAGATTCTTCTGTAAATGTTGAAGTCTTTAATCCAAAATATAGGAGATATGTAGATAGATTCTTTTGCAAATGTTGTTGATATTTAGAACACTTTCTCGAAATGTATGTTTGCAACAAATGACAAAATTATGTTTATCTAAAATTTGTTTGCAATAAGTACTGAAAATATTGAGTCAAAGAAGAAAACGCTGGCAATCAGCATTTTCTTCTTTTGACTCAAAATTTTCCCAAAATATATCTTTAAGGTATGTCAAAATCAAGTCTTGTTTTAGAAATGGTCAAATCCATCTTTTGACTAACAGAATCTTGTTTTGACAATCAATTTTTATATTAAATCATAAGAATTCTAATGGAATAAATTCTTAAAAAACAAGTTGTTGGTTTTGTTCTGATCCGTGTCAAAGCCCGGGTTCATGACCCCGGTAAGATCGAGATCGAACCGTTAGTACAACTTGCAGTCCGATCTCCATTCTGGAACAGTGTCATAAACCCGATCTTATTCTCCGTTTTTAATCCAAAATATAGGAAATATGCAAAGAGGTTCTTTTGTAAATGTTGCTGAAGTCTTTAATCCAAAATATAGAAAATATGTAAAGAGGTTCTTTTGTAAATGTTGCTGAAGTCTTTAAATAAAAATATAGGAAATAATTATGTGTAAAGGGTTACTGAAGTCTTTAATCCGAAATATAGGAAATATGTAAAGAGGTTCTTTTGTAAATGTTACTGAAGTCTTTAATCCAAAATATAGGAAATATGCAAAGAAATGCTTTTGCAAATGATGCTTAAGTTTTTAATGCAAAATATAGGAAATATGTAAAGAGGTTCTTTTGTAAATGTTGCTGAAGCCTTTAAGGTTTACGAACTGAGAATGAAAACACCACTTTCTAGCCATACGAAATGCATCAAATTACACACACTTGTAAAAAAACTTCACATAAATTGATTCACCAGGCCGGATTTCAAGATTATGCTTCAAGAAGAAAATAATTTACAAATATTATTTTACTCTATTTTCATATGCAAGGGAGGTAATTTTAAACATTTTTGTCAAATATTTCCCTAAATATGCATTATTTCAAAATTCTAAACCATACAAAATGCTTATATTTGTATTTGGAATGGAAATGTAACACAGATTAGGAATTACTGGCACTTTTCAAATTTCGCCTCTGGCTCTGCATTTCATTCTCTGTTCGTACACTTTAATCCAAAATATAGGAAATCTGTGGAGAGAGTTTTTTTGTAAATGTTGCCGAAGTCTTTAATCCGAAATATAGGAAATATGTAAAGAGTTTTTTTTTGTAAATGTTGATGATGTCTTTGATCCAAAATATAGGAAATATGTGAAGAGATTGTTTCGTAAATGTTGCTGAAGTTTTAATCCAAAATATAGGATATATGCGAGGGATTTGTTTTGTAAATGTTGCTGAAGTGTTTAATCTAAAATGTAGGAGACATGTGAAAAGATTATTTTGTAATTGTTGGTGAAGAGTTAACTCTTTCTAAACGACAATTTAAACCAGTCTACTTTGAAAGCAGTTGAAGAACACAAAATAAATGATATTAAATGTAGAAGACGCGTATATTACAGACCAGAAGGACCTTGGTGGGGCATTTGCTGATCATACGTAATTTCTTCTTTTCAGTCAATGTATTCTGGAACTTGTTTTCCCAGGAGTGTCAAAATCGCGTCTTTTATTGGAAAGTTACATTTTCCAACAACTACACAGTTTGGGTTTTTTCCGAATTGAAACAGTTGCAGACGACTTTTTTAAATTTCACATAGATTTAAAAAATGAATTTCAGGTAACAAAACATTGTGGGATATGAAGAAATTGTTTGTCACAAGCATTTTTTTTTCATTTTGCACCATTTCTCCGACCATTTTCGTGAGGGGCGTATCTGAGTGGGAATGGATAAATAAGAAAACATAAAAAACATTGAATAAATTCTCATAGTATTTTATGTTCAGTTTTCCCGGTCATGATACTTCAGAATGACCCACCCACCGAGGATCCAGGCATTTGTGCAGGGGCTACGGTGGGTACTTTTTCCAGAAAGAGGGTGTTCGACGGAGCCTGGTGTAAGAAAATTCATACAAAACCATATGGATAAATCCCTCTTTGACCATATCCGAATCAGGACCGCGCGACAGTGGACACCCTTCCCAATTGGAACCGAGCATGCATAGCATATTAGACAGCTACTGAAATGACTGTGTGGCAAATAACGATTGTCCTATTCAATTCTATCATATTTACCTGTCTGTCCCAATTCATTTATTGGGTCAAGTAAGATATGTCATCATAAAAGCTTTTGCATTTGGACCTGTCAAAACACCATTAGCCAATGACGAAAATGTAGACAGACTCACACTCACAACTTGTCTGCATGTCATTGTCGATTGTCTTAAGGTTTACAGACCCTGAAAAAAACAGCACTTTCTAGCCATACAAAAGGCATCAAATTATACAATTATTGGCACTTTTCAAATTTCGCATCTGGGTCTTTGGTGCTTTTGAGGGTTCGGATACCTTAATACATCCAGATACGTACTAACTTTGTATAATATAGTAGACACTCCCGTTCCCTAACTATACTTCTCTAAAACATGACCTGATCTGACTTATAACTTCCCCTCTGTTATAGATTGAACGATAAATGATCTGGCAGAGCATCTTCAACTTAAATCTATATATGTTCTGCCAGGTCATTTATCGTGAGATATAGTTTGTCGTTCTAATAACATCGCACAGTGTTTAAAGGCGAAGCCCAAGCTTAATTGGTTTCGTCTTGCTCTGCGACTATAATGTACTCTGATATGGTCAGGAAGTTTTCAGCATTTTTTATTTACTTTAATGTTTTCCTGCATTATAATATTTGAACTTGTCTTGGGATAATTGCTTTATTTTGAAAAAAAGGATAATGGTAAATAATGAAGGATTGGAAGATTTTGAATCGTGCATACAACAAGTATTTCTAAATACCAGGAGACATTTTCCATTTCAGAATTTCCCGAAATTTAAATGAAATAAACTTGACAGGTTGTCAATTTCCCATCCTGAAATATTACAAATAATTACTGCCAGGAAAACTGTTCACATTAATCAAATATTTTACAGTTTTGTGGCTATAGTCTATTGTAATAACTCAATTTAACCCTTTCCCAAATAAGATATTGTTTTAATGTTTCTAGAAGAAAATGCATTTATTAGGAAAACATTGAGAGAAAAGGAGAAATTGCTGATAATCAGCAATTTCTCCATTTCCCTCAATATTTGTATGCTTTAACATACACATTACTCATTTCGGTATAATTTTATTTGTCATCTGCAGCAGCTTTCAATTTAGACTACCCTATTACTTAGGCGTAATGGAAAGGATTAATTGATGATTTAAAGCTTAACCCTTTCCCAACCAATTTAACTCGAGACCCTAGCTACTGCGTACAACTAGTGGAGTATGATATTTACACGTTCTGTGTACAACATAGCACAGAAAACATCAAGGAAAAAGGGTGAAATGCTGACCATCAAAATTTTCTTCTAAATGTTTTTACATTGAAAGACGTCTAAAACTAGGTTTGTTTTGGAAAGTGCCTACATTTGATTTGAATATTAAAAGCGTGACGTATTTGGACAAAATGCATGGACTCATTTCCAAAGGACAAAGTTAGCATTGTCCAAAATGAAGTAGCAGACAACAATAATTGTCATTTTCATATGTGCTTAAACCTCTTCCGAAACAATATCTGGATTTGATATCACTAAATGAATATGCATTGGAAAACACAACTCCAATATTTATAAACATCTATTTTGCCATTCTGCTAAGTGGCAACGAATTTTGTGCTAAAATAGACTAGGTCTTTTGGTAAGTTTTGATAAGCCGCGGTGTTGTTACAAAATTTCGCAACTACGGCCGTAGTTAGGAGCTTTTAAAACATCACCTACAAAATAATATTATTTTTCCGAAAAAGTTAATCGAATAAAATCGTTCCCTATTACTGAAGAACCTATAAGTAAGGGGGATAATCACAGCAAGGAAGAATTTACATACCGCATCATTGAATTGTCTCTCTTTGATTGTCTGTCGCAGATGGTTTGCTGCCTTTTTGAATCAATTTTTTTATCCAGTCGAGCTTGCGATCTTTATTAAATAAAATAAGGTTTGATCTGACAAGAAATTTTAGCTGGACTTTAGATACATTAATTAATAAATCTATTCTAATAATAACATCATATCTGCATTCAGGTGAAATAGCGATAACACAAAAAATAAAAAAAAGTTTGTCTCAACTGGCATCTGTGCCGCTTCTGACTTTTGGACTGTTCCTATTTGGAAGTTGTATCTACTGCAAATAGCGAAATGCAAGAATCAATCATGGATGAAAAAAGAAGAAGAGAAACATTGCAATGTAAGTGGGTTAGAATGTTCTTACTTTCAGAATGTGTTTCCTTTAAAGTGACATTTCACAATTATTTTTACAAAAAATTACTTTCATACTATCTGAAATAGATCTAGCATCTTTTCTTATGAAAATTCTGAAAATTTCAAGCCAAAATATTGAACCGTTTACGAGAAATCTATATTTTTGTGCTAAAATTAAACAAATTGTTGTGGACAACAGTTCAGATTTATATAGAATTTGTCGTCTCTGTCTCAACTTTTAAGACGAATTTTTCGCTTATAAATAACAACTTCAAAAAAAAAAACTGATAGCATTTCTACGCATTAGAATAAACAATCTTTGCATCAAGACATGCTTTTAAAAAATGAAATAAATGTGAAATGTCACTTTAAGCACGATTTCATCTAAGGTTTATACCTGCTTTCTGTAACCCATTACCAGACGGCAGAGTTTCAGATCTGTCTATTTCAAAAGATTTTACAGAAGCCAGTGCCATTATCCTGAGGAGGGCGAAAAAATTTTTTTGAATGGGAATGTATTTTTATTCACCATCCACGCAAGGCGAGGATGAAATCTGCTACGGAACGTCGTTTTCGTAGTTGGGTTCAACCTTGCTTAGCGAAGATGCAGCTATACCTGCTTAGTTGTGCCCGTCAGTCTTAAGTTTTGAGCTTATTTAAACCTCGGCTATAAAACCTTAGGCTGAGATCATTTCATGGAAAATAAATCCGAATGAGAATACACTGTACCAAATATTCAACTAATGATAGGTTCATATTGCTGATTGTAGAAAATTACAGACATTTTCAGGCTAAATATGACATATTGATAGTGCCTGGAATTGTACAAGAGTCGTTTTGCATCAATTGAATGGTAGACCTTTTCCAAACGAGAATTCGCGAAAACCGTTTGGCAACAAAATCTCCAACCGAAGTTGGTCGCACGATCGTTCATAATACAGATCCCTGGTGTTTCGGCCTTAAAAATACAAGTTAATGAAATCATTGAGACAAAAGTAACAAATGCTGATGATCATACATTTCTCCTTCATGATTTTCATACTCAGTCTCAATAATATTATTTTATGTACCATGTTAGGCTTGTTAGCCATGAAAGTTAATTTTATTAACCCATTCCCAAACGGCAAATTTTGGACTGGTCCAAATTCAAAGATGTTGCAGACGACAATTTTAAGTTAAGGAAATTCAAAATCTTTTGTTTATTTTTTGGCAGAAAAATTTGTGGGAAATGAAGAAATTGCTTGTCACAAGCAATTTCTTCACGCATGAAATACACGCGTCGACGCATAAATTTTCAAATGCTCGGGTAAATTGTATGCGTCACATGCGTCGACGAATAAAATCTACGCGTCGACGCGTATATTTTATCCGTGCACGCTCTAAATAGACTTTTGACCCATTTGGTACGCCATAGGAACGCATACAGACCGCCCACGTCCCAGTCAGCTGCATGTAACAACTGTACGTAAAAACAATGTTATACGTTAACGTTACTTATGCTACAGATTTGTGACGGCTCAGTCTACAGCAAATGTTGTAATTGGTAATCGCGGCGACCTATACATCGTGACAAGGTGATAAAACGCCAGCAAGAACACGGGGTTTGCTGTCGTCCCCCTGCTCGATGCCAGACTCTCACCCAACGTCATCGCCTTTAGAGGCAGCAAATAAATTTACGTCCACTCAGACATTATTCATAACATGTCATTCTATTTACTGTTATGTTTACAATTGTAACATTACAATTACACAAGGCTATATATCGGTTATGTCGTTGATATCATCTGTTAAAGTACCTTTTGCGTTTTTAAATCGTGTCAGTTTGCAACTTTAGCTATTTATTTTCTATTCCTTTACCAATCAAGATCTGGTTTTGATGTCTCCAGAAAAATACACATAGTTTGTCGTTGTAGTTTTTGTTAATCGGAAATCGTAAGGGAAAGGAGAAATCATTTGAGAACACTGATCTCGTATCTAATTGATTAATCGCAAGTCATCGTGCTATAAAAGCAGACGAGATACTACGGAAGAATCGCTTTACAGACGAACGGCTATGACTTAAGGAGAAAATGATTAATTACAAACAAAATATGATATTTTCATAGCGTTGTGAAAATATCAAACGAATTGTTTTTATATCCTTTCGCGAACATCAACCGGATTTAACGTCCCTTATTACAAGGAAATGTTAGGACTATAGGCATAATGATAAGAAGGAAAATAGATAGTGACTTGCATTAAAATGGCTTAAAAACTTAAACATTATTCTCTTTCAGCTTTTAATGTTTTTCAACAAGACTTGGTTTTTACTGTACTATATGTGTGGAATGCCGATAATCATCATTTTCTCTTTTTATCTCAATACTTTCCGTGCTATGTTGACATCTGTCTCAAACGTATCTTTATCGACATTCATTATTGATTGTAAAAGGTTTAATTTTGGAGAAGTCCATTGTTTTGCTGTTTTGGAAAGGTGTATTCTATTCTCACAAAATCACGCTTTTTGACGTCACACAACGTATAGACTTTGGAAAACATTGTGGAAAATGAAGACATTCCTTGCGAGAAAGTTTTCTATCCAGAGAGACATTGAAATGTTTCCATGCACTTGAAGTAGTCTGCAGCATCTTTGAATCTGGACATGTCTAACATTTTGTCGTTTGGGAAAGGGTTTATGTCACACCACAAATGAAGAACCAAGCATGAAATCCTACAATTTCAAATCCATAAGTCTTTGTCACCATTTGCTATGTATATACGATCACACATGACGGGGTCTGTAGTCTACTGGAATCAAAATAATGTTTTATGTCAATTTTTATTGCCTTCCCCTACCGTCAGAAGAATGGAGTTATAAATGAGAATTTCGCATTGCTGCAAAAAAGACCAGCTCGTTCAACGATATTGTTTGACTTGTTGATGAATCAATTCTTCGATTTGGGTGTTTTTGTGATTCGACCATTAGATAAATAGCTAAACCGACATGAAAAGATTATGCTAAGCCATTAAAACGACGAAGTCTGAACCAAAAAACAATAACATGAGGACCTACTGTTCCGGTGTAAAAAAGACGCTTAAACCTACTTTTTAGTGTTTTAGATACATTAAAATCTTTTCTTGAAGTCCTTATTTAGTTAGATGGATTGTTTATGGAAAAGGGAAAATTACAAGTATCAGGATAATCTTCTATCGTTCTGGTGTTTATCAACGCATTGCCTGATTGAGATCGCTTGGTTTAGGTTGAAAGACAATACAAAGAGTTTTACATTTGGTAGACACAAGAGTAAACGGTCCATTCATAAATAAAAGGTTTAGATGGACATTTCGGGTAAATCTAATATAATTCGGTTCCATGTCTATGGGTTTTAACGGTTTCTTTTGTACATTGACCAGAGAAAATACGATTTTTTTGTTAATTAGGTTACAATGTGTGGCCTTTTCGTTTATGCTAGTTTCCAATTGCCAATTTGATCAACTCGATCAAACTCAATCGGGATGATAGGTTAAATTGCGAGTTTTACGCAACTAGCGATTATGACACATAAGTTGTGTGATCTTGTATCATTTGTATGATTATTAAAACGGTTATTATTTTTACGATTATATTAAGGTCGGTTCACATTGACGAATTTTCTTACGATTCCTTACGAATTGGACATTCGTAATCACATTGCCGAAAGGTACACGTATTGTTACGATTTGAGCGAATTTAACGGAAGGTTTACGCATTTCTACGACTAGTTTACGGGCTGGTTACGGATTATTTACGAATCAATAGGAGTATTACCGATTTAGTTACGAATGTTTACGAGTCCTTTGTTATTATTTTGTTGTTGTTGTTGTAAGAAAGACAGCCTTGTTATTGAAAATCTGACATTCGACAAGACAACATGTCTTACGAACGAAATAAGCTTAGGTTGTACTAACAATTTCTTCAAAACAATAATTTCCCTTTCCCAAACAAAATCTAATTTTGACGTCCCATGGTTTTGGAAAAAAATGTGAGAAAAGAATAAATTGCTGTATAATCAGCAATGCAATTCTTTCTGTTCACAATTTTCTATTCAATAACACACAAAGTTTTCACTTCTTACATCAATTAATTGTGTCGTCTGTAACTCCATTCAAATTGAAACAATAAAAAATCTTGCCGTTTGGGAAAGAAACCCTATGTGTTTCTACTGTATTAACTCTCATACATAGTGTGGGGTCATTTATAACGGTTACCCCAGAAATATATTTATGCCTGATATATTCAAAGTTGTTCTCCGATGCGTGTTTACTTTTTTACTTTTTCCATCTAATATTCGTCGATAATAAGTCAAATTGTCTTGGACATCGAAACAACGTTTGAAGGACTTATCGTCAATTTTGAGCTGGGATAAAAAAAAATGACCCCAGCGCATATAAATGCATTGTAAAAAATGGGCCCTTAGTCCTCATTTTTTGCAAATTCAATTAGAAATCATTTGACGTTTAACAAAACATTAAATAGTATTTCCTCTGTCATTAATTTTATTTGTCTACAATTTTGACATACTCAATCAAATCAAATCAAATATTTTTTTTATTGTTCACATCATGTACAAAATGATATACGAACTATTCACACATAAACAAAACATATAACAAACGATGACGTTCATATCTGATATAATCTAAGATGTCTATCATGATAAGACTCTGCATATAGGCCTACACAAGGTCTTACCAGGACTCACACTGCCCTTTTTTCAGCTTTTCTATCAAACATAACCCTAATCAGGCCTTTTGCGGAGCCTGGTCTGTTTTAGTACCATTCTCGGATTCTCATACCATAAGTGCGCCTTTTTAAACATCCCGGCTAGTTTATATTCGTAAAGTTATCGCATATATTCGTGAATCACACGCGGATGATTTGCGAGTGATTTGCGATAAACTAAGAGTCATTTACGAATGAATAACGGGACATTCAATCCGTGGACATTCGTGAGAAAATTTTGGACATGCCAAAAAACTTCCCCGTATGAACACGAATCATTGCGATAGTCGCCGATTTATTGCGAGTTATTTGCGAATGTTTAGGTATAGTTTACGAATACTTACGTATGCCTTTCCGAATGGACCACTGAAAACGAAATCTATGAGTATGCACGATTTTTTACAATGTCATTTATTTTTTTTTGTTGTAAACAATAAGTTATTATCTCTATATCATCATTCAGTAGCTGACATTGAGAAAAAAGGCATTTCATTCTTACGAGTTATTTACGGATGCTAACGTATTGTTTAAGAATGTTCACGAATAGCCTACGAATGTCCAATTCGTAAGGATTCGTAAGGAAAATTCGTCAATGTGAACCCGCCTTAAACGAATCGTTTGAAAGCCAACGATACATCTTTCAGAGCTAATCGTTTTTTACTTATTTTTTTGAACACAAATACTTAATTGCTATTGTTAATGTCGTGTTTTCGAAATTAAAAGGCGAGACTGCGAGAGATAAAAAGTGTTAATAGAAAAGCGAAAAGGAACACTAGGTTCATTCGTCGTTGTAATAGAAATATTGGGGTATGAATAATATACTGCTTTTAGAATTCTCTATGTGACATCTATTATATACGACAAACATGGAATCCTACAATTTCTCTTCAGAAATATACCTTATATATCAGATTCTCATTCAGTCTGACAAGTCCATAAGTCTTTGTCAACATTTGTTATATATATACGATCACGCATGACGGGGTCTGTAGTCTACTGGAATCAAAATAATGTTTTATGTCAATTTTTATTGCCTTCCCCTACCGTCAGAGGAATGAAGTTATAAATGAGAATTTGCATTGCTGCAAAGTAGTCCAGCTTTAGAATTGATTATATCGTCGATTTGGTTGATTTCATGTGATTCGACCAGCATATACTTTATTAAAACCACATGGTGCGACTATGCCTAGCTTTTAAAACGACGAATCAATAACCAAAACATGATTAAAAAAATAGATAACGATATTCATTGTCTGGTTGATGAATCGTCGATTTGAGTGTTATTTGAGATTCGACCATTGATTTAATATTTAATACCACATGGTAAGATTATGCGTAGCCATTAAAGCGACGAAGCATGAACCAAAGAAAAACAAAAAAGAAAAAACAGCAACAATAAAAAAACTCAAAAAAAAAAAAAATAATAATAATAATAATAATAAAAATAATAAAAATAATAATAATAAAAACACACAGACAAAACATTAACATATGGAATTTTGAGACCCTACTGCTACTGTGTACACAAAACTATTAAAAGCTGTTTTTTAGCGTTTTAGAGACATTATAATATTTTCTTAAATCACGAAGTCCATATTTGGTTGGATAGATTGTTTTTGGAAAGGAGGAAAATAAGGATAGTCTTCTTTCGTCCTGGTGTTTTCCAACGCATTCCCTGATTAACATCGCTTGGTTTAGGTTAAAATATAGTACACAAAGTTTGATATTTGGTAGAAACAAAAGTAAATGGTCCATTTATGTACTTAAGCAAGAGGCTTAGAGGGACATTTCAAGTTAATCTAATATACTTCGGTTCCATTACTACGGGTTTTAATGGTTTCTTTTGTACATCGAATAGAGAAATAACTGGCTTTTTGGTTTATGCTAGTTTCCCATTTTCGATCTGATCCACTATTGTCGATCTGATCAACTCGATCAAGCGGTTTAATCGCGAGTTTTACGATACTAGGTATTTTCAGGCTAAATTACGACATGTTGGTTGAGTGGTCTTGTATCATTTGTACGATTATATAATACATGTATATATTAAACGAATCTTTTTGAACGACAACGATATATGTAGTCTAGTCATTTTTTTTAAAAAAATGGACACAAATACTTGATATTTATCTCCTATTGTTAGTGACGTATTTTCGAAATTAATAGACAGGACTGCAAGAGATAAAAGTGCTTATAGAAAAGCGAACGGGCATGACGTTCATTCGTCGTTACATTAGAAATACTTGAGCATTGGGATATGAACAATATCTGATACTTGGTGAAGATATAAAAAATCTGACACTGCCTTCAGAATTCTCTATGTGATATCTAGTATATACGACAAGCATGAAATCCTACAATTTCTCTACAGAAAGATATTTTATATATCAGATTCTCATTCAGTCTGACAAGTCCATAAGTCTTTGTCAACATTTGTTATATATATACGATCACGCATGACGGGGTCTGTAGTCTACTGGAATCAAAGAAATGTTTTATTTCAATTCTTATTGCCTTCCCCTACCGTCAGAACAATAGAGTTATAAATGAGAATTTTGCATTGCTGCAAAGTAGGCCAGCTTGTTTGTACGATAGTGGTACGTTGTCTGGTTGATGAATCGTCGATTTAGGTGTTTTTGTGATTCGGACATTAGATAAATAGTTAATACCACAATAAAAGATTTCAAAGTCTGTAAAACGACGTGGCATGAAAAAAAACACCCAAAAATATTAACACATATAATTTTGGGGACCTAAGTACGGCTTCTGTTTTAAAAAAGCCTATTAAACCTGCTTTTTAGTGTTTTAGAGACGTTATTTTCTTACATCACGAGGTCCTTATTTAGTAAGATTGTTTTTGAAAGAGGGAAAATTACAAGTATCAGGATAATCTTCTTTCGTTTATCAACGCATTGCCTGATTGAGATCGCTTGGTTTAGGTAAAAAGACAATACAAAGAGTTTAATATTTGGTAGACACAAGAGAAAACGGTCCATTTTAGTACTTAATTAGGTAAGAGGTTTAAATGGACATTTCGAGTTAAACTAAAATACTTAGGTTCCATTAACAACAAATTGTAATGGTTTCTTTTGTATTGTGTTTACAGATTGACATGATTGAGCGTTACCTGTATAAGCAAGGTAAAACTCAATCATGTCAATCTGCAAACATAATACATCTACCAGAGAAAATAAGATTTTTTTTTCGTTTATGCTAGTTTCCCATTGCCGATCTTATCCACTCAACCAGGCTCGGTCGGGATGATAGGTTAAAGCGCGAAGTTTACGAAACTAGTCATTTTCAGGCTAAATTTCGACATATAGGTTATGTCATCTTGTATCATTTTTACGATTATATACATGTATATTAAACGAATCGTTTGAAAGACAACGATACATCAAATGGTGCAAGTTATTCTTTCTTAACAAAAATACTTAGTATTTATTTGCTATTGTTAATGACGCATTTTTAAAATTAAAAGACAGAAGTGCAAGACCTCAAAGTATTTATAGAAAAGCGAAAGGGTGTGGCATTCACTTGTCCATGTAATAGAAATTCTTGAAAATAGGATTGTAAAAAATATCTATTATTGAAGACAACAAAAAATCCAACGATTCTTTCAGAGTTCTCTATGTGATATCTAATACTCGTACATAACGGTATATCTTCTTGAAACTACACCAAATCTTGGTGCAAGGAATAATAGCGATTAACAAATCTCAAATCATGTCGGATGGAATAAATTCTTTCAAAAGCAAAAATATGTTTGAATTTTTTAACTTTGAAGGAGTTGAGGACGAAAAAGGGAATTCAGATATTTGGTTAATACCGCGCTAGACATTGTCAAGAAAGTTGATATCCATTTCTTTGTTATATAAAATACGTGAATAATTGAAAATACATTTGGTAGGTATATATAAGCCCGGACGACAAATATACACATTGCTGGAAATGAACATTTGGTCTTCATTTCTTTCTGTAACTAAACGGCTTTAAGATGTCATCATGGTTTTGCTAAAGATTTTTGTTTGACCGATGAGGACGGACAAAGATTTCCAATTCGTCACTAGCATTAATTCGACTTAAGAATACATTTCACTGTACATTTCATACTATTTTGCTTTGACAATTCATAGAGAAGAAACAATATACGACATTTGATGATGTAAAATAACCAATTATTATATATATATATATATATATATATATATATATATTATACTTTTAATGACTTATAAGGGTCATGGGAACGCAATCTTTCTTACTTTTCGCCTTAAACGACATATAACAAGAATCCAGAAAAAGACGTATATCCCCAAAACGGATCAGTGGCAATGAGGCCCACGGACTTTGCTTGAATTCGTACTTTCTCCTCTTTATATACCGATAGAACGACCACATTTCCTCCAATATTAGCATCTCTCGATGACGCAATGCTCTTTACCTTCCCATCAACGGTTAAGGCAACTGTGGAATGATCTTCAACATATTGACCCACTGGAAAGAGAAAAATATATTTGTTATTGCTGTTTTTGTTTTGCTACGCTGCTATCTATTTATGTTTACAGTTGTCGCCACATCGTATGGCACAATGTTTATGTTTGGTTCAAATGTAATTGAACGCTAAAGAAAACATAAACACGTGCCATACGACGTGGCGACAACTGTAGTCGTTGTTCTGTTGAGAATTGATAGATAAACAGGTAGTTGTTCACACATAGGCTTTCATCATTTTAAATTTGACATCGATTGGCCTTGTACCACAGAATCGATGTAAAATAATTCATAGTTGAAAACACAGATAAGCACATATTGGTATTCATCTGCTATAGAATTTAAATGCCATTGTTCATACATGTAAATTAGTGACATTGTCGTGGAGTAGAAGTAGGAATAATGTTTTGTTCCCACTGCCGGTCAGATCAAACCAATCAACTTCATCGCCTAACATTCCCGACCAAACCCGACAAAATTGACCTTTTTCTCATTCCTAGTTCTGGCAGGAAGCAGTGCAGATCAAGCTCAACCCCCCTGAATACTGCCGACCGAGCTCCGTCGTTTGATCGGGCTTGATCGATTTGATCTGATTTACATTGGGTACATATATTAACAATTTTAAATACAACCACAACAGAAATGATTATTAAGATGGAAATAAATTGAATTCAAATGGGCTGACGCGCTGACGTAAAACTGTTTGTTATATGGATTTAAGGACATATAACTCAGTTCATAAAATGGGGTGAAACATTATGGAGAAAAAATAGAAATAATAATAAATAATAAAATGGAGAAATAATTACAAAGAAAGAAGTTGAAAACGTAGACACCACTGACTGGCACTGTAAACACCCCCGAGGTTTTGTCATATCCGTCGCCGTCGTTTGTAACTTCAACGTCAAACACTAACGTATCGTTGGGACGAACGAAGTGATCATTATGGGTTTCACTGAGGTAGGCCGAAAATGCCACTGGTAGGCTAACTGCTGTTAGAAATATTTCCCGATTAATCGGCTATATTCCTTAAATTGCAAAACCCCATTGGAAGTTTCGACACACAACAAAATTACGTTAAAGTATTCCACATACATCATTAGATACGTGTAACTTGTGGTCATCCGAGGCAACGGAAATTGACGAGGGTGTGTTTACCCGTTTGATACTTTTTTACTTTATGGCACTTGTTGACACCTGTTTGCAAACAAAGTAAAGAAAAATGAAAAAAAAGGTGAAAATTGTAAAATGATAATTATCTGTTTGCCTATATTCTTAGGAACAAGTTCTGAATTTAACCACAGTGTTTATATTAACAAGAAATTATTGTCTACAATTTCTTTCAGTTTAGATAAGACTATTTATTTCGTATGGTAATGAGTGAAAACCATTAAGTGGTTTGAATAATTGTTAAACGTTTAAAGCAATGAAGTCACCGTACCTTTATGACGTTGCTCAAATATTCCCGACATGTGATTCACCATTCCTTTTCCCAAATTGTCATCGGGTGTACCAACACTGAACTCGTCGGTATTCTTGCCAAAAGAAACAGAACGTTGAGTTGCAAGGATAACGACTATTATCTGACCGAGGTATCCCATTGTCCTAAATGTCATCGAATGCAAACTTGAGAATGCGTTCCCTTCTTTTGTACTTATTGTAAGACTAACAGTCCGTTCACGATATTACGATGTATGTTTTCAAAGTTAACTACCGATATAACGATTTATTTCACACCCGAAAGTAGTAAACAAATCAAATCACCCCATTCGTACCACGTGAGTATACAATACCTAGAGCCGTATTGCACGCACGAGATAATTGCGTGGACGCACGGGATTCTCGATATTCCAAAGCGGCTAGATCGATATTGTACGATGCACCGATTGAACCGTCCAAATATGCATTGCACTCATTTGAACCCTACAAATATCGATTGAACCGTACAAATATGGATTTTTTCCCAAATCGAGGCTGCAGTACAAAATATCCATATTCGCATCGAAGAGTAATCTCCCTTTAGTAGAGTTCTCGTTTGCAAAAGCAAAATTGTGCATTAGAGTTGAATGTTTGTTTCAACATGATATTTTGAATTCACTGTCCTAAACAAGACATAGCTTTGATTCTGTGATTGAAAAAACACATTGGCAATACATTAAGACAAAAGGAGAAAATGATTTTAAACATCACGAAAGAGATTATTTTCATTTCAAAACATTTCTGAATTGTAGCGCATTTAATTTGCAGCAATGATAAAAATCACACTTAACCCTTTCCCAAACAAGACCTGGATTTGATGTCCATTAAAATGCTTGACAAAAAAGTTCTAAGAGAAAAGGAGATTTGCCGTTTATCAGCAATTTCTCCTTTTCTGTCAATGTTTACATTGTTGATTTACGCATGACATGATAGATAGTTTATATGACAAATTTCATGTACATTTCACACTATCATAATTTATGACGGTCTATTCAATCTTTTGAGACAAACATAAATCGATAAATATAGATTTAATGTCAGATGCCATGTATATTTCACAGCGTTAGAAATGTACATGAGGCCTACATTTTTTTCATGACACAGGCCTATGTTGTTTTCTTCCTTTTTTTCACGTTGGAATTCTATTTAAAAGTAATTAGATCTAGATCTTAATTTTATACAAAATTAATCTTTGTCATGTTTTGTGTGAAAAAAAAATGATGTGAAATAAAGAGGTCATTTAACATGTCTTTGTACAATACCGAATTCTATTGGATTCATACTTTGCAGAACAAGTCTATATTTAGACTCGCCTATCGGCTCGTCCAAATATAGCCTCGTTCTGCAAAGTATTCATCCAATAGAATTCAGTATTGTACAAAGACATGTTAAATAACCTCATAGTATGTTTTCAAAGTTCACAACGTAAACAGCACAATATCGAACTCCGAACTACTGTAACTGGGTATTGGGTGCTTTAGATCTTGCAGGTGTGTCACACCTGCAATATTCGAACCAACTCATGTAGAATAGGGAACGATTTTATCCAGTTAACCATGACGTAACTTCGAACAAACAATATTATTAATGAACTACGAGATAGCAATGAATTTTTGTGCTAAAAATAGATTTGGTTTAGCATCAAGTTTTAATAAATCATCGGTGTTGCTATAAAATCTCGAAACTACGGCTCTAATCTAGACTGGTACCCTGCCCCTAGATCTATCGATCCTTAATAGAGAGAGACGACGGGGTACCAGTTTAGCTCTAATCAAGCCGAAGTTACGAGATTTTATAACACCACCGACGGTTTATCAAAACATAACGATAGACCAAGTCTATTTTTAGCACAACATTCATTGCCGTTGCATTATGAGATCATGGACGTTTTCCGGTATTAACTTTAGAATAATATGTATTAGAATAATATGTAAACATGTGTCATAATATCGTTACTCGACTATACGTCATGGGAAATTAGTCATCGGATGCGCGTCATGCGTTAAAGGTTTAGTTTAGAAGCACATAACAAGGCTTTCTGATTAAAATGGATCCGTTACGAATCCGAACCTATTTAGGCGACATCGTATAAATTTGGCGGTGGAACGTACGTTACAAGTTCAATGAGGTTTAACCTTTGGTCGGTCAATTTTGGTTAGAACTGCTATCGATACATTCAAGAATCCGGTTATAAGTACTCAAACTTTAAATGTCCTCAGTTGGTGTGTGTGTGTTTTCTTTACTTGGTGTCTACAACAAAATGACACGTGCGAACACACACGCACACACGCACATAAGCGTGTCTGCAAAATTGTATGGCGCGCCAATAGGGTCTAACGTCAATATAGCGATAGACCTATAATTGAAATAGGGGTAGACCGCTAAAAATAGCGGTCTACCCTTATATTTTTATCGGTCTACCGATAAAACTAACGGTCTACCGATAAAATAAGGGTAGACCGCTATTTCAATTAACGGTCTAGCAATAAATTACCGGTAGACCGGTGATTACTTTTGACCCTTCTGCTCGAAATCTCATTAGCCAATCAAATGGCTCGTTACATCCTCATCACACCGGGAATATCAACGACCGTACAGTACGAGCTCTGTGATTGGCTATCGAAAAAAATAGGGGTCTACCGATAAAAATAGCGGTCTACCGGTAATTTTATCGCTAGACCGTTAATTGAAATAGCGGTCTACCCTTATTTTATGGGTAGACCGATATTTCTATCGACAGACCGATAAAAATATAAGGGTAGACCGCTATTTTTATCGGTCTACCCCTATTTTAATTATAGGTCTAGCGCTATATTGACTTTAGACCCTTTTCGCGCGCCATAAAATTGTACATACACACAAATTAAGACACACCTTTTTCTTTGTAATGCGACGAATATCGCTATCATAAAAAACAGTTTAACTGACAATTCCATCATACTGAAAATACGATTCGTAAGTACAAAAATAGATTTGATGGGAATCGAATAAAACGCTCTTTTCAAAATTAGTTTTAGTGTCCCAACATGGGCCATTTTGTGGTCACGTTGCACTGTTATGAACGATATTATATTACTCATGTAAATCTTTTCCGTTTGATCTGAACATCACTTGACACATGCAAAGCCTACGAGAGAGCCCTAGACATTTAGCGCGCACATGTTACTTAAAACTTGGAGCTTATCGAGAAACACACAAGTTGTGATTCACTTCATATTGCTAAGCCTAATTACTCCATTTTCGATTGATGACTGGATACGAAGGTTTACTCATAAATTAAAATAAGGAAATCTGCGAGAGAAAGGAAAAACAAAACAAAAACAGCAACAAAACCCAATTCTTACGATCAGCAATTTCTCATTTTCCCAAATGCGTTCTATTCTACGTAGAATCGATGGCTTGCGAAGATTATATCTATTATAAGTTCTAAGTTGGTTTTGTCTGATGTACGACCCAAAGGTCAGGCAATTCTTATTTGCAGGTTTAGCGAGTTGTCATCATCTCCGACTGTTCCAATGAGGAATCACCGCGTTGGAGTACACTGGCGGTGAACTCGGCCAAAGCGTGGAACGTTTTTTCGCGGTCAATATATTCCGTCTGTGTTGTTTTTAAATATCGTAACTACGGCTTTATCGAAGCCGTAGTTACAATAATTTATAACAACACCGACAGTCTGCCAATACAAAACGGTAAACCCGGTCTGTTTTTAGAACAAGTTCATAAACTTTTAAACGCAAAATATCTATACCTTGTTGTAGCGAAAATTGTTTTAGTTCACCACCAGTGGAGTGGGAATGTCAAAACTAGGATTGAACAGAGGGCGACATGGGATAATATAATTATATTAGTATATTTGTTTTACTGACGGTCCCAAGTCATAGTATCTTGTTTAAAATTATGGAATATGTCCAATTAATTATAGCGAGTACGTTTTTATGCATGTTTATTGAACTAATTTACTTAAAAAATCATGAATTGTGACTATTTCTAATTGGCGGTATAACTGGAGGTATTTTCAACACTAATTAGCACTAAAATCAAAACAGAAATCTTTCAAATTTGAGAAAAATGAATTAGTTTGTAGACAAATATGAATAAACACGAAAAAAAAAAAAAAAAAAAAAAAAAAAAAAAAAAAAAAAAAACACACACACACACACACACACACAAACACTTGGATCCGGGATTTTTTGCGATTGCTAAAGATACATTTATATTCCTCTATAACGTGATTGTAGAATCAAAGTCCTTTTCTTAAACAATGTCTGGTCAGATTTTGATTTCAAACGAATTTGCATAAAAAGTTTTGTATTACGCATACAGTACACAAATCCTTACTTTATTAGTATCGACTTAGTCATCTGCAGCAGCCTCCAAAATAGTGCACTCTAAAATTTTGCTTCTTTGTGGGTAAGGAAAAAGACGCAAAATACGTTTCGAGCTAATCTAATATACTTATGGAACATTACTACAGTTGAAATGAGGTCTTTTTGTACCTCGGCTGTAGTAGGAAATAAGATTGTTGTATCAACAGACTAAAACCGTTTTGCCTATTAGGTTGTGTTCCAACGTATTAGAAAGTGGTCTTTGTTTGAATGTTTATTCTCCTTAAATTGTCGCGAAATCCATCAACGTCCCCTGTAACAATCAGCATGCACTAGTTCGTGATTGGTCACTTTCTTTACTTTGAACAAACTACAAAGTTATAGACAGTTCTAAACTCAAAGAAATTACCGGTGTAGGACAAAATGTTCTCGTCATTGCACGAAAGTATTGTTATTGTTTTCTTCTTTTTTGGAGAAACTAATCACGATGGTTGAACCTCTACAGGCAATGAGTTTCCGTCCTAAAAGGCTTGCCACTCATAAAGCCTACCGGAATGATTCGAATTGCTTCAGAAAAGACGAAGTTAAGCTTCATACGTATGCAGCATCATGTCGTCCGCTTCCTGGCGACTCTAATTTGTGGTTGTCATCGAATAACCGGTCAGACATAGCATGCATTTAGATCATGACAATAAACCCTTTTCCGACATTGACCTCCTTGTTATATAGGCACTCCAATAGTTTATAAATATATGAAATTTTGCTTTTTAGTATACATGTTACGTGTAAGATCCAACGTGGAATATGCACCAGTTTGTGCCAGGCATGCTGAATATTATCATGGCGGTGTGTCATTTTGCGGCTGCGTATGTGCGTCCGTCCGTCTGTAAACATTGTTTTTGAATAGCTTATCGTCAGAAACTAATTGATGCATTGTATTGAACAAAAACATCCGCCATTGGATGTCAGCATTGTCTTTTTCGACATTGTTTTTACTCTAGCAACCACAAATATTAACCAACCAAACCTTCCAAACTTGTAAAAATGTAGGTGATTATTTGAAAGGCTTGAATTTTCTACGTGTAATTTTCAGCATTACTGAAATTTTTCATCATGTGGTATCTGCCCTTGAATTTGTAAAACATGTCATTTTCGACATTGTTTTCACTGTATCAGCCACAAATATTCAGCACACACGAAAGACTTGATCAAATATTGGTGAGTGTAAGATTTTGGATCGGTGTTAGCTTCAAGTTGAATCTCTCATTCTCTCATGTGTCCTCAAATTTTATAAAATTGTCCCTGTCCGCGTTTTTTAATATCTAGCAGACCACTCTCTTTCACAGAGGGTCTTTCATTTCGCCTCCGTCATGGGAGCGGAAGAATATGAAACTAGTCCCATTTTAATTAGGAAGAAAATGAAAATAGTCCCTTTTTAAATAGATCAATACTTAAATTTGAGAGCACTTCTGGTGCAAACATAATATTATTTTCTTTCTCATATCGTCGTTGTAAATGCAAAACCTCGTATCTCGTTTTCTGAAAATTTTAAAGGGGAGGGAATAAAGTGTAATAACTTTTCCAAAACTGAAATGTTTTACTTGAAATTTAGAAATATTGTTCATAACTAATGTATCATTGATACTGATTGGTAAAAATATCTCAAAACCTGCAAGAAATGTATAAATTGGACACACAAGTTTGTACTTTGAAAATCTCTGGAACCGACATACGAGGTTTTGCATTTACACCGACGATATGTATAATTACAAGAAATGAAACAGTTACACAGTCATTAATGGCGTTATCCTTCGGTAGACCACGATTCGTGGACTCTAGCCGAGGTTGCCCCTTGCCGAGATGATATGTGAAGAGCAACAAACGATTTCTCTGTGGGGAGAATGCCAACAGACCCGATAATTTGCAAATCAAGACAGCACTTGAACAATTCTTTGTTTTCTTTATATTTCTGATTTTACTTTGTTTTCACTTTGTAAACCTGAACAATCTGGACAAAACTTAAATTGGATATTAAGGAAGGTCATGCCAATGGGGTGATTCAGGTCCTCAAGGACCCCTAGTTTTAATATGTGAAAATTGGTTTGGATAAGATCGATTTTTAACATAATTCAACATCCAGCAATCTGCATTTCCAGAATTACATTTTAATTTAGATAGAGCACATTGTGGCGAGTAAAATCACATTAATCTGAAAACGAGAAGTTCCAGATTTAATTTTGATATTGGTGAATAACATTGCTGAATTTAAAACCAGAATTTTATCTCTTTTTACAATTAAGCGAATTATGTACATTATTGAATAAGTATATTTATTTATTTACTTGTTAATAAATTCCTCTATTCTCCAAATTTTAACCCTCTTCCGAAACGGCGTAATTCTCAGCAAGTGACCCTGTGGCGGATCAAGGATTTCTGTGGAGGGGGTTCGTTTTTACAAAAAGGGGTTTGTTTCACGATATTGACTGAATTTCTGCAAGAAACTGAAATAATCAGGCTACATAGGGGATTTGTGACTGGCCAACTCAATTTCAAAATTGTTGCAAACGACGAAATTATTCTGACTTTTAGAAGAAAATGTCTCTGTAAAAGAGTATTGAAGAAATGGAAGAAAAAACTGGTAATAAACATTTTCTTCCTTTTCGTAAGCGCTTTTCGACCACTTAGAACTTCTGAGTAATATTCATTTATTTCGACCGATGATTGCCACAAATCAAAAATCGCCATTGTGATTTCCACATGTCTTTTTGTTATCTATATTTCGCAAACAGAACGGTTTTAGACCCCAACATAAAGCGCTAAAACTAAAAACAAACACTATACAAAAATGAAAATGGAGCATTTATGTACTCTGGTAAGAGGTTTATAGGGACATTTCCAGCTAATTGAATATACTCGACTTCCATTAGCATTTGTTGAAATGGGTTCCTTTGTAGGCATACATCGACTGTAGATAATCAAGTTTTAGTGTTGACTCTTTTCAAAACAACACAATTCTAGACTGGTCTAATATGAAAACTGCCACAGACGACTAAATTGATACTGATAAATTTAGTCGAGGTTATTTAATGTCACTTACTAAATACAGTAGGTTTTTTGAAGTTACTCACGATTATTGTATAGACAGTCGATGTGTTCATACGTGAAAAAGCCAAATCTGGAACTTTCTAAAAGGTCACCAAATTTGTATAAACATGCATGCTGGAGTGAGTGAGATAGTGTTCATCTTCTGGTTGTCTTACAATAAAGATTTAGAAATCAAACACTGTTTGACTTGGATACACACAAGGTGAAGCACGGCTATGCGTAACACGTGCACATCAAAACGTGCAAGAGTTGTATGTTATTCAATATAGCTGCATATCAAGCAGCTTCCTCTTTTTTACATGCTGAAACGTTTTTGGGAAAGAAGGATATAATATTTCAACAGGAACTCATTTCAGATACTAAGACCTCGAATCATTCACGTTGTAAAGTGTCTTCAAAGGTCATCTTCAAACCCGCCGAGTCCACATATATACATGTATATTGCCTAATTGGAACCACACTGGAAATCATCACTGGTCATTAACACTTTACTTTACCATGAAATTTTAGGATGGTCCGAATTGAAAGATGCTAAAGACGAAAACGAATTTAGATTAAGATGGCATTGTTTACAAAAAAGCACAGAAAATTTTGAGGCAAAAGAACAAAATGCTGATCATAAGCATTTTCTTCTTTTGTCTTAATGTTTACCCATGTCTTTTTTGTATAAAAGACGTCAAAGTCAGGTCTTGATCGGGAGAGGATAACTTGCTAGAATTATATAGTGTTCTGACAGCAATGCTGCTGTGTCTAAATTAGGATCCATTACACCTCGCCAGGAGAAATGACAGCTTACTGGTTACTGCGAAGCAGTGACCTTTAACTCTTTTCCGAATTTCAAGATTTCATGCTGTATCAATAAAGGGAGAAAATGCCCGGTCAAACACATATTTACTGTCTAAAATGTCGAGGCACGTCTAAAAATGGCAACCACTGAAGTTTTTTGACATGGTGTGGATGATGTTGCTTACATATTAACCAAAATACCGAACTTTATGAACTAATTGATGTAATTCTCGTATGCAATGTATATGGCACAACAATTACAGTTAACTGTTGTCCGAAAGATGCCATTCAACAAGTAGGTCAGTTATGGACATGGGTTCACTGCCGTGATCTAAATGCAAGCTAGGTTTGACCGGTTATTCGTTGACAACCACAAATTAGAGTCACCAGGAAGCTAACAGCGTGATGCTGCATACATATGTAGCAAGGCATCGTTCTTAGTGAATAGATTGACTCATTCCCAAAACAAAGATTATTTTTGACTACCCGCACTGTAATAACTATCAACGAAAATGAGGATATTGATGTAATTTTTAGAACTCCCCAAACCGGACATTGTGCTTTCGTCAACATAATCAATTACTTCTCACTTTCTGTCAGATTTTAGAAATGCATCAGAGTTCATGTAACCGTATGTAAATGTATTAATTAACGTTGTGTTTGTTTGTCGAATACTGACGAAAGCACTATTACGGATTTGCGCCCAAATCGACCATACATCATTTCCAAATCTGACAAAGAATATCGTTAAACAAGCTGGCCTACTTTGCAGCAATGCAAAATTCTCATTTATAACTTCATTCATCTGACGGTAGGGAAAGGCAATAAAAATTGACATAAAACATTATTTTGATTCCAGTAGACTACAGACCCCGTCATGCGTGATTGTATATATACTGAACAAAAGTGAAAACGCTACACTGCAAGATTTCTTATTTCTGGAAATATATCGAACTAATAGCATGAAATATATTTTGACGTAATTTCCCATGCTTTCACCAATCGTTTTGTCGAAATTTCAATGCCTTGTCTCCTTTACTGTCACAGTTACAGCTCTTAATGCGATTAGAGCTAATTTCATCAAATGCCACATAAGCCCATGCGCAGAAAACGCTTCATTATTTTTCGCAATTGGTCATACACGGGTTGCTAGAAAAACATTTAAAATGTCACTTATCACTTGCAGCAAGCTCTAAAATCTAGGTATAATCTGTCAATTTTGCGAATTACCTCCCTTTGACATAAACATATAGTGAATTTAAATTGGTTGGTATTCACAAATTTATCATGGTTTTCGATTGGGCTTTTTTGCAACATCATGCAGGCCTTAGAGGAAATTTGTAAACCCTTTCTTCGGCTTGGATTATTCCCAGATGTCCATGCAATAGCGATTTCAATTTCCTATGGAGATTACATTGTAAAATGTTCAAGCTTTGGAACGTAATGAAAATTCTGCTTTTCAAACATCATTTTCTAAATTCTGAAACAATGTTAGTCAAGCTTCTTTACATTTCCTGGCTGGTAACATGTTAGACTACCATTCTGTCCAGTCCGGCATGGTTTGCATTCTTCTGCTTTGATTTCTGAAGGTTTAAATCGTGAAAAATTTCCGTTTAAATTGTACACCTGAAAAACGGACCCCTGTCACATTAAAAAGGTTCGTTTTTCATCCCCGTAATTAAGATCCACAAAACGTTTAGTGCTTGACACAACCAAGTGAATGAACAAAGCGAAACACTTTCATTTGACTTTTTTACTTGTTATATTTAGAAGAAATGTGGCAAGCAAAGTAGGTGTAGCGTTTTCACTTTTGTTCAGTATATATAACAAATGTTGACAAAAACTTATGGACTTGTCAGACTGAATGTGAATCTGAGATATAAAGTATCTTTCTGAAGAGAAATTGTAGGATTTCATGTGTTTTCTGTCACCGACACCAACATCCTTTTTCTAAAAATTATAAATGCAATGACATACGTTAAGAATTCTGGTTCTGGAAAAGGGGTTTGTATGGCACAGATACACCTTTATTTACGTATGTTCTCTTACGATTCTCTAAAAGCTTCTGCATTGCCTGTGGTAAATGTAAGTGACAAGTGTGGAACTTTATAAGACTGCATTCGACGACAGGCTGATCTGGAAACACACTTGTCCCAAATGACATAATGGGTCTATTTCCAGACTCCTGCTCGTATATATGTTCATCATCAATCCTTTCTCAAACAACGAAATATTAAGGTGGTCCAATTAAATAGCTTCTGTGGACAACAGAGTTTGTTTGTGTATAACTTAGAAAACATTAAGGAAATTGGAGAAAATACTGGTTATCAGCATTTTTTTTCTTAAGCCTCAATGTTTTCTCAAAGAGTGTCTATTAGAAACGTCTAAACTAGATCTAAGTTGAGAAAACGTTAAACCTGACACTGTATTCAAAACGATTCGTTCTTATAATCATATAACTGCTACAAGGCGACTCGTTCATAATTCCACGCGCTATTAATATGTCATATTTATTCCGAAAATGGCTGTAATTTTGAACAATCAGTGAGATCAACCTATCATTAGTTAGCTTTCTCATACAGAATGGAGTCTGACTTTTTCACATATCTTCAAAGTTCGTGTACATCGCACATTTCTGGGGAAACAATTTCTGTGCGGATGTGTACACACCATGCAACCGACCGTGTTTATGTCAGATGAAGGAAGACTTTTCATGTTTTTTTTTTCTTTTGAAAACTCTAAAATGACGAACCTTTGTGACCTTATAACCAAGATGAATGTGACAAGCTTGCTTCTATCGAACAATCAACGCTTGAATACGTTTACTTAAATAACAATTATGGAGTTTTAGAGAACGTTTCTCCTATTTTTACGAAAAAAACGCCAGAACTACTGTTCACATGATATATACTAAAGGAAAAAAGAAACGCAACAAAAATAAATTTGGTCATGTGTTTTGTTTTTGTTTTTCTCAAAATCACCATAATTCGCATACTTTTTTCAATGCATGGTAAAACTTAATCATTTGACTTTCTTGGGTCAAAATTTCATCAACGTCACAGGTTGTACGTGCCATCAATATGCGTTTAAACGAGAGCGGTTTGGCGTCAACGTTATATACGTTCTTGCTCGCAATCCAAACGGACTATAACGATACCTGGCTGAAATTTGATTGCCGTACTATCCATGAATAGGATCAACAGTTTTTCTCGATAACAGAATTTATTTCCGTATGTGAAATAAACGCACGTTATGGTCCTGACGTTATGACGTTAGACGTTGACGACCGCTTTTCGGGCGACCACCAGTTGTTCCGTTAGTTCTGAGACGTTATCTCAAGCGATATTTTGTAAACCGATCTACACCAAAATCAGCAGCAACTGCGGGTGGATATGTTCCATTCGTAAACATCACAATTGCTACCGGACGACGTCTTTGAATAGGTTGAAAAACAATATTAGGGATTTAATCCAAACAAAAATCATTGCATTTTGTCGAGTCGACGTGTATCTACACAAATTTAAAGATATCTATGTAAAGTTTGGATATTATAAGGTTTGCACGTGAGAAACGTGAAAACGTCTATTTTGACGTTATCTCACAGGTAAGACAGGATCTAACGTAAACACAAAGACTAATATCAAGATACAGTACCCTGTAATAATCAGTTACATTTTTGACTCAATAACATAAAAGAATTAAGAGAAATAACAAAAAATAGTTGTTGCGTTTCTTCTTTCCTCTGGTACATTACTGAATTCGGTCATCAACGGCCGTCGTCTGTTACAACCACAACCGGTAACACAGTGTGATAAAATGCTCGAAAGATTGAAATCTACAATAAGTCAATGATCTTGTGATAGGCCTACATTATGAAACAAATAAGCCGGGACCTGGCTACAAGTCAAATTGCAGAATTTTAGGCTATGTTTTTAGATCAGCATGTTCCTAGGTTCACTCTGATCATGGTATATGCTGCTATCGAAAAGTTGCTACGAATGAATTCTATGAACTGTAAGAGAATGACATGAGTCTTGATAAGATATGTGTGTGCGTATGCAAGGGCTAGTATAGATCGATGTTGATATCAAATGTCAAAGGGTCCTGGCTCAAGTATATTTACTGTCGAAGAATGTCAGCACTGAAAAAGCAAGTCTGCTTCTGATGTGTCGAGCCCGGATAGCTCAGTTGGTAACGCCAAAGTTTATCAATACATTGCTCGTAGATTCGAAACCCAGTTCGGTTTAATATTACCATTTCTGAGATTGAATAGGGAACGATTTTATCAAGTAAATAGTGACGTTATTTCGGACAAACAAACAATTTTTTGTGGCTGTTGTTATAAAATCTCGTAACTACGTAGTTACGAGATTTTATATTAACACCGACGGGTTATCAAAACATAACGGTAAACCGAATTTATTTTTAGCACAAAATTCATTGCCATTGAGGTGAGTAACTGCAGACAATACTGGATGTCGTGGTAGTAATGTCAGAAAACCAGGGTTTGTATTCAAGCCGTAGATATGTGACCAAACTTCAATTACAAGTGGTGTTTATCCCCATATGATATCTGAGAGTTATTCCCTTGTAAACTAACCGGGATCAGAAAATGACATTTTAGACCATTACGGATCTAGATAAGTTTATATAGGTCTTATTACAGTCTGATCAGAATCCATGCTGCTTTTAAACATATGCCCTTGGAGAAGTTTCAAGAGAACAACACGAGAGGCGTTTTCAAGGTTAATTTCGATTAAAATATAGTTCGAATGCATCTTGTGTAAAGTTCTCTAAATCTTAAAATGAGACAAAACAGCAAATTAAGTAATTCACAAAAGATTCTGTTTTTCACCAATATTTAAATTAAATCTTGGCCTTCTCGTCTTCAGATTAATGTGATTTTGCTCGCCAAAATGTGCTCTATCTAAATTAAAATGCAATTCGGGAAAATGCAGATTGCAGGAATTTTGAGTCACGTGACTGTGTTCATCAAATCTAATCAATTTCGTTTTTGAAAGAAATCACTTTGAATCTGGCTTAATGCAGAATACTAGTAATGTAGCCATTTTTAGCATAAAACATCGGCTTTTTTCGAGTGGCGTCGTTACGTGTCCGAACCTATTCGGGCGCGATCGTAAACATTCGGCGGTGGAGAGTTCCACCGCCGAATGTCTGCGATCTAGCCCGAATAATTCCGACGTCATGCGAATCTCATTAGGGGTAGACTACCTTAAAGCCGTGTTATTCAAATCTTCGTTCATATTGCAGAGACTGGTGCACCTTGCCATGTGATAGATGATTAACTGACGATCAATCCTTTGGTGACAGACAAACTACAGAGTGTCCCAATAAAAACGGAACCCATTTTTGAAAGTGAATTGCTCACGTATAAAGTCATATTTCTCCACCAACTTTAAATATGCAACAGAAACGACAGTTTTCTATCAGCAGTTAAAATTTGTTTTTTTTTTGGTTGAGAAATGTCCATTAGTTTCGAAAATATTGGCATTCAAATGAATGCACCCGGAAAAGCATTTTAACACGATATCGATCTTTTCGTTCGCAGCGCGTGCCTACACTTGACTCTTCACAATTAATTGTTTAATACAATACAAAAGTGATATTGAAATATTTTACTTACAATATCCATATTCGTTTCATTTTTACCACAAACAAATAAACTGTTTACGTAGAGCTGAGGTGTAAAGAATACAAACAAAATATCAAAGTGTATCAAAGATTCATAATACATGTAATCATATGCAGTTATTTTATTACTTTACAACATGCCGGTCAGAGCTCAAATGCCAAGTACTTTAACCCTTTCCCAAACAAGACCTGGTTTTGACATCGATGAGGGAATTAGCTTGAGAAAGTATTTAGACCAGAGAAGAAAGTAATGGTCACCAGCATTTTCTCCTTTTGCCTCTATATTTTCTGTGCAGTATTTTACGCGAATTCTGTCTTTATCAGCGTCAATTGTGTCATCAGCAACAGCTTTCAATCGAGTCCACCCTAACTTTTTGTGGTTTGGAAAAGGGTTAACATTATTTCAAACAACCACCTTACGGACTCAATTTGCACATGCGGCACCTTTATATATTAATAAATTTTGAGAAAATTGGTACGTACTTGTACAACGGTAAAGAACTCAACAGTTCACCGTCAGTGCGCTTTTACGAACAAACAAGACGCAAAAATCGATTTCGTGTTAAAACGGTTTTTTAGTGTCTTTATTAAATTTCATATAACTTTTGAACCAATACATATTTTGAAGTGAAATTTAGAACACATATGCAAAAATAATGTATCTTTAGAACTGAAAATTCAAAAATTAGAATCTATGCTTTCGCTTTAAAATATTTGACTTTGAAATAGGGTTCCGTTTTTTTTGGGACACTCTGTACTTTTGTCAAATTTCAGAAAGGATTCCTGATAAAAATCTTATTAACGAACAAAATATTGTTTGGTCGTCAATAACTTGGTCGTCGTCGTCAACAACAACAACAAGAACAACAACAAGAACAACAACAACAACAACAACAACAACAACAACAACAACAACAACAACAACAACAACAGCAGCAACAGCAACAACAACAACCGCCCCCCTCTAGCAACGACTTTGTTTCCAAACAATCATGATGCTCTCTGAAATTACAAAATGAGATTCCATAGAATGTCACTGTACATAGTGTAAGTGAGACAACCTTGCTCTTTTTTAGAAATTCCAAACAGTTTTAAACTTAGTTTGCGTATTTGTAATGCTTTTAGAGTCATTGAACTATTCAGACTTTGTTTCAAGAAAGGCAATTTTCTTAATAAGGTATTAATCGTACGTTTTTTTATATATTATATTTACAAGGAACACTTTCCACTTTTTACTATCTAGATATACATGTACATGTCGTGAAGAATGAAGGATATGTTCATTAAAATTGTACCATTAGTAGCATTAACTTTGATGAACTCAACATTAATTTTTCCCAAACGGCAAAATTTTAGGTGACGCAATTCAAAAACTGTTCGAAATGACAAAATGGAAGTTATTAAAGATACAATTTGTGTATAAAATAGCTAAGAAAATATTGAGGCAAAAGGAGAAACTGCTGGTTATCAGCAGTTTCTTCTTTTGTGTCAATGTTTCCCAAGCCTTTTCCATTAGGGACGTCAAAACCAGGTCTTGTTTGGGAAAGGGTTAATATAACTTTTTCCCAAACAAGACCTGATTTTGACGTCTCAAAAAGAATGTGCTTGGGAAAACATTGAAGCAAGAGAAGAAAATGCTGAAAACCAGAATTGTTTTCTTTTGTCTCAATGTTTTCTTTACAATATTTTACACAAATCTTACCTGTAATAATAGCCATATCGTCGTCTACATCTGCTTTCAATTTTGACAATCCTAAAAGTCTGCTGTATTGGAAAAGTGGTAAACAACTGCGAACTGATCTATGAGCATGCATTTGGTGTCTGTCTGTCGCAGCGCATTGAATGTTTACATTGTGTAAAATCTACTATACAGACTCTATCTGACTTAGTGTTCGCTAGCGGTTCATTGTAGACGGGGGCGTGGCTATATAAAGACGCCACATAAACTAGCCGACAGTCTCGTTTAATGCGAAATATAGCGGCGAAAGGATGAGTGTCAATAAGGCCCTTTCCGTGACCCAACCCGATTTTCTTCATTTTCGCCACACATGACCACTAACATATTGACCTTATGTAGCACAGTGTATAGTCCACTGTCCGCTCTAACTTCCGCTTGCGAGCCAAGAAAGGAGTCAAGGTATCGATTGCAGACAAAGAAACAGGTAAATAGTTAATAATAAAATGAAATGTGGGGGGGAAGTTTAATTGGATGGGCTGTGTGTACATAAACTATGTTATTCACAGAGTATATCCCTTGAGAAAAGCTACTTATTCAGAAAAAATGCGATTGCTCACTTAAAATTTTCGAAAATATCATATTCATGGATTTCAAACATCGATTTCAAAGCTTTACAACTTATATACGAGCACATACTTATGATATTTCGAAAATATTTCATCTTAGCACCAGAAAACTAAAGAATAACAGACATTGACGCATTGGTTTAAGAAATATTGACTATCAAATGCCACTGGTGTTGTCGCCTCACTGTACGGTTGCATGCTCAATCTGTGAAAGCTTTAGTCCGGTTGCTTGCGATGCCACTGTACGGTTACTAGAGAGCTCAGTAGCATTTTCTTGTCACTTAGTTATTATGAAAATAGCTTTTAAGCAATTATTTTTCAAAAGAATATTTGAATGTGTATATGACAACCTTTACACAAGAAGAACTGTTTTAAAAAGTTGATTCTAACTTTGTCTAATGGTCAGAATTTCAAATAAATATTGAAACAAATCATTGTTTCTATGATAACATATATAATTCTCTAGTTATATAATCTAAATAAAACAGCTTTGAGATAGAACACCAGTTTGATACTATTCAAAACTGTTTGACAAAAAGCTTTATAAATAAAATGTAAGAACTTGCCCTTAAACAATTTCAATCCAATATTCCAGAATAGCTTTACGTCATCAGAATATCTCATTTTCTTTGTCGAATCCAGGCTGAACCAATTTACAACATCACAAAAGAGTAGATATGCAATGTTAGTTAATGGCATTTTCCGATCCGCAAGTAACGTTGTTAACTTTGTATACATATCCAACTGACCTTCCGAGTGTAAATAACCCATGACAGCTGGTACTTTCTGCACTATGCTGTTTATAGCTTCATGATCAGACTGTTCAAATGAAAAAAGAATCTAAGAGTATAGTTGGATCTGTCTGAACTGAAACTGTTTTCTCGAATGTGTCTAATTGCATTTCATCGAAATATGTGCTTAAGTTTTGTTCATCTTCACTGTCACAAGTTCCTGATTCATTATGATCTTGAGTAACATGGACACTCCTTTTTGGTGTAGATATTCTAGCACATTTGCTGACTGGAGAGGACTCTGGGGTTTTTGAAATATGTAATGATTTGTCTTTCTCCACGGGAATTATGAACTGGTTTTTGGATTTTAGGTCATTTGGTATCAAATTAAAATTTTTTGAGTATGACTTCACAAGTTGCTCTGATATGTTGATGATCTTTATTTTCAGGTTTTGGTCAGGATGTTTAATAATTATATGGTCTATTAATTCACAAAACTGGTTCGATTCCAAATCACAATAAATGCAGGCGTAGGTTTCCATGTCTATTCTCAACCTGCAAAAAAAGAAATGTTAACCATGTGTTTGTTTAGCGCACTCTATTTACCAAATCGATTTAAGTCAAAATTTAACATGAAATTAACTGCAAAAATATACAAATTTTGTTTATATAAGATCATTAAAGATTAAGAGTATCATTTTGTACACAAAATAAAACATGTTTATAAACACAAAACGTTGCATTTATTTTACAACTTTGGTTTATTTACCCACTCCTAAAACATTTCAATGCATTGTACATGTAAAAACGTTACATGGTTGCAAATTTAGAGACTAAAGTCACCATCATTCGCTATTCAAAACGAAAAATATACAACATTAGAATACATTTTGCTCTCAAACATCCGTACAGGTTTTTTAGCTGTGCTCACAAGCAACCGTACCATGAGCAAGCAAGCAACCGTACAGTGAGCAGGCACTACCAGTGCCGGTTTCATAGTCAATATTTTATACGCTGATGTTTTAACACACTGTGTCGCGTAATATTTTGCAAGATAGATGAATAATCTTCAACGTATTAAAAGGTTTTCTTCTTATAAAAGATATTAAGCGTTGAAATCTTTGTTCGAAATCGACCAGAATGACGATTTGGAGAAAATGAATTGAGTAATTGCAGTTTTGTCGGAAAATAGAGTTCTTTTCGTAGACATACGCCAGGAATGATGTTTTATAAGTACCTTCCACCCATATACGAGATAAATTCATCACTATTCAATCTATTATGAACTATTTACCTGTTTTTCTGGCTTCAGTCGCCTTTTTGACTCCTTTCTTGGCTCGCAAGCGGAAGTTAGTGCGGACAGTGGACTATACACTGTGATGTAGGCAAAGTATCAACTTGAACAGAGCCTTGGTTTGGAAGATATATTATATCAAAGTGGGTGGGGTAAGTCAGCAACTATGCCATTAGATGGTAATCAATTTCTTATACAGTTTTACTAACAATTTATAACTTGAAAATTGCTAATGCAGGGAAATATATGTGTATTGCACTTTAAATACATATTGTTTTCTATTCCATTGGATGCCATATACAGGAGAAAAGGGGCATTAAACTTGTTTATGATTTTTTAGGATTTTTGGATGGACTAACTTTACGAAAAACCACAACAGGGTTTTATTGCTCATTTCATTTGATTTATCTTTCTGGTTGTGAATGAAGATATATTACCGTAATTTGTAATATGAAAATTTTCAAAATAGCTTTTTATTTTCTGGATTACTTGCCCTTGATTTCTAGATAAAAATGCCAAAAATTATAAGAAGTACTATTTCGTTTCTAAACCAAACATTTCTGTATAAATCACCATAAAATACCAATATGAGGATGATATGAGCCTTGTGTACACAAAAATATTAGATAGAGAGGTTGCAATTGTTATCTAAACAGAGTGGGTGGGGTAATATACTCCAAAATTACGCATGAAACAGACAGGAATTTTTCATAGTTAGAATTGCTTGCATAGCATCCTAATTGTGTAATAACGTTGTTATTAGCTCATCTGAGCACAAAATGTTCAAGTTGAGCTATTTTAATCGCTTTTTGATTGTTGTCTGTCTGTCTATCTGCCCAATTGTCTGTTCTTAATTTGGTCTTTACACTGTAGCATCCGCAAATATATGCCAATCTTGACCAAACTTTATAAAAACAAGTATAGTCATAAGTTCTCTTATTAGTTCGATTATGGGCCGGATCAAACAAAAAGGTGCAGAGTTGTCTGCCTTTGCAGGTCAGAAATAGCTAGTTTTGACATTGTTTCTACTATAGCCTCTACATTTATTGTCCAATCAAGATGAAAATTAGTCGTAATATTGGGTACCATATGTGTTCGAATTACATCAATTTTCAGTCTGATCAGATAAGAAAATTACCATTTTCGACTTTGTTTTCACTCTAATTTTGTCTA
Organism: Fragum sueziense; assembly: GCA_963680895.1. Taxonomy (NCBI): domain Eukaryota; kingdom Metazoa; phylum Mollusca; class Bivalvia; order Cardiida; family Cardiidae; genus Fragum; species Fragum sueziense. The sequence continues at coordinate 72,744,050 of OY804594.1, read as the reverse complement.
ATACAATGGCGGATAATTTAGCAAGTCTTACCCTAATTGTGTTGAAATTCACACTTCTCCAAGTTCTTATAGTCAGAAACACTGTGTCAAAATTTCATTCTGATTGGTTTATATCTGTGGTTTTTAAGGATAAAACAAAGACCAAAACGACAATTTTGTCAAATTCAAGAGCAGGCAACTCCGCAAATTGTTGTCCGATTGTGCTAAAATTCAAACTCATTCAAGGTCTTATAGTGACCAACATTGTGTCGAAGGCTTAACTTGATTGGTCCGTATTTGTGTTTGTTAGAGTTGAAAACAGCAATTTTTTCCAAATTCAAGGGCACATAACTCGCGATTTCCAGATTTGATCAGACAGAAATTCAAATTCATAATAGCTCATATTGTAACCAAGCTTGTTTCTAATTTTCATCTTGATTGGTTGATAAATGTAGATGCTAGAGTGGAAACAATGTCAAAACTAGCTATTTTTGACGTGCAAGGGCAGACAACTCTAAAGTTTTTATTTCGATCCTGCCCATATTCAAACTCCTAATAGAACTTTAGTCCATACTTGTTTTGATAAAGTTTGGTCAAGATTGGCTTATATTTGCGGATGCTAGAGTGTAAAAACCAAATCAAGAACAGACAGATGGGCAGATAGACAGACAGATAACGAACAAAAGGCGATTGAAATAGCCCAACTTTAGCATTTTGTGCTCAGATGAGCTAATAACAACGTTACCATCCATTTAAGATGCCATACAAACAATTCTAACTATGAAAAATTCCTGTTTGCTTCACGCCTAATTTTGGAGTATATTACCCCACCCACTCTGCTAAGATAACAATTGCAACCTCTTTATCTGATGTTCTTGTGTCCATAAGGCTTATATCGTCTTCCTGGTGGTATTTAATGGTGATACAGAAATGTTTGGTTTAGAAACGAAATAGTACTTCTTATAATTTTTGGCATTTTTATCAAGAAATCAAGGGCAAGTAATCCAGGAAAGACAAATGGCATTTTGAAAATTTTCATATTACAAATTACGGTAATATATCTTCATTCATCATTAAAAAGATAAATCAAATAAAATAAAAAATAAAAGCCTGTTGCGTTTTTTCGTAAAGTTAGCCCATCCAAAAATCCTAAAAAGTCATAAACATGTTTAGTGCCCCTTTTCTCCTGTACATGGCATCCAATTGTATAAACAACAATATGTATTTAAAGTGCAATACACATATATTTCACTGCATCAGCAATTTTCAAGTTATAAATTGTTAGTAAAACTGTATAAGAAATTGATTACCATCTAATGGCATAGTTGGTGACTTACCCCACCCACTTTGATTTAATAAATCTTCCAAACCAAGGCTCCGTTCAAGTTGATACTTTGCCTATATAAGGTCAATATGTTAGTGGTCATGTGTGGCGAAAATGAAGAAAATCGGGTTGGGTCACGGAAAGGGCCTTATTGACACTCATCCTTTTAAAATGTAATACAATTTCATTGGTCTCAAAAGTAGGTCGAACACTAAAATATTTCCTTTATTTATTTCTTAACGATTGGTAGGAGGAGTAAAAGAAGACGCATACGTCCACTTTAGCCAGGAGGGGAGTCTTGTAAGCCCCTGATTTCTCCGTTAACCCATTACCACATAATTACTCTCTTTGACTCCCGACAATGTAGTGGCTTTACAAAACATTGTGGTAAATGAAGAAATTGCTTTCAAATTGCTTTGGAAAAGCAATTTCTTCATTTCCCACAATATTTTTTACTCCAAAAGACAAAAATATATAAAGTTCCATTCACCTGAAAAATATGTCTGTAAAATCTTCCATTTTGGAACAGTCCAAAATTTTGCCTTCTGATAATGGGTTAATTGTTGATGGATGGACTCGCCCACGAGCCCCACAATTCCATTTTTGTCCAGACGTATTTATAGGAATGCCGGTAGTTTGTCATATATAAAAATGTCAGAGTCGACAGAACCAAACATTAAATCTTGACAATCCTCATTTATATAGTCCGGCGCCACCAGAACTTTTAACCCTCTCCAAGCAGCATACTTTTTTATACTTAAATCAATATAAATATCGCAAATTCAGATTTTGTGAATATCAAAGTATATTAAGGTAGAATGCCCGTAATGAGATTCGTGTGACGTCGGAACTATTCGGGCGACGTCGAAAGCATTCGGCGGTGGAACTTTCCACTGCCGAATATTTACGACCGCGCCCGAATAGGTTCGGATACATAACGACACCGCTCGAAAAAAAGCCAATGTTTTATGATTTTTAGAATGGCCACATTATGGGTATTCTACCTTAAAAATATCTATACAGGGAAGGGGAGAAAATGCTAGATCTAGTTATCAGTACTAGTATTTTCTTGTTTTCTCACGGATGTCTCCAAAGTGTTATAACTAATGTGATTACTATGTCTTGTCTTGGAAAGGGTCAACGGAAAATATGACGCAATGAACCGTCTGAGAATACAGTCTGGTAGCTCACAAAATCAAAAAAAAAAAAAAAAAAAAAAAAAAAAAAAAAAAAAAAAAATAAAATATATTTACTCATTGGGCAAGTAACGTTGTGGTAATGGTTCGGTTGAACGTTGAACATGTGCTGAGCCACTACGATCAGACCTTGATAAAGGCTTAACATAAAAAAGCACACTGGTTATGATTATTTTGGCAGTAGGCCCATTTTGGAGTACTTGTACAAATATCGAACCATATAAAGCGTCTGAGATACGAGCTGACGGTTTGTGTATGTAATTTCTTCAAAATGAATTCATATGACGGTAAAAAAGTGTAATCGTACGCATATTTACGCAAGTAAATCTGTGTATCGTCGCTTTCAACGAAAACCTCGTAACTGCAGCTGCAGTTCCGAGGCTTTCGTTGAAAACCATCGAAATGACACCGTTGACATCAGATAGATTAGAAAAAGAGGTCTGTGGAATAAAAAAAACACCCAAAACAATAAAACAATAAATTAGATGAAAAACATGGTGAAACTCAAACGTTTTAGCTATACGAGTATTACTCGTATTAAAGTAAGTCTGGAGAGCGGCCATGTGACTTGCAAATTTTGTGTTTATTCTGCGTCACCAAATGCCCATGCTACAAATTTCATCAAACTTTTAAAGCGAAACATTGCCTTTTTTGTGATGGTGAATGTCAAATGAAGTATTTTATTGTTCTTAATGTAAACATTTGCCAGAAAATTTTAGTATTTTTGGAAAGTATAGATATTTTTGTCATAATTAGGCTAAAACAAGGTAGGAGGGGTAAGATAAAATCAAATATCTTTTTTATTTACGTGGAAAGGTGTGCTGATTTTTTGTGTAGAAATAACTCTTGGTATTATCTTCAAAATATCCCAAAACAAACATATTCATTCGGTAAATTTTTGGAGAATTTAGAAAAAGTTTTCTCAAAAAATGTGATTTTTCAACTTTTCCCGTATTTTTTTTCCTGAAAATGGTTTAGAAATATTTCTTTCAATCATTTCATCATATTTGTGCATATTTAAGTCTCTAAATTGATATAACATTTGAAATTATCCATTCAGAATAACTTGCTATATGACTTTAAAACATAAGGGTAATTCTGCGAAAATGGTCATTACTACATGTAGCCAAGGGCAGATAACTCTGACACGAAATCGAATCAGGAAACGTAACCTGATTTTTTTCATATTTTGTTCAGGAAATGTAACTTTGTAATATATGTGCAAATAAAAGGAATTCATTGGGCGGATAAAAAGTGACCCCAGAGTCCAAACTTACCATAATGATGACGCCGAGGACAAAGCTTGACTGTGAGGAGAAGAATCTGCCCGGCAACTAGTTATGTGTTTTAGTGGGACACAATCAATAATAACCAATTATCGGATATACTTTATCATTCATGATTACTGTCATAAAAACAGCTTAAGGTGCTTTGTTTATATCGGATTTGCCGCTAACCAGTCTTTACACGCTTCTCTGTGTTCCTTCGGTTCAGTCTCACTTTGCCAACTATTTGTTTTTTGGGGACTTTCCCTTTGCCCACCAATTACATTTTCGCACCTATGATTTACCTGGATAAACAAGGGTGTCTATTGTCAAAGTAGCTCTACTGGCTGTATTTAAATTGTGTATTTTTCCGTTTTAGAAAGATTAAATAAATTAATACATAGCATTTTTTTAATTTGAAAAAAAAAAAAAAAAAAAAAAAAAAAAAACAAAAAAACTTTCATCTTGTTTATTTATTTTCACATACAGACATATTACTGTATATATACATATTGAATTACTTTATGTTTACAAGTATCATTCATAAACATCAAAACTATAGTGTATGAAAAACATTGTGGGAAAAGAACCAATTGTTTAGCATGGGTAAACTTTTTCTTTGCCAAAAATGTTTTTTTTTTTTTTTTTTTTTTTTTTTTTAATTTTTGAAACAGTCCTCTTACAAAGGCTTCAAACCTATACTGTACTGTATGAAAAACATTGTTGGTAAAGAAAAAAATGGTCAACTTGGGTAACTTTTTCTCAGCCCAAAACGCTAATGAATCTTTTTGTCTCAAAATCCTAATTTCAATGTCCTAATTTAATCAGATAGGAAGCTGCATCAGCGTAGTAGTACAGACCAATCTCTCTTGTATGAAGCCGGTCTTTACGATTTGCCAGGCGCTGGTCAATTTGACAGTATTTTCTCTTCCTGATGTTTTGACGACAACCATTGTTGAACTGCAACATTTGAATCTCATTCATGGATTGCTCTTTTTTTTTAATGATGTTGACAAATATTTATTATGACACATTGAAAAGGTAATCCTTTTGTATGATCTGATAAAAAAGTATTCAATTTGTTAATGAAATATGTAGGCTATCTGAAAATCTGAAAGAACACGCCTTAGTTGGCATATCTAGACGCAAATTTATTCTGGCAGGACATGTGGGTTTAACGCAGTAAAAGTGACTGCTTTCACCTTTTTCTGTTTTGAGTCGAAACATAAAGTCATTATGAACTTATTCTTCTACCGCCTCTTCTATTCTCAATGAATTTGATGTTTACTTCAGCATTCGCCATAGCGATGTGAAACATACGTTCTTCCTAGCCGACTTTTATATGCCAACTAAAGAAACATTTAAAATCAACATTAATTATCATTATCAAACGCTTTAATTAGAATTAGTGAAACCTTAATTCATGAATACATCTCACAACAGACAAACATAACAACGCTTAAGGGGACATTTCATTCACATTTCAATTTTTTAAAGAATGTTTTGATGCCAAGATTAGTTATTATAATGTGCATAAATGCAATCCGTTTTTTAAGTTGCTGCTGATAAGCGAAAAGCACGCCTTTCAAGTTGAGAAAGATATGACGAATTCCATATACATCTGGACTGTTGTCCACAACAATTTAGTTAACCTTAACCCATTACCACACAATAACTCTTTTTGACTCCCCAGTCCCCACAAAATAATGGTCATGGAAAACATTGTGGAAAATGAAGAAATTGCTTGTGACAAGCAATTTCTTCATTTCCCACAATGTTTTCCATAAAAAAAACTAGAAATTCAAAATTACATTCACTTGGAATTGACGTCTGCAGAACCGTTCAATTTGGACCGCCCTAAAATTTTGTCGTTTGGTAATGGGTTAACACAAAAAAATATATTTCTAGTAAAAGGCGCAATATTTTGGATAGGAATTTTCAGAATTTTCATAAGGAAATGTGCTCTTTCAGATAAAAATAAAAGTAACATTTATGAAAAGAAATTCTGTGAAATGTCATTTTAATCAAGGGACGAATGATAATTATCATTTATTCCAGTTCAAACATAGATTTATTTAAAATATTAACTGTTCAGTTTAGATTAGTCCAGTTGAGCTACAAAATCGAAAATCGATATTGCCGAAGGCTAATTAACACCTTGTTACCCTGGTCCCACTTTGCCAACACAAATTTCCCCCAAAAACCTATTTTTCAAACCCAAAGTTGGCAAAGTGAGACGACACCGTTCCTTCGCTTGATTCATTTTTTCGTAGAGAGTATCAATTTACTTTAAAAGTCGGTTTAGTTAAAATGTTTAAGTGAATATGAAATTATGGAATTGCAGTTATTTCATTCCAAGCCAAAGACTCATGGCGGTTTACCTAGGTAATAAACTGATGTAATTAATGAGATTGAAGAAATATCCTCGATTGCGATGCAGCTCACCATTTGGATCTTTTGTTTATGTCAATAGCAACTTATTCGGCACGATTTGAAATCATGGCTTTGTCGACATCGCTTTAAAAGCCTTGTCCGTTTTGTCATACCCAAAACGTGGTTTATCAGATTTGATAGCTGGTGTCCTGCCTGGACTATTTTGTGAAAATTGTCAAAAAAAAAAAAAAAAAAAAAAAAAAAACAGATGGATAGCTTACTTGCAATAGTAATTTAGTAGAAAATTGTAGGAACTTCTGACTAACCCTGTCTAACATACAAAATGTAAAGGCATGTCTTTGCCTAAATGTTTGAGGGTTAAAACTATAAAATTTCGATATACAATTTCAACGTAAGAAAAAGAGATTAGATCTAAAACTTTTCAAAGCGACATAGATTTGGACTGTTCCAATTCAAAATATGCTGCAGACGATATAATGGATTTTGATAAAGATTATGAGTTGTAAGTGATGTGACACAGTCATATGCTATATCGTCGCTTTTCGACGAAAACCTCGTAACTACAGCTTGTTTTAAGCTGCAGTTACGAGATTTTCATTGAAAAGCAGCGATAGAGCATATTTTCCTTTGCTGTAATGTTTTCAAAATCCGTTCCTGTTAGGGACATCCAATTTGGGTCAGGGACATCAAAACTGCGTCAGGGACATCAAAACTGTGTGTTGTTTGGGAAAGGGTAAATATGAAGCACCATCCATTGATTGTTTAGATGCGTGCAGGAGTTTATATTGAATCGATAATAAGCAATCATCAGATACACTTCAATTTGTCATGCTTACTGTCAAATAGACGCGACACCGGTAATTGGGACGCTTTCATTTTTTTTGTTGTTTTTTTCGACTTCAACCCGAAATCAGATCGGTCACTTTTAAATGGATTTACTGTCGATTTTCTGCAATTGCTGTTGTTGTGGCACGTACTTTCCCCGTGCGATAGTTCAGCTTATTCCTTGTACTTTCCCACCTTCTCGAGATCTGCTTCAAACCGGATTTAAATTGGTGAGGTATTAACAAAAATACTGATGATTTTTTTTAATTTCTGAGTCACGTGATCAGCCAGCCACCGTGTACTCGCTTAAAGCAACATTCTTTTGTGGCGAACGCAACTATTTGTAAATACTCGACGAAAGGTTCCAATATTTCGGATTCCTTTATATTCCTGTCTTGCAGAAACATCACATATTGAGTCTTGAATTTAATTCATTTTCCACTCCAAATGTTTCCCGAAGCTTTCTACGAAGCAAATATTGAAACAGTAATTGTATTTCTCTAAGATTGCAATTTTTCAAAAATATTTTCTTCTCAAAACACTCGAAATGTTTGATTGAATGCCTTTATTGTCCCAAGTCAACTTAAAGAAAAGCTTCAAGAATGAGTGCACGTTTGCCCCATTCCGTTACTTATGAGAAATCCCTTTATCAAAGCCAAGTCAAAGTCATTTTATCATTCACATCATGTAAACAATGATATCCGATCAGTTCACACACAAAAACACATACATTACAAACGGTGACGGTCTTATTAAGGTAGAATACCCGTAATACGGCCATTTTGAGATTCATAAAACATCGTGTGTATTTTTCCGAGCATCGTCCGAATTTATTTGGGCGCGGTCGTGAACATTCGCCGGTTGAAAGTTCCACCGCCGATTGTTTTTGACGTTGTCGGACTAATTCCGACTACGCGCGAATCTTATTAGGGGCTGACTACCTTAATACAGTTCTACATGTATACTAGAATAGAATTAAGATTAAGATTGTCAAAAGATGAAACTAAGAATGAAGTTTTACAGATGGAAGTGTATCATTATGTAGTTTACCGCAAATTTTACATTCCCATCTCGCCGCGGCCATGGTACAGATGGTAGCGTATTGGATTCGAGAGGTTCCCAGTTCGATCCCCGGTCGAGGCAAATATCCTTCCTGAAAAAATGCCACTCACTAATGGTTTGATATCTTTAATCTATATTTGCAAGCAGCTGGCGGCTCGGTTAGGATGTTTTGCTAGTATTAGTGTGCGAAACGACAGGAATCCGTGGTTAGGCGCTGCAGTCGCCGCGATATGACCATATCAATCGAAAACGGCGTTTAACCCATATCAATCAACATCCACATCCCGTAACTGTTTTGTATAAGCTTCTCCGTCGTTGAAAAATGCATTAAATGCATACACACGGTGGGGATTGTGCATGATGGGATTGATAACGACTACCGACAATAGGGAACGATTTTATCAAGTAAACTGTGACGTAATTTCGGACAAATAAATAGTATTTCGTTGGTGCTGTTATAAAATCTCGTAACTACGGCTTGAATCAAACCGTAGTTACGAGATGTTATAACAACACCGACGGTTTATCAAAATATAACGGTAAACTCAGTCTATTTTTTGCACAAAATTTGATGCCAACTCGCCTCGCTTCAGGTAAGACATTTTGCAATAACTCTGTTATTTCTGTATCAATTTTCAAGAGGTTTGCTGCATGTACCCCGCCTCATCGAGCTCTTTCATCGGATGTATGACATATTAGATAACTCATGATACTTTTTCCGAAATATTGTCCCAACCGACCAGAAAGCGAAATGGTAACGACTACGGCCAAATTAACCACGCTTCAGGTAAGAATTTGTGCAATAACTTTCTTATTTCTGTGTCAATTTTCATGCGGTTTGTTGGATGTACTCCGTCTTACTGAGCCCTTTTCTCAGAAGTATTATTTATCTGGAACTTCACTGTACTTTTCTCGAAAAACGATCCCAACCGTCTAGAAAAAAGGCCTGGATTTTTTGCCGTTTTTCTGGTCGGTTGGGATCAATTTTTGGACACAGTACAAAGATTCTACAAACAAGTCATATATCCAAGGAAAGAACTCACTAATGCGGGGTACTCCGTATTCGTTATCCATCCCATCATGCACAATCCCCACCGTGATACAAGTTTACTGGAGAACATAAATCGGGTCCTTCGTAGAATTTGAAGTTGTAGTGGCTAGTTATAAAAGCATCGTTAAGCCTTGACATACAAAGTGGTTAAGAAAATAATTGTGATTTAGACATATCGGGAACAGAAGAAATAGCTCAATTGAGAAAATTCTTCTTTTCGAAATGTTTTATACATAATCATTATACTGAGCATTGATAAAAATGCATTATGTACGAGTTTTGACATGAAATACCTTAAAATGCCTCTATTTCGCGACCATTTTCAGAAAGAGATAAAGCTATGTGATAATTTGAAGCTGTAGGCGACTAGGGGTGGGATGGGGACATTTGGGCCTACACTGATTTACTTGAAGCCGCTTAGGAGCACCTACAGCTCATTATTACACCGATAAGCTATGCTTCTCGCCTTTAAAGGCGTTGTTTATACTGCTACTTATCAAACCATTAACAGTTCAACGATATTCAATCTGAAATATTTCTGAGATCACATTCGTTAACTTTCTAATGGTAATTCATAATATGGACGAATGAAGTGTGAAAAAATAATAACAGCTCTAGACGTTAATGTGGAAATGTGAAACTCAGAATTTGGTAGGGAATTATATCAGATTCCCCATGAGGCAAATCTGTCGCTTTTTACAATTAAGCTGTTTTGTTTCATTTCTGTTATCCTTTCCTAAACGATGCCTTCTTTTGATGTGTTACATTTTAAACCATCGCACAACAACCAGAACAACAATGACGAAAGCATGTACACCCATTTATCTTTTCACTGCTTTCTTTGCTATAACATACATATTTTCAATATTTCGTAGCTATAGGTTTTCGTCTGCATCACCTTTTCTATTTGGCCATGTTGAATTTTTGTTGTTTTGAAAAGTGTTAGGTCGATATTCTTATTTGTCAATTTTTTACCCCTGGGAACCCAGGATTATTATGCGTCGCCTTTCAATGATACTCTGGAAACGCTTCAAGGAATATCAAATCGGAAAATTGAAACCGACTCCGAAGAGCATCCTCCTAAGTGCAGTGGAAAACATTCTTACAGCCCTAAAGTATCCAAACTACCAGAATAAACCGTTGTGGCTTACATAAGGAAATATGCTCTTTCAGATAAGAATAAAGGTAAAATTTATTACAAAAAATTCTGAAATGTCACTTTAAAAGCTTCGCTACTAGTAACAACTGCAGGAAAATAGCCCGAGTCCTCATTAGACAGCACAAGAGAGAATCTGTTTATTACGTAAAGAACATATCTTGATCAAACTCCATGCGATCAAACTTATATCAGCATCGCGTCCTTTTCAAAACCTATTTTCATTTCCTAAAAGGGAAATTGTGTAGACGGTTTACTAACTAGCTGTCAGCTACAGGCTTTTGTTATAATGACGTAAAGTATCAACAACGTGTAAAACTTCTATTTTCCAAGTTATAGTTTCCAGAGGAAAAGAGAATACTGCCTCAAAATTTTGTTTCTATCCTCTTCTTAGAATCCATTGAGCTTTCATTTATCAACGTTAGAGTCTGGCAGCCTAAGACCTCAATTCATTCAATGAAAGAAGAAGTATGGGTGATTACTTGGCCCAGGTCCAACAACCACGAGAGGAGATAAAACCGAATTTGTCTTTATAACAAATTTAGGAACCGTGTGCAAGGGCGGTTCCAGGATTGCTTGAATTCGTTAAACATGTAATATTACACTAAAATATATAGTCAAAAAATGCTGTCAATTTCAGGGGGGGGGGGGGGTCCGGTCACGACCCCCTGTAGATCCACCCTGGGTTTGTTTCATGAAAAATAGCGTGGTAATTTGATATAGGAAAATACAAATGCTTTATCAGAACCGTTGTTGAATGGGATTGAAATTTGAGGAAGATGAAATCCATTTGAAGAAGATAAATCTTTTGTAAAAATAATGTCGCTGCTTTTCAGCGAGGTTTTCGATGAAAAGCGACGATATGTAACAATTACTGGATTTTTTATCCTAATCAACACATGTTGTAACAGAATTGAACATTTTGAAAACACATGGTTTCCTTTTTTCGTTTCGACTATAATATTATGTGTATGCAAATATCTACTACATTACCAAAATACAAAAAGCATCATAATAGCCACAATTAACACAGAAGTAAACATTTTTCACTAATGTACATGAAATTTGCACGCTTAGACTTATTAAAATGCACTAAAATGCGCTTTAAATTAATGAATGTGAGTGACCTTTCAGTCAATTTCTCCGAAATCCAAAAAAAGTTTCTAGGACAAATATCCAATATCTTAAGGCGATGTGAATCTAGTCGCGCTTCAATCTTTTGACTGCGTTTGTCTTAGTTGTCCCTTTATATAGATTATTAGAAACGGCTATACGAAAACTTGAAACACAGTAACTAATATATCCCTTTTCAGAATCAATTAATCCTTTATATGAGCCTGGATCTGGAAAGACATTTCAGATTATCATGTTGCCAGATCGGCATGTGTATTGTTCCAGTCTAATGATCCATCCTGTTCTTTGACAGTTGAAACAAGTAATTAAGAAGCTACTTGAGAACAGTATGGACATTGGTCTGATTGTGGTTAGGCACAGGCAGTTTTTCTCCGTGATGTTCTTAAATGTTGTGAGTGACATTTTCTAAATCCTAGCTGATTTTTTGTGAAAGTTATAAGAAAGTTGAGTTTCATTTTGACTCGGTTCTTTTTTTCATTAATACATGAATCTTTAGCACAAATAATTAAATCACACCTTTTCTTAAAATATGAAACACAGAATGCATTCAGTGTGACTATCATGCTATATAATGTTCCACACAATCGCAATGCATACATGTCTAAATGTTTTATTGGAAGAAACAAATATTTGTAAGAAATAGGCATTATATCATATTGCTGCTGAATAATGTGAAAAAAGAATGGTTTGCAAAAAGAGTCATTGTGCCAAAATCAATACCAGAAAACATTCATACGTATATGCCGTATTTCAATCCATCTAAATGAAACTTACTAGAATTATTCATAATAAATGATTCCAAAGCATATAAAAAGCTGAGTTGACTTGCTATATTGATTTAGATTTTATGAAGATATCCCACTTACTGTTTGATCAGTATACGTAGTTGTAGTGTTCACAAAAACAAATAATATGCAAAGATGAAACTCGAGCCACAGAACGTTTACAACAGAACCGCTTTAAAATCAGAGACCAAACGTTAAAAAGTGTTATGGATCAACGGAACTACAAAGGTAATCCAGAAGATGTCGCAGAATACGTTGTCTTTGCGGGTATATAAGGGTCCTTTGAAATACAAATCGATTGATCATCTAATGTCTTGTTTTATTTTGTTAAAATAAATACGACAAGACTGGAATTTCTTCTCATGAATACAAATGAGAACTTCAATTATGCAGATAATGTTTGTGGTGTTCCTCCTCCTTACCACCAAGTGTGGTGTTCCTCCTCCTTACCACCAAGTTAGATATTTTCTTTCACAGATTCTTTTTTACTTTGTATTGTTTCTGTATCGATTTTGAAATGACCATCGATTTTCCACTGAAAGTTTGACAAAGGATGTACAATAATTAATTATGAGCTAAGTTTAAAAAAAAAAAAAAAAAAAAAAAAAAAAAAAAACAGGCCTTTGGCAATTGTGATTATCATGTTTCTAGAGAAGTCTTTGCCTTGGTACCGATAACAGCCATACAAAACGTTGTTTTGGCTTAAGAGGGAACATGTAATACAACATTCGGGACTGGGTTAGATGATGCCTGTTCGACTAGTAAGAATTCACATTAAATCATCATATAAAGATCAGATGAACAAAAAATGTGCACCGAGAAAGTGACGAAGCGGTGCGAAAGACGTTGTTTACGATTCTATTGTAGAATGGGTTTTGATTTTTATTACAATACAATTTGATACATTTCACTCACTAACAACAAATTCTATCTGCCCTATCTCTGAGGCTTTCTTGATAGTGTCGTATGGTAGACTCTGATTAAACACGGATACATGGCGAAATGGCTATTCTTAACTGTCTCTACATTTTCCGAACAAGTGGCACTTTTTTTATCCATATATTTAATTCTAAGAGAGAGAGAGAGAGAGGGTGACTCTTTGAAGACTTATGAGAGTGATTAACTATTTACTCGTTGCACAGAAAACCGTTTTGGCGTCACGTTGTCTTGCAACCAATCCAGCCGAGATTTGTATGACATGTTGCAAAATTGGTTCATGTAGAAATTTGATAAAAAAATATTTGAAAGATTGGTACCAAGAGACGACCAATGATAGCTTTGCTAATGGTTTACCAATATGTTCAGACGGACTTGATAATTGTCACTGGATAATATGAAGAATACAGATCATAACTCATTATTTCATTTTGTTAGTACCTCATTCTAGTGCAAAATGTACAATGAATAACTGTTATGTTATCACAAAAAGTGCAACTATTATATTTAATTTATTGCTAAGTTTTAGGAAAAATTCATTATATACTCAAAGGCAAAAGTAACTTTACAGTTTTAGAATAATTCTATTTTATTAATTTCAAAGCATATTTATATTTTTTTAAGACCATATCTTTTCACAGTTATGTTTCGATATTCTAAATGAAAACATCCGTTTCATTTACGTTACAGCAATCGGCACGTGCATATCGTTAAAATTACCAATATACCCCACCCACACAATGGTGTTGTAAATAAAGACATTATTTTTTGCATGTTTCATCTTTGTTGGTCGCCACACAAAAGGCCAGAGTTGTATTCCAGTTACCAGGAACAGGAGAGCAATTCGACGCCGACAAAAACAGGACATTAAGCATGATGAGAGAGCCAGGATGAAATTTTATGTTTCTATGCTAATCAACTGCACCCGTCAATCAATCGTTAACTTCATGAACGCATTTAAACACTTAGGGGGTCGAAAAATTAGGGTATCCATAACCAAGACCAATAAATTCGTGTTTAGCATCAACGTGACGTGACGTTACGTTTGTACCGGAAACTGCAGTAACGATGCCTGAAATCGTTAGTTGAGCTGTACAATTGTTCGTTGTTGAATTTGAAACATTGATTTTAGTGCTAGACGTCCGGTAGCCAGACTCCTTGAGTTATTGAGTAACATGACGTCAACGTCGTCAAAAACGCCCATATTTGGCAATATCTAGCATTTTGAGCACACGCAGATTGGAGTTAGCCCCTCTTTTCTGACGAGAAAAGGTTACATGATATTGTCATAGGCGATAGAAGACATGTGGACACAAGAACGTGCATGAAATAAAGCGTGTGCTACGAGACGATTGTTTAAGAATTCAATAGCTCAAGATCAGACGGCTGACCTTATCCATACACGAGTACTTTTTTTACAGTCAATAAAACAGTAAAAATACTGACATTAGATGAAATTTAGCATAAAATGCTAGTCTTTTTATTCTAAAAGATGTAATAAAACTTTACCTGGATTTTTCACTTTGACCCCGTTATCAATGCCGTGGTAACACCAGCGTCAAGAAAGGCTAAACACTCTCTTCTATCCCACATTGTTCTTACAAAATGGCATATGTATACGTATAACAAAAGTAATTTCACAAACTGTGATTAGGGTTTGATAAATCAAATGAAAGTCAGGTGTAAAGTTACTTTTGCCTTTCAGTATATCACGAGACCGTAGAATTCTATTCTTTCACTTTCTTCACACACCTTCAATGGGGTGTAGGTGGCGCGATAACATTCACGATGGATAATCACGTGACAATAATTTCAGAAAATCTTCAGTAATTTTGTAATTACTGGACCGATTTGAATTCGGTTTGAAGCAGAGAATGTGGACAGACGTCACACATTAGATGGACGTGGTTGATTTTTCAAAAATCAAACACGTCCAGCTTATTCCTGTTATTTTTCTACATTCTCTGCTTCAAACTCAAATTCAAATTGGTCAAGTATTGAAAAAGATATTGAAGATTATCGGAAATTCTAAGGCACGCGATTTTACACCGTGACATTGTTTCCACGTTCTGCTGGGCAACCCAAACAATACAGGCTCCTTGATAAAAAATCTCAGCTCCTATCTAAATTCATTTTGCATTTGAATTGCTACCATAGGAAAAAGCCACACAGATATTGAATAGCAATTCCTGTGCCAAAAGCAGATTGCAATTTCAAGAAAATATTTTTTTTATTCTCGAAAATTTTAATCGATGGTTTCATTGTCGTGGTTCAACTCCAATGAAGTTTCTGAGAAGTAACGCGCGGACACTAGAGTAAAATTAACCCTTTCCCAAACAAGACCTGGTTTTGACGTCCCTATTAGAAAATGCTTGGGAAAACATTGAAACAAAAGAAGAAACTGCTGATAACCATAACCAGCAGTTTTTTCTTTTGTCTCAATGTTTTCTGTGCCATATTGTACACAAATCCTATCTTTAATAACATCAATTTTGTCATTTGTGGCAGTTTTTGAAGTGGATTACCCTAAAATTTTGTCGTTTGGGAAAGGGTTAAACATAATACTTCATAACGATAATATTTCATCTGAAACTACGCATGTACATTCGAAATAAAAGTTTTCGATGGTAATTTGTAATTAGAAAGGGTGTAGTGTGAAATGGTAATGCCGATTTAACCCTTTCCCAAACAGTAGAAATTTGGACTATTCAAATGTGAAACATGTTACATTCGACAAAATTAGTGATGAGAAAGTAAGGGTTTGGATAAATTATAGCACAGAAAATATTGAGACAAAAGGAGAAAATGCTGATTATCAGCATTATTTTCTTTTGCCTCAATGTTTTCCCAAGTTCTTTGTATTGGGGATGTCAAAACCAGGTCTTGTTTGGGAAAGGGTTAAGACAATAATGTGGAAACGTGTAATTAAGAATTTGGTGGGGGAATAATAACAAATTCCCCCGAGACAAATCTGTCAATTTTTACATTTAAGCTGTTTTTCTTTTCTTCAAGTTGATATTGTTATTTGTCAAATATCCAGCCCTTGGGGGTACTGAGATTATTTTGTCGCATTTTATAATATCGACTTTGGTAATACAAATTCAAGAGAGTTCACTTCGGATCTGCTTTGAAGAACTAGATTCCTTATGAGAAATTGTTAATTTCGTTTAAAAATTCGATTAACAACCTTCAAATTCTGTACGCATCATATTTTTATGCTCCCCGAAGGGAGAGCATATAGTCGCCGCTTCGTCTGTCCGTCCGTCCGTCCGTCCGTCATTCCGTCCGTCCGTCCGTCCGTCCGTCCGTCCGTCCGAAGCGATTTCTCCATAACCCTTGGGCCAAATCAAATGAAACTTACCATATGAACTCCCTATGACAAAATGCCGATGTGCTTTTCCCGGTTTTTTGATTTGAGGCCTCGTCATGGGAAAAGGGGACTTAAGGTTAAATACAGTTTTTCTCTAATTTCTCCTAGTCTAATGGTCAGAATTTGATGAAATTTCATATTTGAGTAGCAAATCAGATGCCCTTGACAATAAAGTATTTAAAATTTGCGTATACAAAATATGTCATGGAAAAAGGGGGCTTAACATTTGTTAGCTTTATATTAGCTCTGCATGGCATATATTTATTGTGACAATGCCTTATTCGGGGAGCATTGTCCGTCTCTGACGGCTCTTGTCTTACGCTGAACTTGTCAGAATATTGCAATTGTTTACTGAAAGATGCCAGGAAAGTTTTTACATATGTGTTAATGAATTTAAACGAACGAATGAATGAATGGTGTTTTAAGGCCCGTCGACTACCAAGGTCATATTGGGCGCACCACATATCTGGATGTTTACAAATTTACTGGTATGTATGTAGTTACATAACCATCCAGAAAGGCAAAATATAATGAAAATATATGTAATTCAAAAGTAGATAATATTCCCTTGTAAATGTCAAATCAATACTATAATAACAAATACGAAACAAAACAAACATACACCATGAATAATCCGATTTGAGGACGAATAGACATGGGCTCCTCCCAGATCAGAGAACACCCATGTCCGAGTCCACTCGACCGGAAAATCCACAGAACATATAGATATAGAAAAATAAACATAACTTAAATATCACAGATCATATATCACAGACTATAATAAAAAGAGCTAAATCTTTTTAAAGAGAATACACTCTTTAAGAAAGTCAAAAATTGATTACGGCCTCACAGTGTCAAACATTGATTTCAAACTGTCAGCGTTAAAGTGCCTGTTTCTAATGATGGCTAAATCTACACAATCAATAAGGAGATATTGGACAGTCAGCTCCTCGTTACAAGGAATACACTGAGGTCTTTCTTCATCGTTTAATAGGTACGAATGGGTCAGGTGGGTGTGACCAATTCGTAGTCGGGCAAAAACTAACTCCTCGCGGCGATCAGATCGAAGACCTGGCAGCCATTCACCAAGTGCAGGTTTATGGAAAACAATTTATTTTGGTGATTGGCTTCGTCGCTCCAACAATTTTGCCATACATTATGAATAAAACTATTTATTAGGGGTTTAAAATCAGTAAACGAAGATGTCAAGAATGTATGGGTTGTTCCTTTAAAATAACCGTAAGATCTTGTGACATAAACATCGTTACGACGTTTAAAATGGAGATTGTTGTTAATAATATTTGTATTTATTCCTTATCGAATACGAAATTCAAATGTTTAATCGAAGACAAGTCAATCATTTAATTTCCCTAAACGTGATAACTGGACAATAATTTCGTTAGTATCATTGTGTGCTTATTGATACAGAAGACGAAGCTGAATAAAGAACGCCCCGCATAAACCCATTACCAAACGACAACATTTTAGAATTGTCCAATTTCAAAAGTGTTGCAGACGCCAATTTCAAGTTGTTTAAATTTTGAAAAATATTTCAATTTTTGGTTGGAAAACATTGTGTAAAATGAAGGAATTGCTTGTAAACAAGCAATTTCTTCATTTTCCACAATGTTTTTCCAAGCATTGTCTTGTAATGGCGTCAAAAAGCGTCTATATGTGGTAATCAGTAAATCACACGATTGTATGGTTCACTTTCATCAAATACATTTTGTTTAAATATTTAGATAGACAAAATGTTCATCGGAAGTAGAACAAGTTAACAGATTAAGTCTTGGTTTCCTGTCCAAACATCCTTCACATATAGGCAGGACTTTAGCAAACAAGTTCTGTAAATGATTCATGGTGAGTATACGCGTATTACAGAACAACTGAAGAAAATAGACAACAGAAAACAGTCCCGATGATCATTTTTTGTATACAATATTGTACGGGCTTCCTATCTTTATGAACATATATTGTGTCGCCTGTATAAATGTATAAAATTGGAACATTCAAATATTTCGCCATTTGGGAAAGCGTGAAGAGTGATAAAGAGAATGCTACTATGGTCTAAATGATCAGTGTACATATACTATCGAAGACCGACTGAATTATTTCCACAGTTTATATCCGAGTGTATTATTAAGGAAGAGACACATTTGATAGAAATGATAGCCAATGATGAGTGTTAATGGATATCTCTACAGTTAATTACTGGTTGGACTGCACCTACACACTCTGTAATTGACGTGAAAAGTGCCATCAGAATATTCGGTGACATTACAAATAGAGAGTCCGTAATTATGGGCTTTAGGGGACTCTTGTTTTACTTCAAGTTATAGTCATTGTAAACGCTTATTCGAAACTCACTTAGTTAAGACTAGTGGCTCTCGAAATAAAGGCGATATAAATTAGACTAGAGCTTATCTTGCATAATAAAGTAATACAGTCAATCAATTGGTTTAAAAACAATCATACCATTATATTTTTATGAAATGTTATTCCCTTTATTGCATAGTATATCTTATCTGTTTTTTTTTTGAAAATTCGCAATAGCGCTTTAATGTTTCTTTGGAGAAAACGTTCCAATCAGTAGAAGAACTAGTTTATTTTTGGTTCAAGATTTATAAGACGGGATATGGTTTCCCCATTCAACAGAAAAAAAATACGTCACGTTGTCTGGCAACTAATCCAACTGAGACCTTTGCGACGTACTGTGAAATTGGTTCATGTAGAAATTTGTCAAAATTTGTTTGAAAAATTGGTACCAAGAGACGACCAGATATAGTTTTGCTAATGGTTTCCCAAGTACTTAGATTGTATATAGTTTACCATGGATAATCTAAAACAAAACAACCATAATCTCGTACTTTGTCAGCACCATAGGCAATTACACACAACAGTTGTGAATACAAGTGGTATTATTTGTTCAATTGCTACTACATCACATATGTACTTATAAGAAATACAAATTAGAAGGTGCGAATATAGAAATGAAATGCCCAACCCCACGAATGATAACTAGTGATACTATAGTTCAAAATCAACATTTTTGAAGTACACAGATTAAAGAAATCGACGATTTGTCTGTTCGTAATTCTTAAATTCACGGATGGAGTGTTACACAATACTTTTCCCCCATTTCCTTGAGTCGAAATTGATATTCGCCGTTTACATTTCTCAAGAGAGAATCTTGATTATTATTCGTCACCTTTCAATATTGCATGTACGATGGAGGCGTTTCAAGGAAAGCTACTTCAGAAATTTCAATGATTATTTACCATGAAGAAATGCTTAAAATTGTAAGAAATATCAACGGTGCTAAACACACGAAAACATCAAAAGTAAATTGTTAGCTGATTCTCGTTTTTATTAAAAAAAATTCGAAACCGCCTTACAACATGAAACCCAGATATTGTCGACACAAATCCGGATTTCATTTTGTCAGATAAGACATGTTTATTTTCATGAATATAAATGAGCCAGGATCTGGGAAAACATCTCTCAAAGCATTTTAGACAGCCGTGTTTCAACATTAGGCTGTGTCTAGATGCAGTCTGACCCGGATCTATGTTACTCTCATATGGTCACAAGAGACCATGACAATGCTATTGGAGAACAGCATTCTTCCTGATCAGACTGCGTGTATACGCAGGCTGATCTGGAATCATGTTGGGCTCAAAAGCCTTTAGGGACCTTTTTCCAGATCCCGGTTCAAACGATGACTTGACGTATTTGAACAATGCATGTGATGTTCATTTCACCCGTCCCCAAGGAGTCCTAATTGGTAGGTCATATAAAATAAGGTTTTATTTAAAATTTGAAGAAGGGAATTATGATAATAATGATGATGATTCTGCCAACTAACAGGAATGGAGGAATCCAACAGAAAGGAGGAATAATATTTATTTCAAAAGATATAGATATTTAAGTACGCCTCTTCGTTATTCGATCCTCATTACTTCGAGAGCATCGACTTATTTCAATTGAGTAACTACAAGTTACAGTAATGAGTTTTCTAACGATTTTTAACCCACTGGCGGGTGACATTTGTGTCAGAAAGGGTATCTGCCGCGACCGTCGAGTGAGAGGCAGATGCGCTACAAACTGTGCCAAGGCCACGTTCCATATTTGTTAATTAGAATAGTCAGAATTTGGTTATACAAACTGAAATTATATCGACACGATTTAGATTTCTGTAGGTTGCCAGATTGTTGTCGATAATGCAAACACATAATAAATGTACTAGAAAGATAATAACAATTCATAAAATGGCGTAGAAAATTGTGATAAAGAATTTGGAGTGAAATATTATAATATTCAAAAGAGATAAATCTATGAATAGCAATATTTTTGTGCTATATAAAGAGTTCGATTACTGTTATGTTTTGATGAACCGTAGGTGTTGTAATAAAATCTCGCAAATACGGCTTGATTCAAGCCCCAGTTAAAAAAAATTATAACAACACACACGAAATACTATATTTTGTCAGAAATTACGTCACTGTTTACTTGATAAAATCTTTCCATATTCTTTACACTTTTTCAGCAAGTTGTTTGTAAGTCTTTATTATTATCCGTCAAAGTCCCTGACCATGGGGCTACTGTGATTTCTTGTCGTGATTTCATGTTATCTATCTTCATAATTTCCTGTACATGTCGACTACGCGCATGCAAGCCTTGATATGATAATCACCGACACAGATTTAAAACATTTCACAAAGCCCACGAAACCTATATTACATGTGAAATCTTTAAAAATAGTATATTACAAATCAACTTTGTCAACCATTGCTAAACATATACCAGTTAACACACACAATTTAATCTGAAAAAGGGCAAATTAAGTTCAATATAATGCCAAAAGCCTAAAACATCATCATCAAATAATTCATTTTTGCATTTGCCCAAACAAATGAAAATGTATTCCTCATTTCTTTGTAATCAGAAAAAAAGGGTTTTTATGACAAATATTTCCATCATCTCAAGGTGATGGTAATCTAGCGTGCCCCAATTGCTTGATTAAACTGTGAAATGCGTTTGTTTTAGTTATCCTATTAAACGAATTGTTCAGAACGGCTACACGAAAGCTGGAAATTCGTTAATTGAAAATTTCCCTTTGCACCGCCAATATCTCTTTCTCGTGTTAGTTTGATTGAAGATTACTTTAGTAGTTTAGCTATATTTGGCACGTTTGGTATTGGTGCACAATGTAAATGCAAATATCGAGAAAAATGCTTTCACAGTTTATGCAAGTGATAAATGATAACGCAGTGCAAAAAGCATTCGTTATTATTGTACTGTTATATGCTATTCAATACCATCCAAGTGCAATCCTGATGTTAATATACCATTTTGGTCTAGAATTTGAAATACACACACTATAGTTGAAGGGGAATTTCATCAAAGCCAGAAATATCTCATATCACACAAGTGTGCAAATGCAAAATGTATAGAACAAAAACCCTTCATTAAACTCGTAAAATCCTTGAGGATATCAGAGATCTGTAAAATGATATAAATCGATTGGTCATCTTTTGTCTTGTTTCATTTTGTTAAGATAGATACAACAAGACCGATGCTTCTTCTCGTGAATACAAATGAACAATTACATTATGAGGACAATGTTTGTGTTGTCCCATTAAACCAACCTATTTACAACAAACGACGTTACATCGTTTTTCTCATAGATTGCTGTTTTTGTTACTTTGTATAGTATTGACGTTCGAAATTTTTTCAAGGTTTGCTGATATTGCGATCAATGCAATTATTTGAACGATGATCTTAAAGCATCTTAGACACCATGATTCAAAATGGTAACGTACACATAGGTAGTCTGATAAGAGCATATCTAGAGTTGATATACGTCACTTAAAAGCTTTTAAAGAACATTATATATATACATAGATCTAAATCAGACTGTGTGTAAAACGCAAACTGGAACCATGTTGTTCTCAAATACCAAAAGAAGATATTTTCCAGATCTCTGGTTAATTGTGCGTTCCCGGCATTTCTTTCCCCGATCCAGTAAAAACACAACAATGAATTCATCAGCTGCTAAACGTAAGTACACGGTAATCAAAGGACTAGCTGGTAAACGGGTCAAAGGATCTGCTTTGCTGATCTTGTCTACACAAAATGTTAATTCTATCTTATCAAAAAATGTCATTATATTACATTAAGCTTAACATTCCTAAAGAACTTTTATATACGGCGTTCTGGAACGGAAAGGATATTGAAACACCAAGGCAGACCATGTTATGGACCAATCAGAAATTGAATTGCTTTGTAAATGATTGGAAAGCCATGTCATCCAATGTTACAGTAGAGTGTAAGCGAGTTCCTAGAAAGTATCTAAATACAGAAAGGCTACGTCCAAAGGAGCTGGATGTATACTTAAAGAAGAGGTAAATTTGATCGAAATGATAGCCGGTGATGAGTGTTAATGGATATCTATACAGTTAATTACTGGCCTAACTTCACCCACA
The DNA here is from genome assembly GCA_963680895.1 of Fragum sueziense. Lineage (NCBI taxonomy): Eukaryota > Metazoa > Mollusca > Bivalvia > Cardiida > Cardiidae > Fragum > Fragum sueziense. Next base: position 72,721,088 of record OY804594.1, on the reverse strand, counting down.
CACTCCGTAATTGACGTAGAAAGTGCCATCAGATTCTCACGTGGCATTACGAAGTGGAAAGAAAGTATGGAAATAATTAGACAGTCTATATTTGAAACGCAAAAAAAAGCAATTTAACCTCGAAAACAAAGTTTGAATCATCTTTACAAATATTCAAAATATAGAAGTTGTTGGGCTTATCAGCATGCAATGGTTGGAGGGGCGGGACTATATTACAATACACAACAATAGGGTTATTCATTCTACATTTGGGGACTTGAATGATGAATACATTTTTCCTGCAAGAGAAAAGGGTTTGCGATTGGTATGTGAAATTGATTCATGTAGATAGTCGAAGTTTGTTTTAAAGATTGGTACCAAGAGATGACCGAGAATAGTTTTGCTACATGTAATGGTTTACCAAAAAGCTCAGACTGAGTAACCTCAAATAGATAATCTGAAACAAAAAAGTCTCTAGCAGATTCATAGTTTCTGTTCTGTTTGTACCTTTTCGTATTAAAAACACACCAACTCGTTAAAATGCCATCTGTTGAATTGCTACTACACCAAGATTCTTAAAAATCAGATTCCACCACCTATTTTAGACTTACTCCAGAAAAGATATGATACATACCTTTGTGAGTTTTGAGAAATTAAAATATATTCCATGCTCTTCGAGTGAAACATCCACCTTTGGAAGGAACACCTTCCTGTATGCAGCCCCATTTCTGGAACTGTCAATCAGATTATTAAAGAGACGAGACGAAAGAAGCAAAGACGAATAACAGCTAAAATGATTTCATTCTGGAATAGAAAAGAATGTAGTTGTGGACCATGTAGAGCTAGTGAGACATATTTGTATGTTATATTTCATCTAATAAACGGAAGAACACTTATCCATTTATGACAAAGACATACGTAGTTTTTTTTTCTAAACGGACCAAATAGGGCTTTTAGACAATATTCGTTTTCTAACACCTTTAAAAAACTCTGATGTTTAAAGAGATATTACAAAATTGATGACTCCCGTTTTGGAAACGTTGAGAGGAGAAAGAGTTCTTACTCAGTATGTTTTCTTTAATTGTACATGTAACTAATCTTGTCGTCAGTTATTTCTTCGATAGCTGCATTATTTGAATATGCTAAACACCTAACAAGAAAACATGCTTGTCACAGATTTTACTCTAGCTCTTCTTCTTCTGTGTCCCCCTCCCCAATCCTGCCCAGCTATCCCCCGGTTTAATCCGGGTCCTTTTTGCGCCAGGTGGTCAGGCGGGGGAGGGGTACGGTTTACCCTCGGCTTTCGGACTAGTCCATATGCCGAGCAGCCATAGTTGTGTGCTAATATAAACAATTATTCCTACTACGATAAGACTAAATTAACTGTGGCGACACTTGACCTTAGAGCAGTCCTGCACCCATCCCCGATTGCACCCTGTGGTTTAAAAAAGTGCTAAAATTAAAAGTTTAAAAATAAGATGATGAGCTGGCCGCCGCTACCCCTCTTACTCTAGCTCCCATTGGAGGAGTCGTAAAATATAACAAGGTAGACCACTGCTCAGGTTTACAATTAAAAGGCATGTTTGTGGTCTTGTAGATATTCAATTTTCTTCGGATTTGTAGACATTTATCGCATTTACTAACACTTATATGTACATGTATAATGAATGTTCTTTTTATTCGAAATTGCACCAGTTTTAACCCAATAAAAACTTTTCAGCGACATTCTATCCACCATTTCGATCAGTTCCATTTTTATAGGATCTCTTTAATTGTATAGAAACGAAGGATATATGTCAAGTAGGTTTTCTAAATTGAAAACTAAATTTGAAAAATGGAATTTGTCTGCGGAAGATATTAAAATGTGATGGAATTATTCTCGCCTGATTTATTTAACGTCCGTCTGGATCAGTCATGTGGATTAAGTATCCATTTATCAGGTATATTAACGGCTTTAGACATCCATACTTTCTTACAGTCTTTTAGGAGAAAATCAGAACTATGTTAAATGTTAGTGATAGGGATCAGTGCTATCCAAAAGTGGGTTGTATGTTTTTGTATGTCAATATTAATGCAGTTTGTACTTGTATATTATGATTAATTACTTAGGACGACCGATTCTTAAACCTGTCCAATTTGGAAGCTACTGCTGACGACAACATATATGTTCATTAAGATGTAAATTGCACAAAACGTAGAAAAGAAAACATTTAGGCAAATGAAAAAATGCTGTTTTTTTCATCTTTTATATTAATGTTTTCATAAACCTTCTCTATCAAAAGGGCAAAAAAGCGTCATTTTGTATGAAAGGGTTAGTCATCTTTATAAATCTAATAATATGCAATAGTTTCTTTCAAATTGTTATGCTGCTAAACCCTACCATTCAAATGAGATATTTTAAAAAAAAGAAATTGCTATCTGGAAATATGTTTACCATTTGCTAATTCAAAAGACAACATCCTCTCTGCGTCAAACTTCTAATCCATTTTCATTTTGCGCCAGGTTGCCTAGAAATTAATCCAGATGAGATCTTTGTGGCATGCTTTGAAATTGGTTCATGTAAAATTCGCCAAAGTTTGTTTGACAGATTGGTACCAAGAGACGACCCAATATTTTTTCTAATGGGTTTCCAATGTGCTCAGACTGAATAATGTTCTTCAGAAAACCAAAATTATCTACAGATCAGCAGTCGCAGTAAGCTACACATGTTCTTTCTTTTGTTCGTGCTACAGCTGGCACAAAGTTAACCAGGTCGTTTTAATCATGTCAATATCTCTATGACCAACACGCTTTTACATTTCTAGAATTATGAGATGCTTTGGGTTTTTTCATTTTTATATTTCAGACGTATTTATGTCTTACCGATGACTTACGATACGTTTATAACAAGAAGAACATATCCTTAATCTATCAATACCTATGTAACGTGAGTAATGTTTAAGCGTTTTGTATGGCATCGGAGTCACAAACACGTCTTAGATATTTTGATGAAATGGTCCCACCATCGCATATTTTTATGAATGAAAAAGTGGAAAACTAGCATTGTCATGTGTGATCTTCTTTTCTAGAATCTATCGATCTGTCATTTATCAACGTTAGAGTCTGGCAGCCTAAGACCTCGATTCAATAAATGAAAGAAGAAGTTTGGGTGATTACTTGGCAATGGCCCAACAACAATGAGATAAAATTGACAGTATTGATCTTTATAAAGGCGGGTTTTAGAATCTATCGTGACTCTGCTTTGTGAAATATTTTGCCCTCAGCTGAAAATATCGCTTTTAATTTGATACGGTATCGCTGTTATTGCATTATTTAGTGTCAATGTAAAATATATTGTTTTCTTAAAATAATGATAAACATAATAATACCGAGTGTAAAATGCTACTTTTAATAACTAAAGAACAAGAAAGAACAAGACTTCAGAAAGATCCAATTGAAATATTTTGTAGGTGACGTAATGGATGTTTGTAAAGAAAGGAATTATGCATTGAGCTGAAAGGGAAAAAAGATTGTCACCGTCATCAAATATAAATCAATTCCTGAGATTTCTTCATATGGGCGTCCAAACCAGGTCTTGATCAAGTTGTTTGGAAGATTGCCAATTGGAAAGGCTTTCTTTCAGCATTTTGTTTTTCTACTATACGTGTTATCTTTTGTTTATTCCCATGTATTGCCATATCAAAAGCCTGTAATATTTCCTATGACAGGTGATCATTTCAATTATGAATAACGACAAATTAAGTGACATTTTGGAAATTACGGCAGTATATTACCAATGCCCATGTGAAGCCTATAATTTAATTTTGAAATGCATCTTCCTCGTTTAAACGAGCATTGATTGATATCTTTGGGAAGTAACCCAGCCCTGCTGCATTTTAAACATATCTGTGTAATGACGGTTTTCACGATTGATTCATGCACAATTTATACGAACCAGACTAACAGTAATTTAGTTACGTCAACGTGGTATTCCCAGACATATTCCATTTATTTATTTCATTTGTTTTTTAAAAAAATAATCTTTGAGCATACTTAATCTGTTATTTCGTCGCAACATTACCCTTCTCCTGCTATTCACGTACTATTCCTGTTGCGATTAGAGCTTGTACAGGCAATATAGCCTATAACCAGCCAGTAGAGACTGATTTTAGTCTACACCGTCTGCCTTCTACATAATTAGTCAGGCAATAATTAAAAAAAAACCTGATTGATAGGTGTCTTATACTGTAAAAATTTGTCTGGAGGAAAATTAAGTTCAACAGCACAAGGGATAACAATAAATTCAAATTGGTCAGCATGCGTAGTCTGTTTAAACAGGTCAGGTTTCAAGTTCAGCCTTTTATTGTCAGAACCCAGTTATCAACAGATAATTTCAATTCATAAGAAAACATGTTAAAATGCGTCACATACATACAGTTTTGGAAGGAGCATCGATACAACCCATAAAATATCAACTGCAAACAGTTCATGATAAGTAACACTCGCTTTTAATTTGAATTCGGAACCAATACATTTTACTGTTCGGCAAGAGGTTAAAGTATAAATGCAGGCTAAAGTACCAATATATACTTCGCATACAATGTCCCGATGCTACATGTATGTACCAATGAAAGGTTTGTTTCTTGTTCAGCTTTGTCACGAACAAAATGATATATAGCTCTTACTCAGTTACGGACAAAACACTGTCCTTTCTCAATTTAAAAATGATCAATGACTTTGATAAATGAACCACTTTCTTTAAAGTATAAATGCAGGTGACAGCCCCTATCACCAAGAGGAGACTTCACAGAAAAGGTCCCGAAGCGTGTGTCATGGAAAATTTTGTTGGCTTTTCTTTTCAATATCTTGAAAAATACCATTTTCTAAATACGAAACTTATGGACGACAAAGTGCTATTATTTTGGATGGTACAAGATGGCAAAATAAATCGGTAGTGTTCATCAACTTGACGCCTTTCATTTGTAAATGATATTCAGAATTTTCGAGGACGAACACAGAAAGGCAGACTGTGCATCTGTATACCCAAGTTACAACGAATCATTTGATTTAAAGTTGATATTGTTTAAAGATTTAGTAACGTTGTAAGACGAATCGTTTCCTTTCACAAAGATATGTCAAGTAACAAATCAGGTCTTTATTTCACAGTATTCCACATCATTTTTTATTTTATGTCACCTTGTAGGAACAAATCATTTAAAACTGGATAAATCATATGATCCCATGTGTGAGACGTGCAATGTAATCAGAAAGTCCCAAGGAAATTACGATAATGAATTCCAAAGTCCAAATTTTGACCAAACATAGATACATGACCACACGGTTATCATTTTTAAATACACCCTAAATAACTGTGTGAAATACAACGATATTAATTTGTCTGATAATTGAAATTTGACAACCGTGTCTTATGAAACGAATGAACGATATACTTTCTCTTTCATGTGAAGGCAGTTACAAGATTATTATTATTAGATTATTATTTACAAGATATATTTAATATAACCATACTAAGTCTTATTGTTAACACAAGATCGAACTGCATTAAATGTGACATACGAATATGACACATCTTTGGAGCCTCTTGGCTCTATCATTTGATATCAGTCTATCTTAAAATGTTGTAAAGAAAAAATGGACGTTTATTGCCGTTAATATCTTTGATATACCGATGCTTATTTCACATGACTGATCCCGACGAACGTTAAATAAAGTAGACGAGACCAATTCCACCACATTCAAATAACGTTTGCAGAAATATTAGATTTTTCAAATTTAGTTTTCAAATCAGAAAACCCTACTTGACATTTATCCTACGTTTCTATGTAATAAAAGAGAACCGATAAAACGGAATTGATCAAAATGGTGGATTTAATGTCAGTTAAAAATATTTTTAGATAAAACGGATGTACTTCCAAATAAAATTACTCATCCTTCTTTCCTTCAACATACACATGAATAAGGGTACGTAAATATAAAAAATGTATATAAATTCGTAAAAAATCTACCTTTAAAAGATCACAAAAGTTAAAAAAAAAAAAAAAAAAAAAAAAAAAAAAAAAAAACCAGCAAAAAAGAGACCCCCCTCCAAAAAAATCAATGCACTTAAAATTAAAGAACTCCAATTGTATACCTGCAGCTGCGGTCTTCGCTTACGACTCCTCCATTGAGTGTCAGAGTGGAATCTGCGACCAGCATGTTTCTCATTAGTCTTTTGGTATCTTGAAGTACAAATTCTGAAAGCTGCTGCCGGCAACCAATTATTCACTCAAGGTTAAATATTATTCACGTAAATTATAGAAAAAACTTAGGGAAAAATCATTCTGAGTAACAGCATTTTCGTCTCCCAATATTTTCCGAAATAAAACTTTTTTACATGTAATATGGGATATAAAATTTAGGTTTTCTTTGAAAAAACCCAATGTGTTAAATGTAAGAATACGACAACCCCGCACCGCCAACAATGATGTTGAGAAAGCACCCGAACTGTCCGCTTAGAAAAACAGACGTACGCCTTTGTCGTGAAAAGATATGCATTTGACCCATTATAAGAAACTATTTAACAGAGAGATGTGTTTCAACAAGTCTTTAAAGAACACAACGAACCTCCCCATAAAACATAACTTCATTCATTCATATTCCAAAAAGAAATAATTTTCTACCCGGCTGATATCCGTCTCTTGCCGGAGATGGTCATCGGTCATTTAGAGTTCCACATAATTGCACCTGTATGTGGGAAGGTGTTTCCACCATAAGTACGAGATGTTTACAGTAAAGACAACTGTTAAATACTTGAACATCCGAGATGATGTGTATAACATCTACATTTTCATGACATTTTCACTAGTTGTGTGTGAGTGGTACACACAGAATAGAAACAATGAATTCGATAAAGATATTTTGTTTAAGATTACTCATTTTAAATTACATTGTCTGTGCACATAGCAAAACCATCAACAAAACTATCCTGGTCGTCTCCTGGTACCAATCTTTCATACAAACTTCGACAGTTTTAGTACATGCACTAATTTTACACCAATACACACAGGTCTCAGCTGGATTAACTTTCAGGAAACACAGTGCAATCCCCCTTTTCTTTAGAACACTATTAATCATTTCCCCAACAACAAACTTTTAGGGTGGTCCTATTTACAAGTCGCTGAAGACGACAAAATTTATGCTAAAAAGGAAAATATTTGTGTAAAATAAAGCACAGAAAATATGGAGACAAAAGGAGAAACTGCTGGCTATCAGCAGTTTCTTCTTTTGGTTTCACAAGCCTTCACTTATAGAGACGTCAAAACCATGTCTTGTTTGGGAAAGGGTTAACAAGTCCAGTCTCTATATACTAACCTTATGTTTTCAACTTCAATATCTGGAAAAAATGAAAAAAAATGTTGCAAACGATTGAAATTGTTCATGGTCAAATTCATAATGTATTGGTTTGCGATTACAATGTAGACTGTCTGATTAGGTCAATACTTTGTTTTGTCCCACTTTGTAATGCCACGTGCGAATCTGATGGCACTTTTCACGTCAATTACGGAATGTGTAGGTGCAGTCCAGCCAGTAATTAACTGTATAGATATCCATTAACACTCATCATCGGCTATCATTTCTTTCAACTGTGTACCTCCTTTATTATACATCCATCTATTTTGGTATAACGTTTTCAGCCTTAAGATATTGACCAAGAACTCGCCTAGACTCCTCTGTAACTTTTGGAGGCAATTTTATCCTTCTTAAGCAACCAAATCTTTGACTGGCACAAATTGAAACAGGCCCGTGGGAACAAGGGGGGTGCTAGGGGGGCTAAGCCCCCCCCAATGTTGGCCAAAAATGTAGAATTTTCTTAATTTTACACTGAAATGTTTGGGAAAATACAAATTAGCACCCCCAATATTCGGGATAAGGGCTTTAGCCCCCCCCCCCCCCCATATGAAATTGCTTTCTACGGTCCTGTGAAAATAAGTTCTGACGAAACATTTAGTTCTTGTAATTCTAGATGTAAAACATTTTTTTCTGTATCACTCAAATCAAACATAATGATAGCCATCATTTATATGTATTTTACCACCGACGTTTCTTCCCGTACATTGTATTGTGTTGTCCCAAAATGGATTAAAGAAATAGAATGAAATATTTAATTTCTCCAATGAATAAAAAGTTTGCTTGACCTAGCTCAGGCTAGCTGTCCGTACATTAAACCTTCATAAATACAATCTGCAAATTAGGATTTGTGACCCGTATGGAAATAATCAGACAGTCTATATTGGAAACGCAAACCAAGCCATGTAACCACGAAAAAAAGATTTGAATCGTTTTTACTAATATTCCAAATATTGAAGGTGCGGGGCTTATCAGCATGCAGTTGCCGGAGGGGCGGGAATATTTTAAAACACAAACCAATAAGATTATTTATTCTACGTTGGAAAATAACTTTCTCATGCCAGAGAAAAATGTTTGCGACAGGTTTCCTGAAAATAAATTGAGCTGAGACCAGTGAGACATGCTGTGAAAGTGGTTCATGTTGAAATTTGTCAAAGTTTGTTTGAAAAATAGGTACCAAGAGACGACACAGTATAGTTTTGCCAATGGCCTTCAAATGTTCCCAGACTGAGTAATTTCAAATAGATAATCTAAAACAAAAAATCTTAAGCAGATTCATTGTTTCTGTTCTGTTTGTATCTCCTAATTTTAAATACACACTAAATCGTTAAAAGCCATTTTGTTAAATTGCTACTTACCCCAGAAAAGATATATCATTTTAGAAATTAAAGTACCTTCCAATAACTTCCTATAAGCAGGTCCATTTCTGGAACTGTCTATCAGATCATTAAAGAGAAGAGACGAAAGAAGCAAGAGACAAGTAATGGCCACTTAAAATGGATTTCATTCTGGAATAGAAAAGAATGTAGTTGTGTTAGTTGTGGAAGTTGTGAATCATGTAGAGGTTATGAAATATTTTTGTGTGTTATATATTATCTAATAATCGGTTAAACGCGTATCTATTCATGTCTAACAATTTTTTTCTAAGCGGACCTCTAGAGCGCTGTGTGATGTTTCAACCCTATTGGTGACGTAGCCTGTCGTTTTTTAACACTTAAAATCTCTAAACTTTTAGAAAGAAAATATGAAATTGATGTCCCCCCTTTTGGAAAACATTGAGAGAAGAAAGAGTTCTTTGCTTTCCTTTACTTAGTAATTTCCTTGCATTACGTACACATTTTCTAATCTTGTCGTCAGTTATTTTGTCGTCTGCAATAGGTATATTCCTCTTACAGCATAATTTTGAAATCCGCCACGGTGATTCAACTTATATGAAGTGTTTTCACAAGTGTGTGTAATTTGGTGCATTTCGTATGGCTTGAAAGTGTTGTTTTTAATTAGGCCCTAAATACCTTAAGTGACATTCTATCCACCATTTCGATCAGTTCCATTTTATAGGATCTCTTTAATTAGAAATGAAGGATATTATTATGTCAAGTAGGTTTTCTGAATTGAAAACTAAATTTGAACAATGGAATTTGTCTGCAGAAGATATTAAAATGTGATGGTATTATTCTCGCCTTAAATAACGTCCGTCTGGATCAGTCATGTGGATTATGGTATATGACCCATCATTAAAAACTCCACTTTCTAGCCATTGGACAGGCATCTAATTACACAATCTTGTAAATACACTTCAAATAAGTTGATTCGCCGTGCCGGGTTTCAAGATTATGCTTTAAGAAGAAAATAATTTACAAATATCTTTTTACTCTATATTCATATACAAGGGAGGTAATTTATAACATTTTTGTCGAATATTTCCATACATATGCATTAATTCAAAATTCTAAACCGTTCAAAATGCTAATGTTTGTATTTGAAATGGAAATATAACAAAGTTTAGGATTTACTGGCACTTTTCAAATTTTGCCTCTGGCTCTTCGGTGCTAATGATCGGTTGTATACGTTAAGTATCAATTTATCAGGTATATTAACCCTTTACCAAACAAGACCTGGTTTTGACGTCCTTAATAGAAAAGGCTTGGGAAAACATTGAAACAAAAGAAGAAACTGCTGATAACCAGCAGTTTCTCCTTTTGCTTCAATATTTTCTCTGCCATATTTAACACAAATCCTTTCTTTAACAACATGCATTTTAACATAAGAAGCATCTTTCATTTTTGATCACCCTATGTTTTTGCGTTTGTGAAAGGGTTAACGGCTTTAGACTAGACATCCATATTTTCTTACAGTCTTTTAGGAGAAAATCAGAACTAAGTTAAATGCTAGAGATCGGGATCATTGCGGTGGATTATATGTTTTTGTATGCCAATATTAATCCAGTTTGTACTTATGTATTACGATTAATTACTTGGTACGACCGATTCTTAAACCTGTCCAATTTGGAAGCTACTGCTGACGACAACATATATGTTCATTAAGATGTAAATTGCACAAAACGTAGAAAAGAAAACATTTAGGCAAATGAAAAAAATGCTGTTTTTTTCATCTTTTATATTAATGTTTTCATAAACCTTCTCTATCAAAAGGGCAAAAAAGCGTCATTTTGTATGAAAGGGTTAGTCATCTTTATAAATCTAATAATATGCAATAGTTTCTTTCAAATTGTTATGCTACTAAACCCTACCATTCAAATGAGATATTTTAAAAAAAAGAAATTGCTATCTGGAAATATGTTTACCATTTGCTAATTCAAAAGACAACATCCTCTCTGCGTCAAACTTCTAATCCATTTTCATTTTACGCCAGGTTGCCTAGAAATTAATCCAGATGAGATCTTTGTGGCATGCTTTGAAATTGGTTCATGTAAAATTCGCCAAAGTTTGTTTGACAGATTGGTACCAAGAGACGACCCAATATTTTTTCTAATGGGTTTCCAATCTTTGTGGCATGCTTTGAAATTGGTTCATGTAAAATTCGCCAAAGTTTGTTTGACAGATTGGTACCAAGAGACGACCCAATATTTTTTCTAATGGGTTTCCAATGTGCTCAGACTGAATAATGTTCTTCAGAAAACCAAAATTATCTACAGATCAGCAGTCGCAGTAAGCTACACATGTTCTTTCTTTTGTTCGTGCTACAGCTGGCACAAAGTTAACCAGGTCGTTTTAATCATGTCAATATCTCTATGACCAACACGCTTTTACATTTCTAGAATTATGAGATGCGTTGGGTTGTTTCATTTATATATTTCAGACGTATTTATGTCTTACCGATGACTTACGATACGTTTATAACAAGAAGAACATATCCCTAATCTAACAATATCTATGTAACGTGAGTAATGTTTAAGCGTTTTGTATGGCATCGGAGTCACAAACACGTCTAAGATATTTTGATGAAATGGTCCCACCATCGCATATTTTTATGAATAAAAAAGTGGAAAACTAGCATTGTCATGTGTGATCTTCTTTTCTAGAATCTATCGATCTGTCATTTATCAACGTTAGAGTCTGGCAGCCTAAGACCTCGATTCAATAAATGAAAGAAGAAGTTTGGGTGATTACTTGGCAATGGCCCAACAACAAGGAGATAAAATTGTATTGATCTTTATAAAGGCGGGTTTTAGAATCTATCGTGACTCTGCTTTGTGAAATATTTTGCCCTCAGCTGAAAATATCGCTTTTAATTTGAAACGGTATCGCTGTTATTGCATTATTTAGTGTCAATGTAAAATATATTGTTTTCTTAGAATAATGATAAACATATACCGAGTGTAAAATGCTACTTTTAAAGAACAAGAAAGAACAAGACTTCAGAAAGATCCAATTGAAATATTTTGTAGGTGACGTAATGGATGTTTGTAAAGAAAGGAATTATGCATTGATCTGAAAGGGAAAAAAGATTGTCACCGTCATCGTCTTCAAATATAAATCAATCCCTGAGATTTCTTCATATGGGCGTCCAAACCAGGTCTTGATCAAGTTGTTTGGAAGATTTTCAATTGAAAAGGCTTTCTTTCGGCATTTTGTTTTTCTACTATAAGTGTTATCTTTTGTTTATTCCCATGTATTGTCATATCAAAAACATGTAATATTTTTTATGACAGGTGATCATTTCAATTATGAATTACGACAAATTAAGTGACATTTTGGAAATTACGGCAGTATATTACCAATACCCATGTGAAGCCTATAATTTAATTTTGAAATGCATCTTCCTCGTTTAAACGAGCATTGATTGATATCTTTGGGAAGTAACCCAGCTCTGCTGCATTTTAACCCTTTCCCAAATGGAAAAATCCTTGAGTGGTCCAATCTGAAATCTGTTACAAACGACAAAGTAAGTATTGATAAAAATGAGATTTCTGTAAAATATTGCAGAGAAAACATTGAGGCAAAAGGAGAAACTGCTGACTCAGCAGTTTCTGCTTTTGTCTCAATGTTTCCCAAACCTTTCTATTAGGGACGTAAAAACCAGGTCTTGTTTGAGAAAGGGTTAAACATATCTGTATTGACGGTTTTCACGATTGATTCATGCACAATTTTTACGAACCAGACTAACAGTAATTTAGTTACGTCAACGTGTTACTCCCAGACATATTCCATTTATTTTTTCATTTCTTTTGAAAAAAAAGAAGAAAATTCTTTGAGCATACTTAATCTGTTATTTCGTCGTAACATTGCCCTTCTCCTGCTATTCACGTCCTATTCCTGTTGGGATTAGAGCTTGTGCAGGCAGTATAGCCTATAACCAGTCAGTAGTCTACACCGTCTGCCTTCTACATAATTATTCTGACAATAAATAAAAACAAACTGATTGATACGTATCTTATACAGTAAAAATTGTTCGGAAGAAAATTAAGTTCAACAGCACAAAGGATATCAATAAATTCAGATTGGTCAGAATGCGTAGTCTGTTTAAACAGGTTAAGTTCAAGTTCAGCCTTTTATGGTCAGAACCCAGTTATCAACAGATAATTTCAATTCATAAGAAAACATGTTAAAATGCGTCACATACATACAGTTTTGGAAGGAGCATCGATACAACCCATAAAATATCAACTGCAAACAGTTCATGTTGAATAACACTCGCTTTTAATTTGAATTCGGAACCAATACATTCTACTGTTCGGCAAAAGGTAAAAGTATAAATGCAGGCTAAAGTACCAATATATACTTCGCATACAAGGTCCCGATGCTACATGTATGTACAAATGAAAGGTTTGTTTGTTGTTCAGCTTTGTCACGAACAAAATGATATATATTTCTTACTCAGTTACGGACAAAACACTGTCCTTTCTCAATTTAAAAATGATCAATGACTTTGATAAATGAACCACTTTCTTTAAAGTATAAATGCAGGTGACAGCCCCTATCACCAAGAGGAGACTTCACAGAAAAGGTCCCGAAGCGTGTGTCATGGAAAATTTTGTTGGCTTTTCTTTTCAATATCTTGAAAAATACCATTTTCTAAATACGAAACTTATGGACGACAAAGTGCTATTATTTTGGATGGTACAAGATGGCAAAATAAATCGGTAGTGTTCATCAACTTGACGCCTTTCATTTGTAAATGATATTCAGAATTTTCGAGGACGAACACAGAAAGGCAGACTGTGCATCTGTATACCCAAGTTACAACGAATCATTTGATTTAAAGTTGATTTTGTTTAAAGATTTAGTAACGTTGTAAGACGAATCGTTTCCTTTCACAAAGATATGTCAAGTAACAAATCAGGTCTTTATTTCACAGCATTTCACATCATTTTTATTGTATGTCACCTTGTAGGAACAAATCATTTAACCCTTTCCCAAACAAGACCTGGTTTTGACGTCCCCATTTGGAATGGCTTGGGAAAACATTGAGGCAAAAGAAGAAACTGCTGATAACCAGCAGTTTCTCCTTTTGCCTCAATATTTTCTTGACTATTCTGTATACAAATCCGATCTTTATTCACATATAATTTGTCGTCTGCAATTGCTTTTGAATTGGATCACCCTAAAATGTTGTCGTTTGGGAAAGGGTTAAAACTGGATAAATCATATGATCCCATGTGTGAGACGTGCAATGTAATCAGAAAGTCCCAAGGAAATTACGTTAATGAATTCCAAAATACACTTTGAAAATTTTGACAAAACATAGATACATGGCCACACGGTTATCATTTTTAAATACACCCTAAATAAATGTGTGAAATACAACGATACTAATTTGTCTGATAATTGAAATTTGTCAAACATGGCTTATGAAACGAATGAACGATATACTTTCTCTTTCATGTGAAGGCAGTATGTATTTACAAGATATATCTAATATAACCATACTAAGTCTTATTGTTAACACAAGATCGAACTGCATTAAATGTGACATACGAATATGACACATCTTTGGAGCCTCTTGGCTCTATCATTTGATATCAGAGTCTATCTTAAAATGTTGTAAAGAAATAATGGACGTCTATGGCCGTTAATATCTCTGATATACCGATGCTTATTTCACATGACTGATCCCGACGAACGTTAAATAAAGTAGACGAGACCAATTCCACCACATTCAAATAACGTTTGCAGACATATTAGATTTTTCAAATTTAGCTTCAAAATCAGAATCCCTACTTGAAATTTATCCTACGTTTCTATGTAATAAAAGAGAACCGATAAAACGGAATTGATCAAAATGGTGGATTTATTGTCAGTTAAAAATATTTTTTAGATAAAACGGATGTACTTCCAAATTAAATTACTCATCCTTCTTTCTTTCAACATACACATGAATAAGGGTACGTAAATATAAAAAATGTAGATTCTATATAAATTTGTAAAAATTCTACCTTTAAAAGACCACAAAAGTTAAAAAAAAAAAAAAAAAAAAAAAAAAAAAAAAAAAAAAAAAAACAGCAAAAAAAGAGAACCCCCCCTCCAAAAAAATCAATGGACTTAAAATGCACTTAACCCTTTCCCAAACAGCAAGATTTTAGGGTAATCCACTCCAAAAACTGCCAAAAATGACGAAATGGAACTTATTAAAGATAGAATTTGTGTAAAATATGGCTAAGAAAATAATGAGACAAAAGGAGAAACTGCTGGTTATCAGCAGTTTCTTCTTTTGTTTCAATGTTTTCCCAAGCCTTATCTATTAGGGACGTCAAAACCAGGTCTTGTTTGGGAAAGGGTTTAAAGAACTCCAATTGTATACCTGCAGCTGCGGTCTTCGCTTACGACTCCTCCATTGAGTGTCAGAGTGGAATCTGCGACCAGCATGTTTCTCATTAGGCTTTTGGTATCTTAACCCATTACCAGACAACACAATTTTGGACTGATCCAAATTCAAATATTTTGCAGACGACATTTCAAAATCAATAAAATCTAAAATATTTTGATCTTTTTGGGTAGAAAACATTGTGGGAAATGAGGAAATTGCTTGTCACAAGCAATTTCTTCATTTTCCACAATGTTTTTCAAAGCCATTGTGTTATAGAGCGTCAATAGGCGTCACTGAGTTGTAATGGGTTAAAGTACAAATTCTGAAAGCTGCTGCCGGCAACCAATAATTCATCCAAGGTTAAAGATTATTCACGTAAATCATAGAAAATACTTTGGGAAAAATCATTCTGAGTAACAGCATTTTCGTCTCCCAATATATCCGAAATAAAACTTTTTTACATGTAATATGGGATATAAAATCTAGGTTTTCTTTGAAAAAATCCAATGTGTTAAATGTAAGAATATGACAACCCCGTACCGCCAACAATGATGTTGAGACAGCACCCGAACTGTCCGCTTAGAAAAACAGACGTACGCCTTTGTCATGAAAAGATATGCATTTGACCCATTATAAGAAACTATTTAACAGAGAGATGTGCATCAACAAGTCTTTAAGGAACACAACGAACCTCCCCATGTAACATAATTTGGGCGCCGCCGTACGAAAATGGCCCTTCTGACATTTTTTTATTAAATTTGAGATTATATCAGTTTCATGCAGAACGTTCATTTCTTCACGCTCACATCTTTATTTGAGGAGGATATCTTGAAAAATGACGGAGATACACCAATCTCAATAGATGGGCCGAATTCTGTTGTTTTGACGTCGGAGTCATCGTATTGCGAGTTTTAAATAACGTCTTCAAGAACGTCATTAAACGTGAATGCATTATGTACATTAAGATAAGGGAAAAATAACAACAATACACAAAATGTCACCAACAATACTTTTTTTTATAAACAAATAAAAATTATAACAATTCAATCGTAGTTAATCATAGCAAAACTCTGAATTCATTCTTCCTGTAAATACTGCACAAAAGTCAAAATTTTCGTTTTTATTAGTTCTATGCTTATAAATTACACACAGCAACATTGCTAAGGCAACAAGCAAATATGATAACTTTAAAACACGAATTAAGACAAACATTCAACACATATTATTCAGAATCTTTACTTTTTACAATATATCAGATGATGGAGAAACACTTTTTAACAATATACCAGTCAACAATACGATATAGATTTTTGCCCTAACAATGTAAGTCGGGATAATAAAAATTAGAATTAAAACAATGAAGCAACATAACGAGGGTTGTCCGCAAAAGGGGTGTATCTTATTCTAAAAACAATGTGAGTTACGTCCCTTTTGCGGGAAACCCTCGATATATTTAGAGTAACAAACGTCAACAATGAGTTGTATTGTGAAGCACCCATTACTCTTCTGGCAGTCCCGGACACGTACTGTCTTGAAAGGCTGGCCGTACAAACGGTCTGACATACACCTATACAGATACTGCTGCCTTGTCCGGCTGAAACCAGCAGGTGGTAAGGTATCCGGGAAATCCCTGGGAACGTCTATGTTCCGTTTAACAATTGGTAAATTGGTATCATTTCCTGTGGAACGTTCCTGTACGAAGACGGCGCTCTCGTCTGCTGCCGCGAATCGAAATGAGTGCATTGTTTAAATCCCACGTAGTGATAGAAAAAAAGTTGGGCAAAAACGATTTCCAGTTGTACCTAAACAATAAATCAAATTACATGAGGTAATAACAACAGATTACTATGACAATATCAATTTTATTTCAAATTGGCGATTGCGTAACATTATTATTCGATATGCTGTTTAATGAAGAAAAATTAACATGAAGTATTATTTTTGCCGGTACGTATCATTTTTTGGTAAGTATGTATTACCTCTCAACCAAAGCCTTATGTTAAGACGCCTTCTTATAATAAGAAAAAAAAATGAAGTACCAATTCCAATTTTGACTGCCAGCTTCATCACGAAACAGCACTGTGTAGTTGTTAGTCAATGATTTTTCAACAAGAGTTGCGACCTGTGCCAAACTGTCGCTGTGGCGAAACAGCCATTGATGTGACCAAAGCCACCATCCACCAGACACCTCAGAATGTTTTTACAATAGGCAAATTATGTAATATTATTGTACTTACGTCATAACTGCGAAACAAGGGAGATTATTTCAAAAGACGTATCCCTAACAACAAGGGCAGAGAATTTATAAACAAAGAGCTGTCAAACAAAGAAATTTCAATATTGCGCCCTTGAAAAATAAAATCCTTTCCAAAATATTTAATCACAAACAGTCAAGACTAATTTGTGTAATGTTTTTATATGAATGCTTCGAAAATGAGTTGTTTAGAGTGAATTGTTCAGCTCAGGATGGGATACCTTCATAAGTGACGGTCTTTACTGAATGATTTTAATCGATGTTAACTGTATTTAACCCTAATGAAATCATAATTTAGAGATATAAAATAAAGATATTTACCCGAAACTGGTCTGTACTTGACATAATTTATCTTAGTGGAATAATGTAAAAATAATAATAAAAAAATCGAAAGAGCCTGGTGACAGTGCTCAGTGTATTGACAGCAAGTGTCAACTTTTCCCGGAAAATTTACCGGTGTCTCAAAAATGCTCGAAGGTACAAAATCGCACGGCGAGGGCCATTTCATTCATTCATATTCCAAAAAGAAATAAATTTTCTACCCGGCTGATATTCGTCTCTTGCCGGAGATGGTCATTTAGAGTTCCACATAATTGCACCTGTATAGTATGTGGGAAGGTGTTTCCATCATAAGTAGATGTTTACAGGAAAGACAACTGTTAAATACTTGAACATCCGAGATGATGTGTAAAACGTACATTTTCATGACATTTTCACTAGTTGTGTGTGAGTGGTACACACAGAATAGAAACAATGAATTCGATAAAGATTTTTTTGTATAAGATTACTCATTTTAAATTACATAGTCTGTGCACATAGCAAACCCATTAACAAAACAATCCTGGTCGTCTCCTGGTACCAATCTTTCATACAAACTTCGACAGTTTTTCTACATGAACTAATTTTACACCAAGACACACAGGTCTCAGCTGGATTAATTTTCAGGAAACACAGTGCAATCCCTTTTTCTTTAGAACACTATTAATCCTTTCCCCAACAACAAACTTTTAGGGCGGTCCTATTTACAAGTCGCTGAAGACGACAAAATTTATGTTAAAAAGGAAGATATTTGTGAACAATAAAGCACAGAAATTATGGAGACAAAAGGAGAAACTGCTGGTTATCAGCAGTTTCTTCTTTTGTCTCAATGTTTTCCCACGCCTTCACTTATAGAGACGTCAAAACCATGTCTTGTTTGGGAAAGGGTTAACAAATTCAGTCTCTATATACTAACCTTATGTTTTCAACTTCAATATTTGAAAAAAAATGAAAAAATGATGCAAAAGATTTAATTTGTTCATGGTTAAAATTCATAATGTATTGGTTTGCGATTACAATGTAGACTGTCTGATTAGGTCCATACTTTGTTTTGTCCCACTTTGTAATGCTACGTGAGAATCTGATGGCACTTTTCACGTCAAATATGGAGTGTGTAGGTGCAGTCCAGCCAGTAATTAACTATATAGATATCCATTAACACTCATCATCGGCTATCATTTCTTTCAAATGTGTCTCTTCTTTAATTATACATCCATCTATTTTGGTATAAGGTTTTCAGCCTTAAGATATTGACCAAGAACTCGCCTAGACTCCTCTGTAACTTTTGAATGCAATTTTATCTTTCTTACTAGGGGGGGGGGGGGCCCAATGTTGGCCAAAAATGTCGAATTTTCTTAATTTTACACTGTTTGGGAAAATCCAAATTAGCACCCCCATTATTCAGGACAAGGGCTTTAGCCCCCCCCATATGAAATTGCTTCCTACGGGCCTGTAATAATAAGTTCTGGCGAAACATTTAGTTCTTGTAATTCTAGATGTAAAACATTTTTTTCCTGTATCACTCAAATCAAACATAATGATAGTCATCATTTATATGTATTTTACCACCGACGTTTCTTCCCGTACATTGTATTGTGTTGCCCCAAAATGGATTAAAGAAATAGAATGAAATATTTAATTTCTCCAATGAATAAAAAGTTTGCTTGACCTAGCTCAGGCTAGCTGTCCGTACATTAAACCTTCATAAATACAATCTGCAAATTAGGATTTGTGACCCGTATGGAAATAATCAGACAGTCTATATTGGAAAGGCAAACCAAGCCATGTAACCACGAGAAAAGATTTGAATCATTTTTACTAATATTCCAAATATTGAAGGTGCGGGGCTTATCAGCATGCAGTTGCCGGAGGGGCGGGACTATTTTAAAACACAAAACAATAAGATTATTTATTCTACGTTGGAGAATAATTTTCTCATGCCAGAGAAAAATGTTTGCGACAGGTTTCCTGAAAATAAATTGAGCTGAGACCAGGGAGACATGCTGTGAAAGTGGTTCATGTAGAAATTTGTCAAAGTTTGTTTGAAAAATAGGTACCAAGAGACGACACAGTATAGTTTTGCCACTGGCCTTCAAATGTTCCAAGACTGAGTAATTTCAAATAGATAATCTAAAACAAAAATTCTTTAGCAGATTCATTGTTTCTGTTCTGTTTGTACCTCCTAATTTTAAACACACACTAAATCATGAAAAAGCCATTTTGTTAAATTGCTACTTACCCCAGAAAAGATATATCTTTTTAGAAATTAAAATACCTTCCAATAACTTCCCATAAGCAGGTCCATTTCTGGAACTGTCTATCAGATCATTAAAGAGAAGAGACGAAAGAAGCAAGAGACAAGAAATGGCCACTTAAAATGGATTTCATTCTGGAATAGAAAAGAATGTAGTTGTGTTAGTTGTGAATCATGTAAAGATTATGAAATATTGTTGTGTGTTATATATTATATCTAATAATCGGTTAAACGCGTATCTATTCATGTCTAACAATTTTTTTCTAAGCGGACCACTTGAGCGCTGTGTGATGTTTCAACCCTATTGGTGACGTAGCCTGACGTTTTTTAACATTTAAAATCTCTAAACTTTTAGAAAGAAAATATGAAATTGATGTCCCCCCTTTTGGAAAACATTGAGAGAAGAAAGAGTCCTTTGCTTTCTTTTACTTAGTAATTTCCTTGCATTACGTACGCATTTTCTAATCTTGTCGTCAGTTGTTTTGTCGTCTGCGATAGGTGTCAAAAAGGAACATGCGGAATATACTGCACACCTAACCAGAAAACATGCTTGTCACAGACTCTACCCTAGCCCCCAATGGAGGATTCGTGAAATATAACGAGGTAGACCACTGCTGCAGGTTTACAATTAAAAGTCGTTTTTTGTCGTATCATTATATTTGTGGTCTTGTAGATATTCAATTTTCTACGGATTTGTAGACATTTATACTATCCCTTATACATGTATGTATTTGTATAATGAAAGTTCTTTTTATTTGAAATTGCATCCCTCTAAACTCAATAAAAACTTTTCTGTGACATTCTATCCACCATTTCGATCAGTTCCATTTTATAGGATCTCTTTAATTATATAGAAACGAAGGATATATGTCAAGTAGGTTTTCTAAATTGAAAACTAAATTTGAAAAATGGAATTTGTTTGCAGAAGATATTAAAATGTGATGGAATTATTCTCGCCTGATTTATTTAACGTCCGTCTGGATCAGTCATGTGGATTAAGTACTAGTATCCATTTATCAGGTATATTAACGGCTTTAGACATATTTTCTAACAGTCTTTAAGGAGAAAATCAGAACTAAGTTAAATGCTAAAGATCGGGATCATTGCGCTCCAAAAGTGGATTATATGTTTTTGTATGTTAACATTAATGCAGTTTGTACTTTTATATTACGATTAATTACTTAGGACGACCGATTCTTAAACTTGTCCAATTTGGAAGCTACTGCTGACGACAACATATGTGTTCATTTAGATGTAAATTGCGCAAAACGTAGAAAAGAAAACATTTAGGCAAATGGAAAAAAATGCTGTTTTTAGCTCCACTGGCCTTCAGGCCAGCGGGCTATTGTCATGGCGCTGTGTCCGTCGTGCGTGCGTGCGTCCGTCCGTCCGTCCGGTCGTCATCTTTTTCTTAAAAAATCTTCTCCTCAGAAACTACGTGATGGATTTCAATCAAACTTCACAGGAATGATCCCTAGGTGGTCCTCTATCAGATTCCTTAAATTGATTCTGATTGAACTAGAAAGTCGGGAGTTATCTGCCCTTGAATTAAAAAATGGCTGTTTTGACTTTGTTTTCACACTAGCCACTACAAATATTGATCAATCAAGACAAAACTTTGTCAGAATGTTGGTGCTGATAAGATCTTGTCTGAGTGCAATTTTCAGCTGGATCTGATTATTACGTCTTGAGTTATGTGCCCTTGAAATTGGCAAAATTACCATTTTTTACCTTATTTTTACTCAAACAACCATAAGTATCCACCAATCAACACGAAACTTTCATGTGATCTTACTTGCCATAAGATCTTGCATGTGTGTAATTTTCAGCTTCATAGCAATCTTAAATCATGATTTTTCTGCCCATGAATTTGACAAATCTGTTTTCGACTTTGATTTTATACTCTTTACATCCACAAATATTGAACAATCAGGTCAAAACTTAAACAAGATGTAGGTGAAGGTAAGATCTTGCTTTAGTGTGATTCTTAGCTAGATAGGAATATAAAATCTTCAGTTATATGCCTTTCAATTTGACAAAATTGCTAATTGTGACTTTTTTTCACTCTAACAGCCAAACTCACTCTAATAAAGACAAAGCTTGGTAACCAATTGATTATATATGAATGTATTTTCAGCTTTCTAGTTACTTTGTAATTACTTTAAGGGCAACAAGTATTGAAAAATTTAGTCAAAACTTGGACTTGATATTACAATTTTAAGAAATTCGGGTTTGATCACAGCCATTTGCATTAATTTTAGACTATGGTGTTTCCCCAAATCTATTTTTAGCTCAAAATCTATTTTTAGAAATATGAAATATTTTGGAGTAATCAATGGTCTGTTAATTTAGATCTGTTTGGAAGATGGAAAATTTTAATTGCTAATATCATCCTAAGCTGGAACATTATACCATTTCCTTTTACCCTATCTTAAATGGCAAACATATAGTTTTACTTTCTTTGCTTCAAGAACCAAACATTTTGAACAATCCAGTTTTGTAACTTTCCTTTTGCTTGATATGAAACACAAGCATTGAACAATCTAATCAAAACTTGGATTAAATATTACATGAAATTCAGGCCTGTGGAGCGACTCAAGACCTTCAGGTCTTCTAGTTTTCTTTTGTATCAATATTTTCATAAACCTTCTCTATCAAAAGGACAAAAACGCGTCATTTTGTAGGAAAGGGTTAGTCATCTTTATAAATCTAATAATATGCAATAGTTTTCTTCATATGATTATGCTGCTAAACCCTACCATTCAAATGAAATATTTAGAAAAAAAACCCTAAAAGAAATTGCTATCTGGTAATATGTTTTACATTTGCTAATTCAAAAGACAACATCCTCGCTGTGTCAAACTTCTCATCCATTTTCATTTTGCGCCAGGTTGCCTAGGAATTAATTAAGATGAGACCTTTGTGACATGCTTTGGAAATGAATTCATGTAAAATTCGCCAAAGTTTGTTTGAAAGATTGGTACCAAGAGACGACTCAAGATTTTTTCTAATGGTTTTCCAATGTGCTCAGACTAAATTATGTTCTTCAGAGAACCAACATTTTCTACAGGTGGGCAGTCACAGTAAGCTACACATGCTTTTTTCTTTTGTTCGTGCGACAACTTTCACAAAGTTAACCAGGTCGTCTAAATCATGTCAATATCTCTATGACCAACACACTTTTACATTTCTAGAATTATGAGCTGCTTTGGACTGTTTTATTTAAATATCGAAGACGTAATTTTGTCTTACCGATGACTTATGACACGTTTTTAACAAGAATAACATGCCACTTATCTATCAATACCTATGTAACGTAAGTGTTGTATTAAGCGTTTTGTATGACATCGGAAAGTCAAAAACACGTCTTAAAACTTTGATGAAATGGTCCCAGCATCTCATATTTCTATAAATAAAAAAGTGGAAAACTAGCATTGTTATGTCTATGCTTCTTTTCTAGAATCTATCGATCTGTCATTTATCAACGTTAGAGTCTGGCAGCCTAAGACCTCGATTCAATAAATGAAAGAAGAAGATTGGGTGATTACTTGGCAATGGCCCAAAAACAAGGACATAAAAATGACAGTATTGATTTTTATAAAGGCGGGTTTTAGAATCTATCGTGGCTCTGCTTTGTGAAATATTTTGCCCTCAGCTGAAAATGTCGCTTTTAATTTGAAACGGTATCGCTGTTATTGCACTATTTAGTGTCAAAGTAAAATATATTGAATCCTTTAAATGATGATAAACATAAATCGAGTGTAAAACGCTACTTTTAATAACGAAAGAACAAGAACGAAGCTCTTTCATCAACAAGACTTCAGAAAGATTCAACTGACATATTTTGTAGATGACTTAATGGATGTTTGTAAAGAAAGGAATTATGCATTGAGCTGAAAGAATAAAAAAATGATTGTCACCGTCATTGTCTTCTAATATAAATTAATTCCTGAGAATTTTTCTTATGGACGTCGAAACCAGGTCCCGATTTCTCGAAAAAACTTAAGTATATTCTCAAGAGTTCATGCTCAACATCTATTCAATACCAATCAACGTTGATTGGTATTCAATTGAAGTTCACGTGGATTTCATGCGATTTGAGCACGGTGCTCAGATTTGAGCATGAGAAGATACTTTAGTTTTTTCGAGAAACCGGGGCCGGGTCTTGCTCAAGTTGCTTGGAATAATTTCAATGGGAAAATCTTTCTTTCAGCATTTTGTTTTTCTACTATAAGCGTTATCTTTTGTTTTTTCCCATTTATTGCCATATCAAAAACATGTAATACTTCTTATGACAGGTGATCATTTCAATTATGAATAACGACAAATTAAGTGACATTTTGGAAATTACGGCAGTATATTACCAATACCCATGTGAAGCCTATAATTTAATTTTGAAATGCATCTTCCTCGTTTAAACGAGCATTGATTGATATCTTTGGGAAGTAACCCAGCCCTGCTGCATTTTAAACATATCTGTAATGACGGTTTTCAGATTGATTCATGCACAATTTATACGAACCAGACTAACAGTAATTTAGTTACGTCAACGTGTTACTCCCAGACATATTCCATTTATCTGTTTCATTTGTTTTGAAAAAAATAATCTTTGAGCATACTTAATCTGTTATTTCGTCGCAACATTACCCTTCTCCTGCTATTCACGTCCTATTCCTGTTGCGGTTAGAGCTTGTGCAGGCAGTATAGCCTATAACCAGCCAGTAGAGACTGATTTTAGTTTACACCGTCTGCCTTCTACATAATTAGTCTGGCAATAAATAAAACAAGAGGGCCGTTGGCCCTAGGTCGCTCACCTGAGATCGGGTTTTATAACAGATCAGATTTCTTACAGGTAATGCAATAAAGGGTCAAAGATCATATGAACGCCGCTAGGCGATTTCAAACCATAGAAAACCCAGAAAACTACCTCAGTGCAATATCAAATGTAACTCAAATATGAAGTTTCATCCAATTCGGCTATGTGGTTATGGAGAAATTCCTTTGGACAGATGGAATTACAATAAAACATACAGACTGACAAACAGGAATTTACAAAATGACCTAGATCTATGACCTTGAACCTACCTAAATATATATTTCAAATAGAACATCTACTCATGATAAAGAACACATTTACCCATACATTTTTTAAATCCATGCATAAATGTAGATGCTATGCCTCTGATAAGCAGATTTTTACAAGACGTCCCCTTTTTCTGTGACAAGGTTTTGTATTGAAAAGCAAAGAAAAGTACCTCTTAGCAATATCATAAGTAATGCAAATATTAAGTTTTGTCAAATTTGGCTCTGCGGTTACTGAGAAATTGCTTCTGACAGATTTCGTGTTTTTCTCTTCTTCTGTTGCCATGGCAACCAGAGTTGGGTTTCGTTTAATAAATTGCAATTCTGTTAGCAATTTTTTAAATGTGACCTCCTAGGGAATATTTCTGCCTAGTTTGGTGGAAATTAGCCTGTTAGTTTAGGAGGAGATATCATTCAACGATGTCATTGAGATTTGGTGGAAAATCTCCTTTTCTATTGCCATGGCTACCAGAGCTTTTAAAGTTTTTCAATTCTTTTAGCAATTATTAAAAGGAACCTCAAAAGAAATATTTCTGCCAAGTTTGGTTGAAATTGGCCAAGTAGTTTGGGAGATGTTGTTCAAAGAAATTTTTGAGAATTAGTCAAATTTCTCCTTTTCTGGTGCCATGGCAACCAGAGATTTTTATGGATTTCAATTCTTTTAGCAATTCTTAAAGAGGACCTCCTAAGGAATATTTTTGCCAAGATTGGTTGAAATTGGCCAAGTAGTTTAGGAGAAGATGTCGTTCAAAGATAGTATTGAGATTCAGTCAAATTTCTCCTTTTCTGTCGCCATGGCAACCAGAGTTTTTTATGGATTTCAATTCTTTTAGCAATTCCGAAAGGGGGTCATCTAAGGAACATTCCTGCCAAGTTTGTTTGAAATTGGCCTAGTAGTTTAGGAGTAGATGTCTTTCAAAGATAGTATTGAGATTCAGTCAAATTTCTCTTTTTCTGCTGCCATGTCAACCAGAGTTTTTTATGGATTTCAATTCTTTTAGCAATTCTGAAAGGGGGTCACCTAAGAAACATTCCTGCCAAGTTTGGTTGAAATTGGCCCAGTAGTTTAGGAGAAGATGTCATTCAAAGATAGTATTGAGATTCAGTAAAATATCTCCTTTTCTGATGCCGTGGCAACAAGAGTTTTTTATGGATTTCAATTCTTTTAGCCATTCTGAAAGGAGGTCATCTAAGGAACATTCCTGCCAAGTTTGATTGAAATTAGCCTGGTAGTTTAGGAGTAGATGTCGTTAAAAGATAGTATTGAGATTCAGTAAAATTTCTTTTTTTCTGTTGCCATGGCAATCAGAGTTTTTTATGTATTTCAATTCTTTTGGCAATTCTGAAAGGGGATCATCTAAGGAACATTCCTGCCAAGTTTGGTTGAAATTGGCCCAGTAGTTTAGGAGGAGATGTCGTTCAAAGATAGTATTGAGATTCAGTCAAATTTCTCCTTTTCTGTTGCCGTGGCAACCAGAGTTTTTAATGGGTTTCAATTTTTTAGCAATAATGAAAGGGGGTCACCTAAGGAACATTCCTGCCAAGTTTGGTTGAAATTGGCCCAATACTGATGTCGTTCAAATATAGTACTGAGATTTATTCAAATTTCTCCTTTTCTGTTGCCGTGGCAACAAGAGTTTTTTTTATGGATTTCAATTCATTTAGCAATTCTGAAAGACGGTCACCTAAGGAACATTCCTGCCAAGTTTGGTTGAAATTGGCCAAGTAGTTTAGGAGGAGATGTCATGAAATTGTTGACGCACAACGCACGACGGACGACGCACGTACGCACGGACGCCGGACAAAAGGTGATCACAATAACAATAGCTCACTTGAGCACCTTGTGCTCAGGTGAGCTAAAAACCCTGATTGATAGGTGTCTTATACTGTAAAAATTTGTCTGGAGGAAAATTAAGTTCGACAGCACAAGGGATAACAATAAATTCAGATTGGTCAGCATGCGTAGTCTGTTTAAACAGGTCAGGTTTCAAGTTCAGCCTTTTGTTGTCAGAACCTAGTTATCAACAGATAATTTCAATTCATAAGAAAACATGTTGAAATGCGTCACATACATACATGTACAGTTTTGGAAGGAGCATCGATACAACCCATAAAATATCAACTGCAAACAGTTCATCTTGAGTAACACTCGCTTTTAATTTGAATTCGGAACCAATACATTTTACTGTTCGGCAAAAGGTTAAAGTATAAATGCAGGCTAAAGTACCAATATATCCTTCGCATACAAGGTCCCGATGCTACATGTATGTACCAATGAAAGGTTTGTTTGTTGTTCAGCTTTGTCACGAACAAAATGATATATAGCTCTTACTCAGTTACGGACAAAACACTGTCCTTTCTCAATTTAAAAATGATCAATGACTTTGATAAATGAACCACTTTCTTTAAAGTATAAATGCAGGTGACAGCCCCTATCACCAAGAGGAGACTTCACAGAAAAGGTCCCGAAGCGTGTGTCATGGAAAATTTTGTTGGCTTTTCTTTTCAATATCTTGAAAAATACCATTTTCTAAATACGAAACTTATGGACGACAATTTCAAAGTGCTATTATTTTGGATGGAACAAGATGGCAAAATAAATCGGTAGTGTTCATCAACTTGACGCCTTTCATTTGTAAATGATGTTCAGAATTTTCGAGGACGAACACAGAAAGGCAGACTGTACATCTGTATACCCAAGTTACAACGAATCATTTGATTTAAAGTTGATATTGTTTAAAGATTTAGTAACGTTGTAAGACGAATCGTTTCCTTTCACAAAGATATGTCAAGTAACAAATCAGGTCTTTATTTCACAGCATTTCACATCATTTTTTATTGTATGTCACCTTGTAGGAACAAATCATTTAAAACTGGATAAATCATATGATCCCATGTGTGAGACGTGCAATGTAATCAGAAAGTCCCAAGGAAATTATGTTAATGAATTCCAAAGTACACTTTGAAAAATTTGACCAAACATAGATACATGACCACACGGTTATCATTTTTAAATACACCCTAAATAACTGTGTGAAATACAACGATACTAATTTGTCTGATAATTGAAATTTGACAACCGTGTCTTATGAAACGAATGAACGATATACTTTCTCTTTCATGTGAAGGCAGTATGTATTTACAAGATATATTTAATATAACCATACTAAGTCTTATTGTTAACACAAGATCGAACTGCATTAAATGTGACATACGAATATGACACATCTTTGGAGCCTCTTGGCTCTATCATTTGATATCAGTCTATCTTAAAATGTTGTAAAGAAATAATGGACGTCTATGGCCGTTAATATCTTTGATATACCGATGCTTATTTCACATGACTGATCCCGACGAACGTTAAATAAAGTAGACGAGACCAATTCCACCACATTAAAATAACGTTTGCAGACATATTAGATTTTTCAAATTTAGTTTTCAAATCAGAAAACCCTACTTGACATTTATCCTACGTTTCTATGTAATAAAAGAGAACCGATAAAACGGAATTGATCAAAATGGTGGATTTAATGTCAGTTAAAAATATTTTTAAGATAAAACGGATGTACTTCCAAATAAGATTACGCATCC
This sequence comes from Fragum sueziense, assembly GCA_963680895.1. Lineage (NCBI taxonomy): Eukaryota > Metazoa > Mollusca > Bivalvia > Cardiida > Cardiidae > Fragum > Fragum sueziense. Next base: position 72,692,457 of record OY804594.1, on the reverse strand, counting down.
TTCTTTCTTTCAACATACACATGAATAAGGGTACGTAAATATAAAAAATGTATATAAATTCGTAAAAATTCTACCTTTAAAAGACCACAAAAGTTAAAAAAAAAAAAAAAAAAAAAAAAAGAGACCCCCCCTCCAAAAAATCAATGCACTTAAAATTAAAGAACTCCAATTGTACACATGCAGCTGCGGTCTTCGCTTACGACTCCTATGTTGAGTGTTAGAATGGAATCTGTGACCAGCATGTTTCTCATTAGGCTTTTGGTATCTTGAAGTACAAATTCTGAAAGCTGCTGCCGGCAACCAATAATTCACCCAAGGTTAAAGATTACTCACGTAAATCATAGAAAATACTTAGGGAAAAATCATTCTGAGTAACAGCATTTTCGTCTCCCAATATTTTCCGAACCCAATATTTTCCGAAATAAAACTTTTTACATGTAATATGGGATATAAAATCTAGGTTTTCTTTGAAAAAATCCAATGTGTTAAATGTAAGAATACGACAACCCCGCACCGCCAACAATGATGTTGAGACAGCACCCGAACTGTCCGCTTAGAAAAACAGACGTACGCCTTTGTCATGAAAAAATATGCATTTGACTCATTATAAGAAACTATTTAACAGAGAGATGTGCATCAACAAGTCTTTAGGGAACACAACGAACCTCCCCATGTAACATAACTTCATTCATTCATATTCCAAAAAGAAATAAATTTTCTACCCGACTGATATTCGTCTCTTGCTGGAGATGGTCATTTAGAGTTCAACATAATTGTACCTGTATGTGGGAAGGTGTTGCCACCATAAGTAGATGTTTACAGTAAAGACAACTGTGACCCGTCGCGCTAAAAGGGACCTTATCGGGTATGGAAAAATATCGACCCTAGTCAGTCTGCGCAGTCCGCGCAGCCAGACTAGGGCCGACACTTTTCACTTGTATGTACTTTTTATATCTGGAATGTTTTCCCTATCTTACTTTACATTCATTTTTCGAATACAGTATCTGGTTGACCTGTGCTGAGTCTGACAAGTTTGTCAAAATTTGGATTTTTGGAGTTCGGATAAGGTCATTTTAGCGTGACGGGTCACAACTGTTAAAAACTTGAACATCCGAGATGATGTGTATAGCATGTACATTTTCATGACATTTTCACTAGTTGTGTGTGAGTGGTACACACAGAGTAGAAACAATGAATTCGATAAAGATATTTTTGTTTAAGATTACTCATTTTAAATTACATAGTCTGTGCACATAGCAAACCCATTAGCAAAACTATCCTGGTCGTCTCCTGGTACCAATCTTTCATACAAACTTCGACAGTTTTTGTACATGAACTAATTTTACACCAATAAACACAGGTCTCAGCTGGATTAATTTTCAGGAAACACAGTGCAATCCCTTTTTCTTTAGAACACTATTAATCCTTTCCCCATCAGCAAACTTTTAGGGCGGTCCTATTTACAAGTCGCTGAAGACGACAAACTTTATGCTAAAAAGGAAAATATTTGTGTACAATAAAGCACAGAAAATATGGAGACAAAAGGAGAAACTGCTGGCTATCAGCAGTTTCTTCTTTTGGTTTCACAAGCCTTCACTTATAGAGACGTCAAAACCATGTCTTGTTTGGGAAAGGGTTAACAAGTCAAGTCTCTATATACTAACCTTATGTTTTCAACTTCAATATTTGGAAAAAATGAAAAAAGAAAAAAATGTTGCAAAAGATTGAAATTGTTCATGGTCAAAATTCATAATGTATTGGTTTGCGATTACAATGTAGACTGTCAGATTAGGTCCATACTTTGTTTTGTCCCACTTTGTAATGCCACGTGAGAAAGTGATGGCACCTTTCACGTCAATTACGGAATGTGTAGGTGCAGTCCAGCCAGTAATTAACTGTAGAGATATCCATTAACACTCATCACCGGCTATCATTTCTATCAAATGTGTCTCTTCCTTAATTATACACCCAGCTCTTTTGGTATAAGGTTCTTGGCCTTTGCTATTGACCACGAACGCCTCTGTAACTTTTGAAGGCAATTTAATCCTTTTTTAAGCAACCAAATCTCTGACTAGCACGAATTGAAAACAAATTCGGACGTAGCATTTAGTTCTTGTAATTTTAGATGTACAACACTTGTTTTCTATATCACTCAAACCAAACATAATGACAGTCATCATTTATTTTACCCTCGACTATTCTTCCCGTACATTGTATTTATTTTAAGGTAGAATATCAGTAATGTGGCCATTTTGCGGTTCATAAAACATCGGATTCTTTCCAGCGGCGTCGTTACGTATCCGACCCTATTCTGGCCTATTCGGGCGCGGTCGTAAACATTCGGCGGTTGAACTTTCGACGTCCCCCGAATAATGCCGACGTCGCACGAATCTCATTAGGGGTAGACTACCTTAAGTGTTGTCTGAAAATCGATTTCAGGAATAGAATGAAATATTTAATTTCTCCGACAAATAAGAAGTATGTTTTGGCCTAGCTCGGCTAGCTGTTCGCAAATTAAACCTTTATGTAGACAACATCTGTAAATAAGGATTTGTGACCCTTTTCTTGCTGGCCCTTTAATTCTTATACCCATGGGATGATCAGTCAAAGAAGACCTTATTTTTACGTCTATAATAGGAATGGTTTGGGAAAATATTGTGACAAAAGAAGAACATTCTAATAATTGGCATTTTCGCCATTTCCTGTGCTTAATTGTACACAATTAACATTAACAATACTCGTAGACGTTATGTCGTTTGTAGCAATTTTGAAATTTGAACACCTTAAATTTAGTCTCTATAGTAAGGGTTAAATTATTTCAGAACGACACAGATCCTGAAGTCTGATCTAGATCCATGATGTACTTTAACAGGTTCTTAGCGACCGGTAGTAATCTGTGAAAATAGCATAGAATGTTCTAATCAGGCTACACATAGACACAAAAAGATTTTGAACTATGTTAGCCTTAACTGCTATAATCGTCTCTTTCTGAAATGTCTGTTCAAACCAGTACATCCTCGATCACAATATTGGCAAAATCCAAAATACTTTTCGAAATCGAAACAATACAAAGACAAAATAGAACAAGTCAAAACAATCTTTAAGAAAAAACTATTTCTATTATCATATAGAACTAGTTACAACGAATTACAAGTTATTCTAGTGAACAACACAAACAATGTGTTCATGATTGAAGTCTTCATTTGTATTCATGAGAAGAAACGTCAGCCTTGTCGCATGTATTGAATCAAAATGAAACTTGACATTGGATGATCAGTTGACTTGTATTCAATTTACAGAACCCCAAGTAGCCTCAAAGATAACGTAATTCTTCGACATATTCAATATATCGTTTGTAATTTCGTCAATCTAAATTCATTTATAGTAAGCATTGATATTAAAACAAGGATTGTACTGCGATTCCAGAAAGAACATTATATCACAGGAGATCTGCAGCGAGCTAATATACTTTGGATTTCGTAATTTATTAACCCTTGACCAAACGGCAAAGGTTTATATTGGTCGAATTAAAAAGCTGCTTGCGACAACAGAATAGATGTCGAAACATGTTAAACATGTGTATCATTTAGCCAAGAAAATATTGAGGCAAAAGGAGAAAATATTGATGGTCAGCACTTTCTTCTTTTGCATCAATGTTTTCCAAGCCTTTTTATGACGAACGTCAAAATCAGGTCTTGTTTGGGAAAGGGTTGAAACGAAACTGTGGGAGCAATTACATGTACATGTGTATCAACAAGAACTATGTGTAATATCTAAACTGTTGAAGCAATGTTCAGTCAAACCTACAAGAGAAAGGGGTATTGACGGTGCTAGGAGATTTTTCAATTAACGATTTCCTAGCTTTCGTGTAGCCGTTCCTAACAATTCGTTTAATAGGATAACTAAAACAAACGCATTTTACAGTTTAATCAAGCAATTGGAGCGCGTTAGATTACCAGCGCCTTGATATATTGGAAATTTTGTCCCACATACCCTTTTCCTGATTCTTAAGAATTTTCTGAAATGCCACCTACATATTTTGACTCTAATGAGAAAATGTATGAATTGATGAGTGCGATTTAGGCAACTTTGATTAAACTTCAGCAAAACAAGTATGGTTATAAGTTCACGGATCAGAAAGCCCGGTGTATTGTGCCACTGGATGTCTAAAATAGCTAGTTTTGACATTGTTTATAATCTAGTATCTACAGTTATTATCTAATCAAGACAGAATTTTGATGAATTATGGTAACATAAAGATCTCTGACGAATGCGATTTACAGTCAGAGTCTAGAACTTCTAGAGCTATGTTTTAGTACAGATGGTACAAATAAAGACCGATCGATACAAAAGTTGGTACAAAATGTTTGTCCAGTCAGATCTTACATGAATATAATAAATTTTACGGTCACAAATATTTACAGATTCGAACAAAACTGTTATTAAAATGTTTGTGTATGTCAGATGTTGCACACTTGTAAGCCTGATAGAAATAGGAAGGCCTGAGTTATGTGTCCTTGAATTTGAAAAAATGCCATATATATTTGCCCATGTCATCTCGGTTCAGTTGAGCGATTTTAAGCCATCTTGTTTCATGGGTTTCTTGCACATTTTTATTTCGATGATACAATCGACATGTATTTACAAAATATGAAGATATACAGCATGGAAACACGACATGTAATCTGCGTAGTCCCATGGGCAGGGATTTTTTCGAAGCATCAATATCGACTTAAGGAAAACAGCTTACTGATAAAGTATGGCGGGTTCTCTTGTGAATTTAATAACATTCCACTTCTTATTCTTATGACATTTTTCAGCTTCATTCTTACATTGTGTAGTTATTTTAGTCGCACCCCTATATGTTTTTATAAAACATGCTCAGTCGAGTTAATTCACCTGCACATTCCTAATCATGGATATAATAGAGTCTGAACGAACCATTCAAGTTCATAAAGTGTCTGTTGGTGCGGGTATCCTTGTTACCCTGGTTACCGCAAGTAATTGTAAGACGGATACCAGGGTAAAAATTGTGAAATCGTTTCTGCCCTACTAGATTCCTTTGTAAGAAAATTACATGAACAACAATCAATATTATTTCAGTAAGTTAGAATCAAAAGTTTAAAAAAAATTTTCCAAGACCCGTACATTTTTTTTGTTTAAAAGATGTATTTTGTGCTAGAAAATGCACCCATGAAAGACCATAAAAACGACATTGTCACTGTAAACAATTTGATCTTTATAAAATGATGTTGTGTAAGATATTCCCTTTTACAATACAGCACGAAAATACTTTTTCTATTATCCAATTCGATATTTCATCCTATCCCGCCTGATTTACTTCATTTGATTGGTGATCATTTCAAATTTGTATGATAAACGAGTTTCAAAATACAAGGTGAATAATTAAGCTAAGCATTGATATATGCCTCCCAGATATTTATTTCTAATTACATCTAAAATGTCTGGTGGAATAAAATGATACAAGTTTGTCTGACAGGTGATATTGATTTTGAAAATTGTCAAATGTTTAATTTGTTATCTTGTCTTAATAATTTTATTTTAATCTGAAAGAGTTTATGTATAATTGTTATTAATTTCTTACGCAAATTCTGAAAATTTCAAACTAAAGTACTACGCCATTTTTTCTCTTATAATCAAAATTATTGGTGTATTCAGCAGTTCAGATGTAAATGGAATTTGTCGTTTTCGTCTCAACTTTAAAGGCGTTCCTTTGGCTTATAAGTAACAATAAAAAAGCTGACAGCATTTAAACACATTAGAACAACTAAACTTGACATCAACGCATGGTTTAATAAATGAAACTGGAATCTTATGTCCCTTTGATCTACATGATTGGTCTATAAGGTAGACGAGAATAATTCCATTACAAAATGATATTTTCCGCAGACTGATTCTGTTTTTCAGATTTCGCTTTAAATTAAGAAGACCAACTTGACATTTACCATCCGTGTGTGCACATCAATATGTGTGTATTTGTGAAAGACGTCCATATACCATGTCTTATTCTTATTGGAACAGGTACAAGAAAACGTATGTACATGTAGCTTTATATATTTGATGAGATAAAGCCTTTATTGACATAACTTGTTATGCTACATCTGAAAATTGCTATAATGTAAAACGTTTATCGTTTAAAACTAAATTTCGTTTTAAGTCTTTTCCGTCATTGAAATCTTGATTTCTTCCGGTGATACATGGGTTTCACGTAGAAGAAACATCGTCGAAGTTCTTGAATGAACATGGCAAAAAGGCTTACAATTTACTTTGGATACTATTCAAGTGTTTTGTTTGATTGATATTTTTAACAATTCTAAGCATCTCTTCATGGTTATATTCATTGAAATTTCCAAAGAAGTTTTCCTTTAAACGCCTCAATGGATCATGCAATATTGAAAGGCGACGAATGATAATCATGAACCTCCCTTGAGAAATATAAATGGCAAATATTCATTTCGACTCAAGGAAAGAGAAAAGAACTGTTAAAATCATAACAAGTGACATATTTGGCATTGGGTATTAATTTTGTTTCACCAGAAAAGTCTAACAGATTCCCACGTTAACCCATTATCAAACGAAAAATGTTAGATCGGCCCAATTTCAAAGATGTTGCAGACGACAATTACATATGAATGAATGTTTATATAATTTGGGTTTGGGGTAGAAAAAATTGTGCGAAATGAAGAAATTGCTTGTCACAACGTGTGGTAATGGGTTAACGCATAGAAGTATGACTATTTATAAAGCTCAGCCCGTGAATTTAAGAATTACGAACATATAAATGATTGAATGTTTTAATCTAGTTGCTTAAAAAATGTTACATATAATAATGCACTACAATATTACTATTTGCCTTTGGATCAAATTTCTTTTCTTCAGTCGCGCCTTTTCATGTTCAAATATGATAAGCATTACATATAAGTACGTATTTGATGTAGTAGTAAACAATAAATGAAGAAAGTTATGAAAAAGTATTTACATTTGTTGTGTATCATGAAATAAGGAACTAACCGAACTATGTTTTTTAGATTATCCATTTGAAATGATTCTGTCTGAGCACACTGGAAAACCATAAACAAAATTATCATAGACCGTCTCTTGGTACCAATTTTTCATAAAAACTTTGTCTATTTTTTACAAGAACCAATTTCACACCAAGGCAGGCATGTCTCCAATAACAAACTAAAAAAGAGTACCAATGGATCTGCGATAGATATTTTTGTTTTGGAATATCTATTTGAAATTATCCAGTCTGAGAACATAGAAAGACAATTAACAAAACTATCATGGGTCGTCTCTTGGTACCAACCTTTCAAACAATATTTGACAAATTTCCACATGAACCAATTTCACATTACGTCGTAAGGGTCTCGGCTGGATTAGTGCCAGACAACGTGACGCAATTTCTTCTGTTGCACGGGGGAATCATCAACCCCTCTTATAAATCTTCAAACAAAAATAAACCCATTTCTTGTACTTTTTTGATTTGTTTAGAAACATTAAAGCACCATTGATTTTTGAATTTACGGAAATGAATTTCATGCCAAATTTGACCAAATAAAGCTAAAGGCATTTCCTAAAATATATTTGTGTGGCTGTTTCAAAACTGAGTATTGCTAAGAAGTTATTTTCAATGTTAGGGTAGCTGTGTATGGTATAATTTATATAGGCTACATTTTTAGAGCAAGAAGTTTTAATCTAGTAAGTTTCGAATCAGCCTTTAGAACAATAACTAGAAAAGAAAAATGGTATTTTCATCAATCCCCTGACGCCCTCATATAATTAATAATTCGTGCAGTCCAGCCAGTAATTAACTGTAGTGATAATCATTAACACTCATCATTCAACTATCATTTCTATCAAATGTGTCTCTTCCATAATTATACTTCAAGATGTAAAGAAAGGTCACAATTTTGTCAGTGTTCAATTCTATATACACTGACATCGGATCATAGAAGCTTTGTCTATATTAGTCTTTTCTTTCCCAAACGGCAAAATCTTTGAACATTTGAATGTTTCAATTTGAAAGTTTCTACAGGCAACAAAATATTGTGTCTATAAAGATAGGATGTGTGATCAATATTGTACAAAAAGTATAAATCCTCATGACTCTTTCCTATTGAAGTTTTTTTCTACTATGATCGTATACAAATGTTCACGCATCTGGGGCTAAAAAGAAAGATAAGCGACTTAGAATGACCCCTACTGTGTTTCAGTCCATCTTAGCCCACCCACTTTATTTACCCATATCTCGAAAAAAAAGCCGAAACCAGATTTTTTACACATACAAATTAAAGATATTATGTAACCCTATCAATCCACAAAATTTAAAGAAAATCTTTTTTTTACCCCTTGTTGCAACCCATCCTTGCCGTGTCTACTACTTTTGACTTTGTTTACATTGTACCATCTACAATTATTAACCAATTAAGACAAAACTTGTACATAATTTCGATGACCATTAGATTCGGATTGACTTTGAATTTCATTGGGATTGGATGAGAAAGTCGTCAGTTATATGCCTTTTAATTTGACTAAATTGTTGTTATCGACTGTTTTTCGACTTTGTTTAATCTCTGGCATTTGCAATTATTGACCATTTAAGACTTACAAATAATGTTGGTGACCATAAGATCTTAGATGACTTTGAATTTCAGTGTGATTGGATGAGAAAGTCGTAAGTTATATGCCCTTGAATTTGACAGAATTGCTGTTTTCGACTGTTTTTACTCTAACAACCACAAATGGTGACCAATCAAGACAAAACTTGGATCTTCGATATAATGGTTAATTGCCACAAGATCAATGACGAGTTCAAACTTCAGCACAATCAAACAAACAGTTTGCTGAGTTTTCTGCCCTTGAATTGACAAAATTCTCGCTTTTGACTTTGTTTTCACTCTTCTCCACCAGATATATTGACATTTGAAGACGAAACACGGACATAATGTTGATGACCATAAGTTTGTTTTCAGTCCTAAAGTCACAAATATTGTAACGAAAACACATGTAGCCTTAGTAGCCAATTTGGGACATGGCTATTTTTGAGAGCAGGGTCATGCAATAAGCCAATGTTGAATGATTTTAGTTCTAAAAATAGACATGACAAGAAATGGGTGTTGATGCAGGAAAGGTTTGGCAAGTTCGTCTCGTGTTAAAAGAGTTTCATATCATCTTTCATCATGTTTTGGTAACTCCTAAAATAGTGGGTGTTTTGCAGGAAAGGTTTGGCTAGTATTGTATCATATTCTGGGTGGTGGTACAGGATGTTCGTGATATAGGCGTTCATATGGACGTCATGTTTCGAAGATTTGGTAACACCCAAACTAGTATATAAAGAAGCTGTTTTTAGGGTATTGAGAGAGTTGTTCTCGTCGTACGTTACGAACGTTGGGTCTTCACGTTTATTTTTGTATATAACTCGTCATGTAGCAGAATAAAAGTTAGAACTTTCCTTGGGCGTTGTTAACTAACCCCACCTATTGGGCTACATATGACGTGTTTTGGTGCCGTGAAAATGGATCTGGGTTGAAGCGCTGTGGGCCGTCTGGAAGGATCGGAGTCGAGCCTTAAACCGTAAGTTTCTTTACACGTTTTTTATATGGGCATGGCAGATTTAAAATTGACAAAATTTAATGATACCAGTATGGACGCTGGGTTGGCAGTACAGAAATTGTTATATTTTTGTTGTTGTTTTTATGACAAACAGTTTAAACATAAGATTGATGCAGGCCGATCTGACCACATTGAAAGCATAGATAAAGTGAGACCTGAGAGTTCAAAAGATATGCGTTTGACGTTACGTACTTATGACAGGACAAGCTCCAACAGAGATACGTATACGATGGATTCGGAAGATGAATTATCGTATGACAAGACTAAGCAGGTTAAACAGAAAAAGTTGTTAACCTATTAGTATCGTAGAAAGATACTGAACTCAATTGTGGAATTAGAAATTCCTATTGCCACAAAAGGGCAGGAGATCAGATCACGAAAGTAAATGTGATGCTGAGTAGGATTAAAGTGGAAGTGCAAAGAGGTTTGTAATTGCCTTCCGTTTGTATTTTTATGCTCCCCGAAGGGAGAGCATATAGTCGCCGCTTCGTCTGTCCGTCCGTCCGTCCGTCTGTCCGTCATTCCGTCCGTCCGTCCGTCCATCCGTCCGTCCGAAGCGATTTCTCTATAACCCTTGGGCCAAATCAAATGAAACTTACCATGTGAACTCCCTATGACATAATGCCGATGTACTTTTCCCAGTTTTTGGATTTGAGGCATCGTCATGGGAAAAGGGGACTTAAGGTCAAATACACTTTTTCTCTAATTTCTCATAGTCTAATGGTCAGAATTTGATGAAATTTCATATTTCAGTAGCAAATCAGATGCCCTTGACAATAAACTACTTTAAATTTGCGTATAAAAAGTATGTCATGGAAAAAGGGGGCTTAACGTTTGTTAGCTTAATCTTAGCTCTGCATGGCATACATTTATTGTGACAATGCCTTAATCGGGGAGCATTGTCCGTCTCTGACGGCTCTTGTTAAAGAGGCTTCGGGAAAGGAGCATGAGTACATAGTTAAGACATGTCAAAAAGGTACCTTTATATGAGTTTTTGTTTAGAGGAGACATTTTTATTCATTGTTTGAATAAGAATTTAAGATTTACTCTTAAAATAGGCATCTTGGTAGCAATGTATGATTTACTTTTCTAAGCGACGTCTGTTGATCACTTTCGTTGCTAGTTTAGAAATAATTGGAGACAATTTTAGTAATCTGCAAAGATAATAAAATTGGGACAACTTGAGTTAGATGGTTGCGACAATTGTAATTGAGTTTGAAAATTTTGATTCACTTATGCTACGGTTAGCAGAAGATTTGAATTTAGCGAAAACTGTATTTGAAGTGCCAAAATCAAGACACCTAGCAGGCACTGATTTCAAACATTTTCATAATGCAATAAGCGATACAGACCTTAAGAATGTAAGAGGTCGAGTGTTATCATTGGAAAAAATCAGAAAATTCTTTAGATGTATTTGACGACTGTAGAGGACACTTTCCTTAAACTACTAGCTTCACTAAATGACAGTGACTAGTTCAGTGCTTATACTGGTTTTTATAGCAGTCTTTATATGTTAATGTTGTTGTCTTACGAGTAAGTATCTGCCATTTTGCCTGTGTAAAAGATGTAAAAAGAGACAATTCGGGCCAGCTGTGTGTTCAACAGAAGTTGTGCTCCAAGATATGGGGACAGGTGGGAATGATCCATCGACCAGAACTGTGCCACCAGATATAGTGAACCCGCACAAGTGAAACCAGACATACGACAGTGTACAATATATTATGTATTAGTTAACCCACAAAACAGCCAGAATAATTAGGTGTTTCTATAAGAGTGTGAATAGTTATAGCAATAAACAGTGTCAAGTTAACATGAATCAACGTAAGTGTTTTTATAGCAGAAGACCACTTCAACTTTTAAGAGATTTCAGCAATCAAGGAAAAGGACACTTGACTGGATTGAAACAACTAGTTACTATTTTGGTGCGTAATAAACAACATCGTGGAAAAGGAACGGATTTCTTCAAACTGGCTAAGCATGGACTACATACAATCGGATTCGCAGACAGACAAGAAGAAATCAATCATAGAAGATTTAGACAATTAATAATTTGTGCTATTGGTTTATCAGACAATTGACATTTAAATCTTGAAGTATTTTAAACAACACGGAATGTTCTGTGTTTACAATAATAGGATTAGTAGTATACTCTTCTGGTATTTGTTAGGGTATTTCATTTCCTATTTTTCTTTCCTAATTGGTTTTTAGTAATTCTTTTAGCTACCATGAATTTCTGATTTTGAGATAAATGTTGAATATTACTTTTACTTAACTATAACATTTTATCTTAGCTTTTTTATAGTTTTCTACCCTAGTATAAAACTGTTGTTGATGGAAAGGTATGTAACGAAAACACATATAGCCTTAGTAGCCAATTTGGGACATGGCTATTTTTGAGAGCAGGGTCATGCAATAAGCCAATGTTGAATGATCTTAGTTCTAAAAATAAACATGACAAGAAATGGGTGTTGATGCAGGAAAGGTTTGGCAAGTTCGTCTCGTGTTAAAAGAGTTTCATATCATCTTTCATCACGTTTTGGTAACTCCTAAAATAGTGGGTGTTTTTGCAGGAAAGGTTTGGCTAGTATTGTATCATATTCTGGGTGGTGGTACAGGATGTTCGTGATATAGGCGTTCATATGGACGTCATGTTTCGAAGATATGGTAACACCCAAACTAGTATATAAAGAAGCTGTCTTTAGGGTATTGAGAGAGCTGTTCTCGTCGTACGTTACGAACGTTGGGTCTTCACGTTTATATTTGTATATAACTCGTCATGTAGCAGAATAAAAGTTAGAACTTTCCTTGGGCGTTGTTAACTAACCTCACCTATTGGGCTACCATATTAATTGATTGAAACATAACTGTGGCAAATACCCTCTTGATTCAGGTGAGCGATTTAGGAATATCATGGTCCTCTTGTTTGTTACAGTTCTGTCTGAATTTGAAAGATGTTTGAACATGATTTGAGACCCAGACGTTATCAAAGTTTTTTCTGCTCCGTATGAACCCTTTCATCTATCTAAGATAAAAAGATTGTATATGAGCATAGTAATTCACACAGTTCGTGAGATTAGTATGGGGGTTTTCTTCATTCAGCTTCGTCCTCTAGATCTGCGAGCGTACAATTCTATTCAAGAAATAATTATGTAGTTATCACATTTAGGGAAATATGATAATCTTAATTTGTCATCGATCAGACACTTAGCTTATTTCGAAAGTCATTTCGTAATGCATTCGGAAACAATACAAATAATACAAACAACAATCTCAAATGAAAACGATGAAATTATGTTGGTGGCAAGATCTCACTTGAAAGACACAACACACACATCTTTGTTTAAATCTATGAACACAAATATAAAAGTTTCCTGTCACATATGTAGCAATCAGTAGCAATTTCTGACCGAGTACATATACGATATCAAAAACAGATTCAGTTTCAGAAAACTAGTACATAACTTTAAAGACGGCTAACAGATTTTGAAAAAGCGGAAATAAATTGTTACTGTTCGGTATCTCCACCAAACTACTATTTTTTATCGATAAATCTAGTTCTTAAACGCAGATTCGATGTGAATTTGCAAATACCGAAGCCGGTTTTATGAAAACGCGACAAATTAATATCAGTTCTACCCTGAAGGCTGGAGATTTGACAAATAACAATATCGACTTGAAGAAAAGAAAAACAGCTTAAATGTAAAAATTGACAGATTTGTCTCGGAGGAATTTGTTATTATTCTCTACCAAATTCTTAATTACACGTTTCCACATCATTGTCTAAAATCCGTATTACCTTTTCACACTACATGTACATCTGTTCTCGTTACAAACTACCATCAACCTCCTTTTGAATTTACCGAATTTATTTCAAATAAAATCTTAGAAGGGTGCACATTCGATCTTGTAAAAAAGGTTTCATCAAAGAAAAACGGGAAATGTAATTCACGAATCACGTTTTTGTCACTACTAGAATGAGTACATGTATATCAAATAGTCTTCGAAAAGTGTGCTTATAACTGTCGAAACTGTTGAGTATTTTCTGTTTTTCTCAACGCTAATTTCAAACAAATGTATATGCTATAAATAGTGTGATATTTATATCTTTAAATCCAAGCGATGGCTGATAAATGCGTGTATATATAGAAACTCAGAAACCAAAAATTTCCCAATTTTTAACAGCAGAATTCACCAAAGAGACTATTTGCATTTTCTCGAACAGCAGCTCTGCAAAGAAATATTCCATTCCATTGTCATTCGTTATTTTAATGCGTATAAATGCTTTCAGATTTTAAATGGTTGCTGATAATCCAAACGAGTGCTTTCAAAGTTAAAACGGAAATGACAAATTCCATTTACTTGTAAACTGTGGTAAACGACGATCGATTGTATTTTAAGGAACAATCATATTCCTCGTAAACGGCGCAGTACTTTGGCTTGTCATCTTCAGAGTTTTTATAAGAAAATGTGCCCATTTCAGATGGAAATTAAAGTAAAATTGATGTGAAAATATCTATGGGATGTCTCTTTAAACTGGCCAAAGAGATATTCCTTGCTAAAAATAGATTATGATAAAAAGGATTTATGTTCATTATTGCACAGTAGAGATAAGGGAAGAATCAGAAAACGTATTAAATTTTATATACTTTCTTTCTTGAAGTCAAATCAGACCTTGTTAATGAAAGAATTTGCGTATCGAAATTGTAGCGCAGAATTTATTAAGAATTGAAGTATTTGCACATTTCTTTTCGAAGACTTTTTATGACTTGAACCATGAAAAAATATCTCCCTGTCAATTTTTTCAAGTATGAAAAACACTTAAATGTCTTCTAGAGATTGCAATCTGCTTTTTGGCAAAGTAATTGCTATTTCAATATCTGTGTGCCTTTTACCTTAGGTGACAATTGAAATGCAAAATGAATTTAGACAAGAGCCGAGGTTTTTTATCAAGGAGTCCGCAGTTTTTATTGCCCGTAAGAACGTGGAAAAGTGTTGCCGTTGCACCTGCAAGAGCACCTCAAAGCAATCTTCAAACTCGTGATATGTAATGAAAATCCTCTCTACACATAAAAGATGCGGACACTTCCCGCTTATTGCCACTACTAATTCATTTTCTTGACTCCAAAAAGATAGAGTCTACTCCTGCTTGAAATTTTGATAATAACTAAAGATGCAAATATACATGTATTGAAAAAAGAACTAACAGGACGAAAGAACGAGTATGCGATCTGTATACTTCACAATTTTATCATCCATTGAAAGTTACTCAGTCTGAACACATTGGTAAGCCATTAAGAAAACTATTATGGTCCGTCTCTTGGTACCAATCTTTCAAACACACTTTGACATATTTCTACTCGAACCAATTTCACATCATATCTCAGCTGGATTAGTTCCCTGGCAACTAGACACAAAATACTACTTTTTACTTTTCGATGATAAAATGGTTATACACTTTTATTCATATAACTCTTCATGTGTTAAATCCAGAGAAATAAAGCATTATAAAAGATATTTCATGCAATGAAAGCATTACTAGAACGCAGAAAGTCGCCAAATCATTCGTTGACTGTTTCTCTGGGATATTTAGTCCCTTATTAGCTTATTAGTATATTACCACACTTTAATAAAAGGACCACAAGTGTTTCTGTCACTTCTTTTAAAATAACATGTACTCATTTATTTGTAACCCGAATCATATATTCTAGGCTACGCTACAAATCTATATCCAAAACGCAGACACTAGATATAAATCTACCAATCGTCACATTTTGGTGAGTTTAAAAATACCAATTTGTAATTATGTAAAAATGAGAACATTGTGCAATAGAACCATTTACCATATCATTCGCACTTCTCACTTTTTCAATATCATATTTGGTCTTCGAGTGTTTTACAAAATGTGAATTCTTTCTCATCAAACAAGCATGTTCTATTCCAGTTTCAAGAGTAACAAACTTGTCCTTATAACCCATTACCACACAGTGACTCCTTTTGACTCCCCATAAAAATGGCTTTGGAAAACATTGTGGAAAATGAAGAAATTGCTTGTGACAAGCAATTTCTTCATTTCCCACAATGTTTTCTACCCAAAAAGCTATAAAAAAATAAATTTCTTCACATTAAAATGTCGTCTGCAACTTCTTTCAAATTGGACTAACCCAAAATTTTGTCGTTTGGTAATGGGATAAAGCCGAAACACAAGGTCATGCCGCTATTACCTTGGACGTTTTGTACATAGACAAACGTTTATCTAGGGCATGAATCACAATATTGCAATAAAGACTCGTTTTCACAACCCCAGCTCAAGGAAAAAATAATGCTTTCATGATACTTGATAAAATTAAAGTTGAAAAATCGAAAAAGATTTCAAAATCGAAACAGAAAAAATACAAAGTTATTTTCTATGGGATTTTGTTTGTGGTTAGAAAGACTGTTACTTCAATGAAACACCACAGACATTTACTGCATAATTGAAGTTCTCATTTGTATTCATGAGAGAAAATTCCAGTCATGTCGTATTTATTTTAACAAAATAAAACAAGACATTAGATGATCAATCGTTTTGTATTCTAGAGAACCCTTATATCCACAAAGATAACGTGATCTGGGTCATCTTCAAGATTGCGTTTGTAGTTTCGTTGATCCCAAAACACTGCGTGTTCAAACTTTCGAACATTAGTCTCTTGTTTTACATTGATCGTACTTCAAGCATTTTGTGGAATGAGTTTGGCCTTATATATTACTGTTCTGTTGTAAAGACTGAAGCAATATGAACGTTTTCTTGTCGCGATTTGGTAGTTAGCTCTTCTCAAATAATAGTTTTATTTATGTTTTTGTATTTCAAATTGCCACTAAGGTTTTCATGAAATACACAATTCCTAAACCCAAATTCACCATAACTATCAATTCACTGCTATCTCTTTGCTGTTGGACCCGGCCCAAGTAATAACCCAAACTTTTCATTGATTGAATCGAGGTCTTAGGCTGCCAGACTCGTTTGAAAAATGACAGCTCAATTGATTCTAGGAAGAGAATAGAAGGATAGAAATATAATTTTGAGGCCTTGTAGTGAAGCACGATTCTTATTTCCTTTTGAAAATATACCATTCATACGTTGTTCATACTTTGAATCAGTTATAACAAAAGCCTGTAGCTGACAGACAGTAAGTAGACCGTCCGGACAATTTCCCTTTCAACGTTTTAACCCATTACCAAACAACAAAATGTTGGACTTGTCCAAATTCAAAGATGCTGCAGACGACAAAATGAATTGAATGAAATTTCACATTCTTTGATCTTTCTGGGTAGAAAAAATTGTGGGAAATGAAGGAATTGCTTGTTACAAGCAATTTCTTCATTTTCCAAAATGTTTTTCAAAGCTATTATCTTGTAGGGAGCCAAAAAGAGTTATTGTGTGGTAATGAGTTAATAATAAGGACATTTTACTTGACAAAAGATTTTAACATATGATGGAATTCTTTAACATGAGTTTTGTTCGCATACTGTCCAGTCCGATACTTAATAAATAGGTTGGTATTACTAAACATCATCGTGATAGTCAATGGACGATTCAATGAGTAACCATAACACAGGCAGTGACAAGCAGTAATAGAGTATTGTCTTTCATAAGATTTGAAAAAGTATTTTCGTTCCCTCTTATTTGTAGCTCTGTATGTACTATTTAAACAGTCTTTCAGAGAAAAATCCTCGTCGCTAACCCTTTTCTGAAATGACATTTTAAGATTTACTGTTCTAATTTCGAAGGTGTTACATACGACATAAAAATACTAAAACAGGAAGTGGGTAATTGAAAGCCGTGATAAAACTACAAGAGGAAGAAGGATATTCATGTGTGTATGTATTTATTTCGACAAAAGCTTCTCATTCAATTTTATCTCTTACCATATAACGAATGTCATTTTGGAAAGAGCTTTGCCATCGAACGGGAAATAAGCCAGACGGTCCATTTACTTTTTGTCAACTCCAGACCTTTGTAATAATGACCGAAAAACAGCATTCCCAGGGTATCAAGAAATCTTACACTACTGAAAATGTCCACGTCAGCAATTGAAAAGACCTTACATAAAGCCAACATATAACTTTTAGAAGTTTTATGAGTACTTCCTCTTATCAATATATGCTCTTAGTATTTATGGCAATTGGATAAATATCGTATTCTGATTTAGATCTTTGGTCGCGTCTTAAAGTTGGTGATATTTCCTAGCATCCATTGAGCTACAACTTGTCCATTTAGAGTCTGACAGCCATATATGTATTAGTCGATCCAACGAGAGAAGGTTCGTTTAGGATGATATACAGAATCTTATCCGTCTCCACTTAAAGTGACATTTCGGAATTTTTTGTAATAAATTTTACTTTTATTTTTATGTGAAAGAGCATATTTCCTTATAAAAATTCTGAAAATTTCAAGCCAAAATATTGCACCGTTTACGAGAAATTTATATTTTTGTGTTAAAATTGAACAAATTGTTGTGGACAACTGTTCGGATTTATTATGCAATTTATCGATTATGTCTCAACTTTAAATGCGTGTTTCTCGCTTATTGACAACACTTTCAAAAAACTAATAGTATTTATACTCATAAGAATAACCAATCTTGGCATCTAAACATACTTTAAAAAATTGAAATTGGAATGAAATGTCCCTTTAAGTACAATAATTCAGAATAAGCATCACAGTTACTTTTCTATATCTGTTACAGTGTTTTAAACATCTGTATAAAAATCTATTTAACTAGCAAATAATCAATGCTGCTTTATATTTTTTGACTTACAACATTAGATTGTTAGAGGAAGTTTACGTCAAATATACATGCGTCTCGTAATGATTTATAAATGTAGCATATCTAACGGAAAGTTATTTTACGTCACGTTGTCTGGCAACTAATCCAGCTGAGACCTGTGTGACACGATGCAAAATTAGTTCACGTAGAAATTTGTCAAACTTTGTTTGAAAGATTGGTACCAAGAGACGACCAAGGAAAGTTTGTTTTTGGTATTTAGTATTAATGTTCTCTTAGCGGATAATATTCTGTGGAAAATCTAAACATATAAACGTAAATACGCTATTTTGTCAATTGCTGCTACATCTTATCCCATTTCTGTAATATATATTAGCAAAACGTGACTTAGAAAGTGAACATTTCAAAAATATATTTGCATAACCCTAAATCAAGAGCGGTCTTTCAGGCAATTGATTTAAAACATTCGCAAATATCTCTCTGCAATGAAAAACTAGACGCGCCCCATTTTTCTAGATTAAACTGTGAAATGTGCTTGTTTTGTGTTATCATAAATACAGATTGTTAGAAACAGCCGCATGACGATCCTGAACTTCCGTTATTG
Source organism: Fragum sueziense (assembly GCA_963680895.1). Lineage (NCBI taxonomy): Eukaryota > Metazoa > Mollusca > Bivalvia > Cardiida > Cardiidae > Fragum > Fragum sueziense. The sequence goes on along the minus strand of OY804594.1, from coordinate 72,673,452 downwards.
AAAAATGTCCAAACCATCTGAACGAAACCTTAAGAGATATCTCGAATCAAATTAATTAGATAATACTCCAAAACAGCATTATTTGTAATCAGGGCAAAATGTATTATGTGGTTAATTTACGTTTTTAGCTCACCTGAGCACGAATGTGCTCATGGTGAGCTATTGTGATACCGCTGTGTCCGGCGTCCGTCGTGTGTCGTCCGTCGTCCGTCAAACTTTGCATTGTGTGCACTCTAGAAAATTTCGGACAAGTTCGAAATTGGGTCACATGGGGTCAAAAACTAGGTCATGGGGTCAAATCTTAGAAAAACCTTGTGTGCACTCTAGAGGCCACATTTTTTGCCCAATCAACCTGAAATTTGCTCAGAATGGTTGTCTTGATGAAATATCAAACAACTTTGAAATTGGGTCATCTGGGGTCAAAAACTAGGTCACGGTGTCAAATCTTAGAAAAGAACCTTGTGTGCACTCTAGAGGCCACATTTTTTGCCCAATCAACCTGAAATTTGCTCAGAATGATTGTCCTGATGAAATCTCGGACAAGTTTGAAATTGGGTCATATGGGGTCAAAAACTAGGTCACGGGGTCAAATCTTAGAAAAACCTTGTGTGCACTCTAGAGGCCACATTTTTTCCCCAATCAACCTGAACTTTGCTCAGAATAGTTGTCTTGGTGAAATCTCGGACAAGTTTGAAATTGGGTTATCTGGGGGTCAACAACTAGGTCACAGGGTCAAATCTTAGAAAAACCTTGTGTGCACTCTAGAGGCCACATTTTTTGCCCAATCAACCTGAAATTTGCTCAGAATGATTGTCCTGATGAAATCTCGGACAAGTTTGAAATTGGGTCATCTGGGGTCAAAAACTAGGTCACAGGGTCAAATCTTAGAAAAGCCTTGTGTGCACTCTAGAGACCACATTTTTTGCCCAATCAACCTGAAATTTGCTCAGAATGATTGTCTTTATAAAATCTCGGACAAGTTTGAAATTGAGTCATTTGGAGTCAAAAACTAGGTCACGGGGTCAAATCTTAGAAAAACCTTGTGTGCACTCTAGAGGCCACATTTTTGCCCAATCAACCTGAAAATTACCCAGAATGATTGTTTTGATCAATTCTTGGAAAAGTTCGAAATTGGGTCATCTGGGGTCATAAATTAGGTCATGAGGTCATATCTTTGTAAAACCTTATGTGCACTCTAGAGGCCATGTTTTTTGCCCAATCAACCTGAAATTTGCTCAGAATGATTTTATTGATAAAATCTCAGACAATTTTGAAATTGGGTCATCTGGGGTCAAAAACTAGGTCACAGGGTCAAATCTTAGAAAAAACTTTGTGTGCACTCTAGAGGCCCTATTTGTTGCCCAATCACCCTGAAAATTGATCAGAATGATTGTCTTGATCAATTTTCAGACAAGATTGAAATTGGGTCATCTGGGGTCATAAACTAGGTCATGAGGTAAAATCTTTGTAAAACCTTGTGTGCACTCTAGAGGCCACTTTTTTGCCCAATCAACCTGAAAATTGATCAGAATGATTGTCTTGATCAATTCAAGGTCACGAGGTCAAATCTTAGATAAACCTTGTGTGCACCCTAGGGGTCACATTTTTGTCCAATCAAACTGAAAATTAGTTTACAAAAAGTTATTATATCAGGTGAGCGCTTCAGGGCCAATGGCCCTCTTGTTGAGGCCGTGAACATCCATTGACGCCCGACAGTGAACATAAAGTGCTGATGTCATTTCTTTCAATTTTGACTCTTTGTGTATTTTCATGTTGATTTAAGTGCGAGAAAAAAATGAAATAACATATACAAGAAATTAAATCGCGCACCATAATGAAATTGATTGTTGAATCCTACCCATTCCAATTCATTTTCGTCCATCATATATATTATTTAGCTTAATATTATTTGCACAGGACAAAATGTGCGCGAAAAATAAATAAAAAAAAAAAAAAAAAAAAAAAAAAAAAAGAAAGAAAAAACCAAACTGCAAGACTTTGTTGACCAAATGAAATCACACATTTACTACATACGATTCCTTTGAAATAAGACGACTAACCAATAATCGCTGCCTTTGCCTCTAGATGTGTAGTTTGTTTGCTTCCGCCAAGGAAAATTGCATACGCCAAAAGTGCCGATAAATGTCTTAGAGTTTACTATTGTCAAAGCCTTAAGGGCTCTTCCAAGGAATTCTTTCGACGGAAAAGGATATTTTCTTTATTTTTAATAAATTTGCTTAATATTACGTTTTCTTACGTAAACAGCTCTAACTAAATGGTTTTTAATAACACAGGATCTATTTACACATTTATCAATTTGCGATCACTTGCAATCACTTACGTTTTTATAACAATGTGTTTCTTCACTCCACAAGAAACATTTGGTTATTTTCAAAATTCAAAAAAGTTGGAATCGTGTTATTCTGCACAGTCATTTTAAGTGTATTTATAACTTTATATCGAGGAGACATTTGTCAATGGTCGATCTAATTATGTAAACTGTATTTCAAAATTCATTAATAGTATTCACTTGAGGCTTCACGATTATATTGCATGTCTTGCACATTTCTTCAGGTAATTTATCATTTATATTTTAGAATTTAATTGTGAATCGTCAAGTTACCTTTGACTATTCTCAGAATACAAAATCGAGCGCTAGTGCATCTGATTAATTCGGAAACAAATATTTTCTGACATTTAGATAAAATGTTCTGGAGTCCTACGAATTAATTCCTCATTACAAATTTCGTATTCCTTGTTGTCAAAATGCTAATTTTGTACTGTTCCGTTTTCTTCTATAACTCGTATAAAGTTCATAGAACAGGAAAACTGCAACAAAATCAAATAAGTGCTATGTCGTTATATACCAGATATAAAGACGATGCCGAATCGATTCACGTTGGCATATCTCTTTTTTATCTTTGGTTTTATTGAGCGTCTGTGAACCTTACAAAAGAACAATATATGATTTTTGTTGCCATAAGCGTCTTAAAGTCGCGTCCCCACGGCGACTGAGGTGAATGAACATTTCAAAATGTTTTATAATCATGGGTTCGGTGTGCTGACACAGACGGAAAATCTGATCTAGGATTAAAATTGATCTGAACGATATAATGAGAAATATTTGAAAACACAAACCATCAAAATGGTTTAACCTTTAGCCACTACAAAGTGATTTCCATTCCGAACATAAAATTGAAGCATTATGATGTATTCAATTTAATAAAATACATATTTGTGAGAAGACTATCATGTCATGAAGAACATCAAATGTTCAAAGAACTACAAGGGGGTCACTTTGGTGTATCACGTGACCAACGCCACCCAACCGGAAGTGACGTAATCAGCGTATCCCTCGCCGCCACGCCCCCTCGCCCCGTCCCTCGCACCGCCTCCTAGCAGAGAACCAAAACCGGAAATGACTCATAGCGTCCCCCTTGGATCGGATTCGGTATTTCGATATAAAACGTCGATGGAAAATAATAACCTATTCCGACTATAATCGTAGAAAACGCGCTATCTTTAAAACGTCGAGAGAAAAGAATACCGCTAATTAATCGATATACGTACCTAGTAACAACCTTAACATTCCAATGGCTTAACGCTTAATTGTCGATTAGGGGTTATATGTATTATTAATGACCGACGCAGCGTCCGACGAAAGCCGATACCGCGGCGGGCGTAAAACGGAGCTATCGCGCGCGGACAGGTTTTATGGTTAAGGCTTTTTTGCGTTAGGATTTACTACCTTAGAGCTGTAACCCTTTTCGACAGCACGATCGCTGGTTCTTTATTTTCTAGCGATCGAATTAATTTAATATTAACGGAAAAGAAGAAATTGTCTATGAGAAATCCCCTTATTATTAACGAATATTTTGTCGTCTGCTGCAGAGCGAAACCTAAAAAATGATCTGAAAAGGCTAATCGCCTGACCTAACGTGACCTTAAGTTTACACCGGAACGCGCTCTAATTTGCAAGGAATTCCTTGTAATGTTATTAGTCAAAACAAAACCCCAAACGACAAATTTTAGGTTGGGATCGAAAGTAAAAGTTATTGCAGGCAACACATCAAAATATTTTTAATACAACATATTTAACACTATTATAAAATACTCAATTCAATATTTCGGCAAAATTTGCCTTTTTCAAGAGTTTGAAAAACTTAATCGCACTACATAATTATTTTGTAAACTAATACAGCCATTTTGTTTTTCTAACTGCGGATATGACGTCGACGTCGCTTTACCTGCGATATCACGACGTTAACGTTCCCGCGCATTATCGGGCGTCAAATGACGTTATTTAGAACCGCGCGGCATTCTCACTACAGTTAGATGGCGGTACTATTTTGTAGTGTTTTAATTCACGCTGATTCTTGGACCTGTCTGTGGAGTACATCATTTTATAAGCCGTACATTCCTAAATTGCTCTTTTATCCTTTCGTCCACCTTTCTCTCTGTCTCTCATACTGTGCCCACATTGACTTCAATTATATCTCAACGACTGTTTAGCTTAGAATTACCATAATTATTTTACCTTTTATGATTTTATAAGACAAAATAAGCGAACATATTTAATATAGCATATTTAATATTAAGCTTAAAAGGATGCCATGTTCTATACATATATTGATAGTTTTGATCAATCACGGGGGTTGTTCAATAAATTCTTACAATAGACATATTATTTCCATATTACTAACTCATCCGGCTAGATTGTCATAATTGTATATCTACAGACTGTTTAAAAATCGAAACAGCTGATAAGATGATTTTTAATTGTTTTCAAAGTATATTAACGTTACACATACGCTTTGATAATAGTGTTAATCTTAAAACATCCATGCATACAAGTGTTTAACATTTTGATTCTAAATAGTGAGAATACAATTTTTGAAACGTGTATACCTATTTAACAGGAGCATCTACCACCACCACCACAATCACCACCACCACCACACGTCAGAACTTAATGAGAGAGGTTAATCACCACCACCACCGCACGTCACGACCACCACCACCACCACCACCACACGTTACCACCACCACCATCACCACCACCACCACCACCACCACACGTCAGAACTTAATGAGAGAGGTTAATCACCACCACCACCGCACGTCACGACCACCACCACCACCACCACGCGTTACCACCACCACCATCACCACCACCACCACCACCACCACCACACGTCAGAACTTAATGAGAGAGGTTAATCACCACCACCACCGCACGTAACCACCACCACCACACGTCACAACCACCACCACCACCACCGCCACCGCCACCACCACCACCACACCGCCACAACCACCACAGAATCACCGCCACCACCACCATCACCACCCACTACCACCACCACCGCCGCCACCACCACACGTCACCACCACAACCACCACACGTCACCACCACCATCGCCACCACCACCACCACCACCGCCACCACCACCACACCACACCACCACCACCACCACCGCACCACCACCACCACCACTGCCACCACCACCACACCACCACCACAACCACCGTCACCACCACCACCACCCACTACCACCACCACCACCACACCATCACCGCCACCACCGCCACCACCACCACCACACCACCACCACCACCACCACCACACCACCGCCACCACCACCACCGCCACCACCACCAGACCACCACCATCACACCACACCACCACCACCACACCACCACCGCCGCCACCACCACCGTCACCACCACCACCACCGCCACCACCACCACCACCACAACCGCCGCCACCACCACCACCACAACCACCACCACCAGTCCTAAGTACGTAAGAAGGACCTAGGCACGCGGTTCATACAAAATGAATACTTGTCCCGTTTGTCACATGTCATTCTCGAGGCTCAACAGTATGCGAAGACACCAGCGGAGCAAACACGGAGGGGGTGATAAGACACGGCTTTCACGCACATCCGAAAAAACGAGGTTTCAGCATTCATTCACGATGGTGGGTAGCGGGCCCAGTGGTAGCGGAAAAACTGAATGGACTAGGACCATGCTACTTTCGAATATGATGAAAGAACCTGTCGAGCGTATCATATGGTGTTTCGGACAATGGCAACACCTCTACGACGAAATCCAGCGCAGAATACCTTGGATAGAATTCAGTCCCGGTATTCCCAACTTTTTAAGTAGCAGGGATTATTTCGACGTTAATAAAAAGAATCTCATTATTTTCGACGATCTGATGACGGAAGCTAAATGCGACCAGCGCATCGCCGATCTGTTTACCAAAGGAAGTCATCACAGAAATCTCTCAGTCATCTACCTAACCCAGAACCTATTCCCGCAGGGCAAAGCCTGTAGAGATATCGCTCTCAACACGCAATACCTGGTCCTATTCAATAATCCGATCGATAGGCAGCAAGTCGCGACATTGGCCAAGAGGATATATCCCTCGAATAGCGGGATATTATGAACGTATTCGAACGAGCCACGGCTAAACCCCATGGCTACTTGGTGGTGGATCCGAAATCTACTACGCAAGAACGAGACCGTTTTCGCACCGATATATTCGAACGGAACAGACCGCGCGAGTCGGAACTCGACGAGTGGCGGTGGTGGTGGTGGTGGTGGTAACGTGTGGTGGTGGTGGTGGTGACGTGCAGTGGTGGTGGTGATTAACCTCTCTCATTAAGTTCTGACGTGTGGTGGTGGTGGTTGTGGTGGTGGTGGTAGATGCACCTGTTAAATAGGTATACACGTTTCAAAAAGTGTATTCTCACTATTTAGAATCAAATGTTAAACACTTGTATGCATGGATGTTTTAAGATTAACACTATTATCAAAGCGTATGTGTAACGTTAATATACTTTGAAAACAATTAAAAATCATCTTATCAGCTGTTTCGATTTTTAAACAGTCTGTAGATATACAATTATGACAATCTAGCCGGACGAGTTAGTAATATGGAAATAATATGTATATTGTAAGAATTTATGGAACAACCCCCGTGATTGATCAAAATTATCAATATATGTATAGAACATGGCATCCTTTTAAGCTTAATATTAAATATGCTATATTAAATATGTTGTATTAAAAATATTTTGATGTGTTGCCTGCAATAACTTTTACTTTCGATCCCAACCTAAAATTTGTCGTTTGGGGTTTTGTTTTGACTAATAACATTACAAGGAATTCCTTGCAAATTAGAGCGCGTTCCGGTGTAAACTTAAGGTCACGTAAGGTCAGGCGATTAGCCTTTTCAGATCATTTTTTAGGTTTCGCTCTGCAGCAGACGACAAAATATTCGTTAATAATAAGGGGATTTCTCATAGACAATTTCTTCTTTTCCGTTAATATTAAATTAATTCGATCGCTAGAAAATAAAGAACCAGCGATCATGCTGTCGAAAAGGTAGAAAAGGTTACAGCTCTACGGTAGTAAATCCTAACGCAAAAAAGCCTTAACGATAAAACCTGTCCGCGCGCGATAGCTCCGTTTTACGCCCGCCGCGGTATCGGCTTTCGTCGGACGCTGCGTCGGTCATTAATAATACATTTAACCCCTAATCGACAATTAAGCGTTAAGCCATTGGAATGTTAAGGTTGTTACTAGGTACGTGTATCGATTAATTAGCGGTATTCTTTTCTCTCGACGTTTTATTGCTAGTCGCGTTTTCTACGATAATAGGTTATTATTTTCCATCGACGTTTTATATCGAAATACCGAATCCGATCCAAGGGGGACGCTATGAGTCATTTCCGGTTTTGGTCCTCTGCTAGGAGGCGGGGCGAGGGACGGGGCGAGGGGGGCGTGGGGGCGAGGGAGACGCTGATTACGTCACTTCCGGTTGGGGGCGTTGGTCACGTGATACATCAAAGTAACCCCCTTGTAGTCAAAGATATACGCAGAAAATATATGTTTCCATTTAACAAACTCTTGTCTGTGCATTTAGTCGTGTTTATACGATTTAAAGTTTGTTAACGTCAACAGTTGCAATATAACAACATTTTGATGTAAAAAAAGATAATTAAATGTAGTACACAATGTAGGCCTACATCAGACAAGAAGAATACAATTGAGTATGATTACACCTCTATCCGAGGATCACAGCAGTCACGTATACAGCCGACACTGAATGTGTCGAAGTCGGAGGGGCCGTCAAAATACCTCGACATATCCGGAGTTCGACTCATCCAAATTTGTTCAGTTTCGAATCAAATGGTATTTGATCATTTTTGTTGCTCATCAAGTGTGTTCATAATTGAAATATAGTAGGAAAAGGATAGAAATTGCTCGAACCGAGCAATTTTCCTACTGAATTTCAATGATCATGTTTATTTCAAAACTATTTTGTGTATTTTTTTTTTATATCAATTGGTAATGATGGGTTCAGACTTTGACGTCGACTTAAGCGGAAATTCGACTTATCCGATGTCGACATAACAAGTGTCGACTACATATATATCAGGTTTATAATAGTATGCGAAAATATAATTATGGACACGATGTACGAAGCCTGTTGCAGTTAAAAACGCACAGAAAATGGATAAAAAGAACAAAATGGTGTTTATGAAGCTTTTCCTGCAAGGCACGATAAAAGGAGAAAGGGTTAAGCCATTATCAAAATATCCCATTCTGTCTTGGTGAAAACTAAAAGCGGTGTTGGACTACAACCTAATTAATGGAAACAAAATTTTGTGCTAAAATAGACTGTGTTTACCGTTATCTTTTGATAAACAGTCTGTGTTGTTATAAAATCTCGTCTTGAATCAAGCCGTAGTTACGATATTTCATAGCAACAGCTACGAAATAATATTATTTGTCTGAAACTACGTCACTATTTACATTATAAAATTGACCCCTATTTCATACGAGAAATCTCTAGATTTTCCGATGAAATGTTAAGAGACATTTTTCAATAACGGGATTTCAAAATTGCACGAGGCTGTTTCTAACAATCGGTATAATAGGATAACACAAAACAAGGGCATTTCACAGTTTAATCAAGAAAATTGGAGCACGGCAATATTCCCGTAGCCCAGAGATATTGGAATTTCGACATAGAAACCCTTTCTTCTAATATCTAAGAAACTGAATGAAAGGTCGATCGATATTTTGGCTTGACATCTTCAGAATTTTTATAAGAAAACGTGCCCATTTAAGATGAAAATTAAAGTAAAATTGATGTGAAAATATCTATGGGATGTCTCTTTAAACTGGCCAAAGAGATATTCCATCATAAAAATAGGTTATTGATAAAAAGGGTTTATGTTCATTATAGCACAAAAGAGATAAGGGAAGAATCGGAAAACGTCTTTCTTTCTTGAAGTCAAATCAGACCTTGTTAATGAAAGAATTTGCGTATCGAAAATGTAGCGCAGAATTTATTAAGAATTGAAGTATTTGCACATTTCTTTTCGAAGACTTTTTATGACTTGAACCATGAAAAAGTATGAAAAACACTTAAATGTCTTCTAGAGATTGCAATCTGTTTTTTGCAAAGTAATTGCTATTTCAATATCTGTGTGCCTTTTACCTTGGGTAACAATTCAAATGCAAAACGAATTTAGACAAGAGCCGAGGTTTTTTATCAAGGAGTCCGCAGTTTTTATTGCCCGTAAGAACGTGGAAAAGTGTTGCCGTTGCACCTGCAAGAGCACCTCAAAGCAATCTTCAAACTCGTGATATTTAATGAAAATCCTCCCTACATATAAAAGATGCGGACAGTTCTCGGTAAATTATTGCTACTACTTATTCATTTTCTTGATTACAAAAAGATAGAGTCTACTCTAGTTGCAATAATGTAACCGAAACCTTTTTTAATTTTGATCTGGGTTTCGGTTACAATTCCTTCCTATTCGTTGCAATGGAGCAGGTGCTTGAATGATTCATTCCAGCAAGTTTAGCATAGTCAAACTTCACAATAAAGCTATGGAATGTAGTAAGAATGGTACCTGACAACAGGTTAACTATTTTTCTGTCAATCCAGCGTAGATTTATGTTGATATCACTTTCAAATAAAGTTCAATTCAATTTTGAAGCGGAGTACCCACCCATTTTATTCTACTGAGACTTGAATTTTCCGCTGGAAGAAATAGTTGATAACAATTCTTGTTGATACTTTTTAACTGAATTTGTGCCATGGAATATCTTTTATGGGATACACATCTGATTAGATATGTTGGTATTCAAAAATTAATGCAAGAAAATGTGTTTTCCAATCTTTTGTCTTGCTCCACAAGAAGGAATAGGGTGGACTCGTAGCCACAAACCAATACCCATCATCAAGTTTGTGGCTACGATATCGCAGCTTAGTCTACTCCTGCTTACACCTTTGATAATAACTAAAGATGCAAATATACATGTATTGTACTTTATGTACAAGAAAGAAGAACTAACAGGACGAAAGAACGAGTATGCGATCTGTATACTTCATAATTCTATCATCCATTGAAAGTTACTCAGTCTGAACACATTGGAAAGCCATTAAGAAAACTATTCTGGTCCGTCTCTTGGTACCAATCTTTCAAACACACTTTGACAGATTTCTACTCGAACTAATTTCACAACACACCTCAGCTGGATTAGTTCCCTGGCAACCAGACACAAAATACTACTTTTTACTTTTCGATGATAAAATGGTTGAACACTTTTATAACTCTTCGTGTGTTAAATCCAGAGAAATAAAGCATTATAAAAGATATTTCATGCAATGAAAGCATTACTAGAACACAGAAAGTCGCCAAATCACTCGTTAACCCATTACCACACATTGACTCTTTTTGACTCCCTACAAGATAATAGCTTTGGAAAACTTTGTGGAAAATGAAGAAATTGCTTGTGACAAGCAATTTCTTCATTTCCCACAATGTTTTCTACCCAGAAACACACTAAGTAGTAAAATTCCATTCACTTCAAATTGTCATCTGCAACTTCTTTGAATTTGGATCAGTCTAAAATTTTGTCGTTTGGGAATGGGTTAACTGTTTCTCTGGGATATTCAGTCCCTGATTAGCTAATTAGTATTACCATACTATAATAAAAGGACCAAAAGAGTTTCTGCCACTTTTTTTTTAAATAACATGTACTTATCTACTTCTAATCCGTATCATATATTCTAGGCTACGCTACAAATAAATATCCAAACGCAGACACTAGATATAAAATCTACCATTTGTCACATTTTGGTGAGTGTAAAAATACCAAATTGTAACTATGTAAAAATGAGGATATTGTGCAATAGAACCATTTACCATATCATTCGCACTTCTCACGTTTTCAATATCATATTTGGTCTTCGAGTGTTTTACAAAATGTGAATTCTTTCTCATCAAACAAGCATGTTCTATTCCAGTTTCAAGAGTAACAAACTTGTCCTTATAACCCATTACCACACAGTGACTCCTTTTGACTCCCCATAAAAATTGGCTTTGGAAAACATTGTGGAAAATGAAGAAATTGCTTGTGACAAGCAATTTCTTCATTTCCCACAATGTTTTCTACCCAAAAAGCTGTAAAAAAATTAAATTTCTTCACATTAAAATGTCGTCTGCAACTTCTTTCAAATTGGACTAACCCAAAATTTTGTCGTTTGGTAATGGGATAAAGCCGAAACACAAGGTCATGTCGCTATTAGCTTGGACGTCTTACATAGACAAACGTTTATCTAGGGCATGAATCACAATATTGCAATAAAGACTCGTTTTCACAACCCCAGCTCAAGGAAAAAATAATGCTTTCATGATACTTGATAAAATTAAAGTTGAAAAATCGAAACAGAAAAAATACAAAGTTATTTTTATTTTCTATGGGATTTCGTTTGTGGTTAGAAAGACTGTTACTTCAATGAAACACCACAGACATTTACTGCATAATTGAAGTTCTCATTTGTATTCATGAGAGAAAATTCCAGTCATGTCGTATTTATTTTAACAAAATAAAACAAGACATTAGGTGAACAATCGATTTGTTTTCTAGAGAACCCTTATATCCACAAAGATAACGTGTTCTGGGTCATCTTCAAGATTGCGTTTGTAGTTTCGTTGATCCCAAAACACTGCGTGTTCAAACTTTCGAACATTAGTCTCTTGTTTTACATTGATCGTACTTCAAGCATTTTGTGGAACGAGTTTGGCCTTATATAGTACTGTTCTGTTGTAAAGACTGAAGCAATATGAACGTTTTCTGGTCGCGATTTGGTAGTAAGCTCTTCTCAAACAATAGTTTTATTCATGCTTTTGTATTTAAAATTGCCACTTCGGTTTTCATGAAACACACGATTCCTAAACCCAAATTCACCATAACTATCAATTCACTGCTATCTCTTTGCAGTTGGACCCGGGCCAAGTAATCACACAAACTTTTCATTGATTGAATCGAGGTCTTAGGCTGCCAGACTCTAACATTTGATAAATGACAGCTTAATGAACTCTAGGAAGAGAATAGAAGGATAGAAACAAAATTATGAGGCCTTGTTGTGTAGCACGATTCTTATTTACTTTTGAACATATAGCATTCACACGTTGTTCATACTTTGAATCAGTTATAACAAAAGCCTGCAGCTGATAGACAGTAAGTAGACCGTCTGGACATTTTCCCTTTCAACGTTTTAACCAATTACCAAACAACAAAATTTTAGACTGGTCCAAATTCAAAGATGCTGCAGACGACAATATAACTTGAATGAAATTTCACATCCTTTGATCTTTCTGGGTAGAAAAAATTGTGGGAAATGAAGAAATTGCTTGTTACAAGCAATTTCTTCATTTTCCAAAATATTTTTCAAAAGTATTATCTTGTAGGGAGTCAAAAAGAGTCATTGTGTGGTAATGGGTTAATAATAAGGACATTTTACTTGACAAAAGATTTTAACATATGATGGAATTCTTTTACTTGAGTTTTGTTCGCAAAGTGTCCACTCCAATACTTTCAGTACTTCATTAATAGGTTGGTGTTATTAAATATCATCGTGATAGTCAATGGACGATTCAATGAGCACCCATAACACAGGGAGTGACAAGCAGTAAAAGAGCACTGCCTTTCAAAAGAAAAAGTCTTTGTTCCCTCTTATTTGTAGCTCTCTATGTACTTTTTAAACAGTCTTTCAGAGAAAGATCCTCGTCGCCAACCCTTTTCTGAAATGAAAATTTAAGATATACTATTCTAATTTCGAAGGTGTTACATACGACATAACAATACTAAATCAGGAAGTTGATAATTGAAAGCATAAAACTACAAAAGAAAAAAGGATATTCATGTGTGTATGTATTTATTTCGACAAAAGCTTCTCATTCAATTTTATCTCTGACCATATAACGAATGTCATTTTGGAAAGAGCTTTGCCATCGAACGGGAAATAAGCCAGACGGTCCATTTACTTTTTGTCAACTCCAGACCTTTGTAATAATGACCGAAAAACAATATTCCCATGGTATCCAGAAATCTTAAACTACTGAAAATGTCCACGCCAGTAACTGAAAAGACCTTACATAAAACAAACATATACCTTTTAGAAGTTTTATGAGTACTTCCTCTTATCAATATACGTTTTTAGCTCCACTGGCCGAAGGCCAGCGGGGCTTATGTCATGGTCCTGTGTCCGTCGTCCGTCCGTCCGTGCGTCCGTGCGTGCGTCCGTGCGTAAACTTTTTCTTTAAACATCTTCTTCTCCAAAACTACTGGACCAATTTCAACCAAACTTCACAGGAATCTTCCTTGTATGAACCTCTTCCAAATTCCTTCAAAAAAATAAATTCTGTGCAGAACTTGAATTTTAATTAATTATATTAAATTAAATTTTCGAAAAATCTTTAAAAATTCTTCTTCTCCAAAACTACTGGACTAATTTCAACCAAACTTCACAGGAATCTTCCTTACATGAACCTCTTTTAAATTCCTTCAAAAAAATAAATTCCGTGCAAAACTTGAATTTTAATTAAATAAATTAAATTAAATTTTCGAAAAATCTTTAAAAATTCTTCTTCTCCAAAACTACTGGACTAATTTCAACCAAACTTCACAGAAATCTTCCTTGCATGAATCTCTACCAAATTCCTTCAAAAGAATATAATCCGCGCAGAACTTGAATTTTAATTAATTTAATTGATTTAAATTTTCAAAAAATCTTTAAAAATTCTTCTTCTCCAAAACTACTGGACCAATTTCAACCAAACTTCACACGAATCATCCTTGCATAAATCTCTACCAAATTCCTTCAAAAGAATAAAATATATGCAGAACGTGAATTTTAATTAATTTAATTGAATTTATTTTTTGAAAAATGTTTAAAAATTCTTCTTCTCCAAAACTACTGGACTTATTTCAACCTAACTTCACAGAAATCTTCCTTGCATGAATCTCTACCAAATTCCTTCAAAAGAATAATGTCTGCGCAGAACTTGAATTTTAATTAATTTAATTGATTTAAATTTTCGAAAAATCTTTAAAAAAAATTCTTCTCCAAAACAACTGGACCAATTTTAACCAAACTCTACAGAAATGTTCCGTGCATTAATCGCTTCTTAGTTCCTTCAAACAAAAAATTCTATTTAGAACTTAAATTTTAATTGATTTAATAAATTAAATTTTCGAAAAATCTTTAAAAATTCTTGTTCTCCAAAACTACTGGACCAATTTCAACCAAACTCTACAGAAATGTTCCTTGCATTTGATTAATCTCTTCTTAATTCCATAAAAAAATTCTATGTAGAACTTAAATTTTGATTATTGAAATTAAATTAAATTTTCGAAAAATCTTCGTTTCCAAAACTACTGGACCAATTTTAACCAAACTTCACATGAATCTTCCTTGCATTTATCTCCTCTAAATTCCTTAAAAAGATTATTTGCGTGTAGAACTTAAATTTTAATGAATTAAAATGAATTTTCGAATAATTATTAGACAATCTTCTCCAAAACTACAGGACCAATTTCAACCAAACTTCACAGGAATCTTCCTTGCATGAATCTCTTCAAAATTCCTTCATGTTCGGATGAAAAGCTTGGTGGGCTAGGCTTTTTTTGCAATATGAAACAGTGTAATTTTAAGAATTTTTTTAAAAACATTTCTGCTCCTTAATTACTTATTGGATTTCATTCTGGTGTAGCATGAATCTTCTTTGAATAGACCTCTATTGTATTCCTTGAAGAAATTCGTAGTCTAAATATCTAAAAGCCAGTGGAGCGATTCAGGGCCATCTTGGCCCTCTTGTTTAGTATTTATGGTAATGTGATTAATATCGTATTCTGACTTAGAGCTTTGGTCGCGTCGTAATGTTGGTGATATTTCCTAGCATCCAATGAGCTACAACTTGTCCATTTAGAGTCTGAGAGCCATATGTATTAGTAGAGAGAAGGCTTGTTTGGGGTTAATCTTATCCGTCTCCACTTAAGTATAATAATTCAGAACAAGCAGCACAGAAAACGGTTACTTTTCTATATCTCTTGCTGTGTTTTAAACATATGTATAAACACTTATTAAATTAGCAAATATTCAACGCTGCTTTATATTTTTGCGTTTCAACATTAGATTGTTAGAGGAAGTTTACGTCAAATATAGATGCGTCTCGTAAGGTTTATAAATGTAGCATCTAACGGAAAGTTATTTTACGTCACGATGTCTGGCAACTAATCCAGCTGAGACCTGTGTGACACGATGCAAAATTAGTTCACGTAGAAGTTTGTTTGAAAGATTGGTACCAAGAGACGACCAAGAATAGTTTTGTTATTGGTTTTTAGTAATAATGTTCTCTTACCGGATAATATTCAGTGGATATTCTAAACATATAAACGTAAATACGCTATTTTGTCAATTGCTTCTACATCTTGTCCCATTTCTGTAATATATACTATCAAAACGTGACTGAGAAAGTGAACATTTCAAAAATATATTTGCATAGCCCTAAATCATGAGCGGTCTTTCAGTCAATTGATTTAAAGGAAACATTCGCAATATCTCTAGGCATTGAGAAGCTAGTCGCGCTCCATTTTTCTTGATTAAACTGCGAAATGTGCTTGTTTTGTGTTATCCTATTATACAGATTGTTAGAAACAGTCGCATGAAGATCCTGAAATTCCGTTATTGAAAAATGTCCAAACCATCTGAACGGAACCTTAAGAGATTTCTCGAATCAAATTAATTAGATAATACTCCAAAACAGCATTATTTGTAACCAGGACAATATGTATTATAAGGTTAATTTACGTTTTTGAGGCCGTGAGCATCCATGGACGCCCGAGAGTGAGCATAGAGTGCTGATGTTATTTCTGACAATTTTGACTCTTTGTGTATATTCATGTTGATCTAAGTACAAGAATAAATGAAGTAACATAAACAAGAAAATGAATCGCCTACTACAATTAATTTGTCTGCAAATGCAAAAGAAAAAAAAAAGAAGAAAAGTGTTGGAATCGTTTTGCTATGCACAGTCATTTTAGATGTATTCATGACTTTATATCGAGGAGACATTTGTCAATGATCGATCTAATTTTGTAAACTGTATTTCAAAATTCATTTATAGTATTCACTTAGGGGTTCATGATTATATTGCATGTCTTGCACATTCCTTCATGTAACTTATCATTTATATTTCAAAATTTAATTGTGAATCGAAGAGTTGCCTTTGACTCTATTCACAGAATACAAAATCGAGCGCTAGTGCATCTGATTAATTTAGATAAAATGTTTAGGAGTCTTCCGAATTAATTCCGCATTACAAATTTCGTATTCCTTGTTGTCAAAATGCTAATCCTGTACTGTTACGTTTTCTTCTATAACTTGTATAAAGTCAATAGAACAGGAAAACTGCAACAAAATCAAATAAGTGCTATGTCGTTATATACCAGATATAAAGACGATGCCGAATCGATTCACGTTGGCATATTTCTTTTTTATCTTTGGTTTTATTGAGCGTCTGTAAACCTTACAAAAATAACAATATATGATTTTTGTTGCCATAAGCGTCTTAAAGTCGCGTCCCCACGGCGACTGAGGTGAATGAACATTTCAAAATATTTTGTAATCATGGGTTCGGTGTGCTGACACAGACTGAAAATCTGATCTAGGATTAAAATTGATCTGAACGATATAATGAGGAATATTTGAAAACATAAACCATCAAAATGGTTTAACCTTTATAAAGTAATTCCCATTCCGAACATAAAGTTAAAACATTTGGGTGTGTTCAATTTAAGAATAAAACAAAAATATATCTTTCCCTTACACAAACCCTTGTCTGTGCATTTAGTCGTGTTTATGTCATGGAAAGCTTGTTAACGTCAAAATGCAATATAACAACATTTCAATGTATGATAAGATCATTAAATGTAGTACAAAATGTACACAAAAAAGAAGAATTGAGTATGATAACACCTCTATCCGACGGTCACTGCAGTCATACATACAGGTGACACTCATTGTGTCGAAGTCAGAGGGCCGTTTAAATACCTCGACATACCCGGAGTTCGACTCATCCAAATTTGTTCAGTTTCGAATCAAATGGTATTTGATCATTTTGGTCGCTCATCAAGTGTTTTCATAATTGAAATATAGTAGGAAATGGATAGAAATTGCTCGAAACGAACAATTTCTATCATTTTCCTTGCAATTTCAATGACGATGTTTATTTCGAAATTATTTTGTGGAAATATTTTTATATCAATTGGTAAGGATGGGGTCAGACTTTGACTATGCTTAAGCGGAAATTTGACTTATCCGATGTCGCCACAAGGAGTGTCGTCTGTGTTAGGTCTATAATAGTATTCGAAAATATAATAATGGACACGATGTACGAAGCCTGTTGCAGTCGACAATAAATATGCTGATGGAAGACATATTATGCACAAAAAGCACAGAAAATGGATAAAAAGAACAAAACAGTGGTTATGAAGATTTTCCTGAAAGGCACGATAAAAGGAGAAAGTCTAAAGCCATTAACAAATAGCACAATCTGTCTTGGTTAAAACAAAAAGCTTTATTTGCCAGCAACTTAATTAATAGCAATGAATTTTGTGCTGAAAATAGGCTGGGCTAACTGTTATATTTTGATAAACCGACGGTATTGTTATGAAATCTCGTGACTACGGCTTAAATCAAGCCGTAGTTACGAGATTTTATAGCAACAGCTACGAAATAATGTTGTTGGTCCGAAACTACGTCACTATTTACATTATAAAATTGACCCCTATTTCATACGAGAAATCTCTAAATTTTCCGTTGAAATGTTAAGAGACATTTTTCAATATCGGGATTTCAAAATTGCATGTGGCTGATTCTAACAATCGGTATAATAGGATAACACAAAACAAGCGCATTTCACAGTTTTATCAAGAAAATTGGAGCACGGCAATATTCCCATTGCCCAGAGATATCGGAATTTCGTCTTAGAAACCTTTCCTTCTAATATCTAAGAAATTGAATGAAAGGTCGACCGATTAGGACAAATACAAATATAACAAATTGTGTACACATGTTTTATTACTTAAGTCACTCGTTGCTAATACATCTACATATGAATAGTATCATAAAAATCAAGTAAGCTGTAAGAACCACTGACAAAACAACGTACGGACGAGTTTGTGTTTTAGATTATCCACAGTGAATTATACAGTCTGAGCACATCGGAAAACCATTAACAAAACTATCCTAGTGGTCTCTTGGTACCAATCTTTCAAACAAACTTTGACAAATTTCTACATGAGCCAATTTCTTAGCAAGACACACAGGTCTCAGCTGGATTAGTTACCAGGCAACCATACGAAAAATAACTTTCTGTTGGATGCGACATTCATAAACTATTCTGAGAAGTTCCTACATTTGACGTCAACTTCTAACAATTAAACGTCAGAATCCAATAGAATGTAAGCAACACGTGATGTTTTCTAATTTGATACATTATAATACGTTATTTAAAATCAAAACAGACTTATTTAAGGTTTACTAACTGAGAATGAAAACACCACTCTCTAGCCATACGAAATGCATCAAATTACACACAGTTGTAAATACACTTCACATAAGTTGATTCACCATGCCGGATTTTATTATTATGTTTCATGAAGAAAATAATTTATAAATATTATTTACTCTATTTTCATATGCAAGGGAGGTAATGTTGAACATTTTGTCAAATATTTCCATAATTATGCATTAATTCAAAATTCTAAACCATACGAAATGCTTATGTTTGTATTTGGAATGGAAATGTAACACAGTTTAGGAATTACTGACACTTTTCAAATTTCGCCTCTGGCTCTGCATTTCATTCTCAGTTTGTAAACCTTTAACGTATAAAGGTCGGCATATCTTCCCAACCAACTTCTTAGATTGATTAAACCAATGTATTTTGCTGCCAGACTGCATACGAACAATTTGAAGCTCAATAGATGATATCAAACAACACCATCAATACAACGGATCAAAGTTAGGAGTGTGAATAAGAATAAGTCACTTATTCTATTTTCATCAATACTCACAATGCTGTAGTGATTATAATGAATCATCATATAAAAGTTCTCAGAATAGATCAACGTTAGCAGACAAAAAGCATTCTAATTGGTATCCATCGCCATGTCTGTTTGTTTTCTCAATATACAAGTTAGGCATTTCAGTAGATAAAAGTGTCTTTGATAATATGAGAATATTTTAGGCCATGGTTACAAAGGTCAGGATTTGACAAAACATGAATTGACCATCTGGCTTATTTCCCGTTCGATTGCTTGGTCCTGGTTTATATGGACATACAGAATGTTGAATGAGAAGCATTCACTGGCGTAGCTAGCCTAAAATAAAGTGTACGCGAAACGCATGCCTAATGTATCAGGGGAGGTTTGGTGGCGGGCTTCATATTGCTGGAGATGGGACTTGCGGGCATCTCCAAAAAAATGTTTGAAAATTAAATGTAGATGCTTTTGAAATACATACCAAATGCCTACCTGGAGCCAGGAATGACTATGGTCATTTGTGGCTCCTAGTTGGTATTTTGTATGTATTATAATGACGATTCATGTGTAAATTTCAAGGGAAATAAAAACAAAAATCCACATTTTTTTAATTTTTTGCGATGTGTACGCAATTGCGTTTTTGCGTACGGGTTGCCACGCCTATAGCATTTATAAAAGAAAAAAAGCGATGATACTCAACATGATTTCCCTATCCTCAAGGATTCTTGTGCTTTTTATTGATCATTTACAATCTCAGTTTAATTTTATGTCGTCGGAAACGGTTCACAAATTGGCAAAATACAAGTATATTTTCACGTCGTTGGGGGAAGGATTTTGAAAATAACTAGAAACTTTCGCTGAATGGCGTCTTCAAAATAACTTGGAATAAAGGAAAGACATCTAGTGAACTTCCAAACGAAATGTTCCTGCGGTGTCCGAATTTAAGTGAAACAGTTTAGAATTATATGTATGATTTTTTGGTTCGAACTTTTATTAGTCCCCCACCGGTTACCGGTTGGGGGACTATAGGTTTGCTCGATTCCGTCTGTCTGTCCGTCTGTCCGTCCGTCCGTCCGTCTGTCCGTCACACTTTTGTCCGGGCTATATCTTCTAAACCATATGTGCTAGAAACTTCAAACTTGGTACACTTATAGATCTCATTGAGGAAAAGTGTCATGTTTAAGAACCGTTTCTCTGCCACACCCACTTTTTGAGTTATTGCCCTTTGTTGTTTTTACCCTTACATTTTTGTCCGGAACGTATCTCCTAAACTGTGTGTGATAGCAACTTCAAATTTTGTATACTTATAGATCACATTAAGGAGAAGTGTCATGTTCAAGAACCGTTACTCTGCCACGCCCACTTTTTGAGTTATTACCCTTTGTTGTTTTTACCCTTACATTCTTGTCCGGAACATATCTCCTAAACTATGTGTGCTAGCAACTTCAAACTTTGTACACTTATAGGTCTCATTAAGGAGAAGTGTCATGTTTAAAAACCATAACTCTGCCACGCCCACTTTTTGAGTTATTGCCCTTTGTTGTTTTTAGCCTTACATTCTTGTCCGGATCATATCTCCTAAACCATAAGTCCTAGCAACTTCAAATTTTATACACTGGTAGATCTCATTGAGAAGAAGTGTAATGCATAAGAACTGTTACTCTGCCACATCCACTTTTTTAGTTATTGTCCGTTGTTTTTTTATCCTTACATTTTTGTCCGGACCATATCTCCTGAGCCATCAGTGCTAGCAACTTCAAACTTGGTACACTCATAGATCTCATTGAGGACAAGTGTCATGTACAAGAATCATTCTTCTCCGCCCACTGTTGAAGTTATTGCCCTTGGTTGTTTTTACCCTTATATTTTTGTTTGGGACATTTTGTCCAAAACCTTATGTGCTAGCAACTTCAAATTTTGTATACAGTTATAGATCTAGTAAGTAGGAGATATATTATAAGAAAGGATTTTTGTTATCCGGTGGGGGACTCCTGTATTGCATCGCAATACAACATGCACTTGTTTATTCTGTCATTCTTGACAACCAAGAACCTTAAAATGTTAAGAAATCTTGGATTATAATTATATAAGACTAACACGGAGGAGAGCGACAGAGGCAGGTTTTATGTAAAACAGTTAATTCTAACCCTGTCATCGTCAATATCGCATTTGTCTTGACCATTCCTTACACAGCTTTACCCTTTCCCAAACAAGACCTGGTTTTGACGTTCCTAACAGAGTGACCTGGGAAAACATTGAGACAAAAGAAGAAACTGCTGATAATCAGCAGTTTCTCCTTTTTGTCTCAATGTTTTTCTGTGCTATAATGTTAACAAATTTGCCTTTAGAAATTTTAATTTTGTCATCTGCCGCAGCTTTTAAATTCGACCACCCTAAAATTGTGCCGTTTGGAAAAGGGTTAAACACTGCATACTCTCCCTTGTGTCATATCATACGGGATTTTTGATGGCACTTTGCTTAGAACAATTGCGAAGTGTGAAGGTTAGGTTCCAGCTGTAATTATCTGTAGAGACGTCCATTAACACACATCCCTGGCTATCATTTCTGTAAAATATGTCTCTTCCGTGATTATACACATACGAGGCCTACATGAAGCTATTGTGGACATTATCTGACAGTCTTCCTTGATATATACTATAATATGGCACTGGTTTGATTTGAATCTTTACAACCATATGTAACGATTTTATTGTAACATTTCTAGTCAGACCTTTAGTACATGTTTATAGTTAACAACTGTTCTCATGTAAAGATACCTTTACAAGGAATCTTTTTTTTTAAATGTCCATAGTGTCATTGCTATGTCTATTGAAGGTTAGTGTTTTTTAAGTTATAATTTCTTCACGAAAATATCCAAGACTTAATAAATGTTTATCATAAAACATAAAAGACGAAATAGACACCATGTCTTAATGTTAAGAGCGGGAACAGAATAAATGAATGTCGTTTAAAGTTTTTAGCATATTTCTAAAGATGTCGTGTTTAACTTGTACTTTATTCAAATATGTACGAATGTTATTATAAATTCATAATTTATCAAAATTTTACTCATAATTTAATGCAAGAATGTGACTTACTTACAATGAAATTAAATGGATTCAATAGATTGTGTGCAATTAATTATGCCACATCGTTGGCAATAACTTTGTAGATTTTTTTCTGTATATTTAACTTTTCCCCAATTCTGGCGTCATATCTACTAAAATTATATGATGAATTATAATATGACATTTGCAAAACATGCAACATGGTTTTAGATTCCCTGTGAATAATGTAAAAGAAATTTGAAATGAAATGAGCCGAGATCTGGAAAAACGTCCCTTATAGCATTTTTAAGAATTGAGTCTGAAGATCAGCCTATTGTCAAATGCAGTCCAATATGCACCAATGCTGCTCTTTTTAAATTTATACAGGTCACGAAGAAGCTATTAGAGAACAGCGTGGATCCTGATCAGACTGTGCGTATGCACAGACTGATCTGGATCTATGTTGGGCTCAAAAGCCTTAAGGGACGTTTTTCCAGACCCTGGCTCAAATATTTTCATACAAATTAGGAAAGCATTTTTCCCTCTCCGAATTATTCATATATAATACATCTAACATCTAAAATAACTGCGTGGAATAAAATGATACCACTTTGTCTGACAGTTGAAATTTGAAATTAGCCAAATGCGTCATGGGAAATGAATGCACGCTATATTTTTACAACTAATCTCGCAGAATCATCGTACATGACATAGTTGATATCTCTCATAGAATGACACCCACCATGCATATAAAAAGTAACATATGTGACAAATAAAGCATATAACGCATATAACAACAGAACATATAAATTCAAAATACAATATGTCTACATTTTAAAAGTTGTCCCATTGTTGGTCGACTAGAATCTGATTTTATAAATTGTCCTTTAAATAAGCATTTCCAAAACAAGATATGGCCTTGACGGCGCTTAAAGAAAAGGGCTGAAAAAAACATTGGGGCTAAAGCAGAAAATACTTCTTATTCTTGCATCATTATTTTCTGTGCCACATCATTCGTAAACATTAGTTATGTCAACATCACTAATGCTGTCTGCAACATCTTTCAAATTGAAACAGTCCAAGTTTTCGCCGCTGGGAAAGAGTAAAGGCTTTTAAAAATGAAGATGCCTTTAATATTTTCAGAAAATGTCTGGTATACAGATATTTATTCTGCATGACTGATCCAGACAGACATTAAATAAAGCAGGCGAGAATAATTTCATTACATTCACATACATTTCGCAGACAGATTCAACTTTTCAAATTAAGTTTAAATTTTGAAGACAAACTTGACATCTACGTCGTGCTTCTATGTAATTAATTCTTTCCCAAACAACAAAATTTTAGGGCGATCCACTTCAAAAACAGCCACAAATGACAAAATGGATGTTATTATAGAAACGGTTTGAGTGAAATATGACACAGAAAATATTGAGACAAAAGGAGAAACTGCTGGTTATCAGCAGTTTCTTCTTTTGTCTCAATGTTTTCCAAAGTCTTTTCTATTAGGGACGTCAAAACCATGTCTTGTTTTGGAAAGGGTTAAAGAGAACCTGTAAGACGACATTTATCAAATTGGTCCATAAGTTGTCAAATAACATATTTTCTGGCAAACCATATGTAATGTAGGAAATGAGAACACTTGACCAAAATTATGACTGAATATAGAAAGTGAATTCAGAGATTTTTGTAAGATGAAACCTTAAGCCGAAATGACAAATATTTCTGCTGAAATTGTCATTTAAATATAAAGCATATCTACCAACATAATTAAAGTTTACAGCGCTTCATTGAAAAAACACTTTCTTGTCATAAGAAATGCATCAAATTATACACACTTGTAAATACACTTCACATAAGTTTTTATTCACCATGCCGGATTTCAAGATTATGCTTCTAGAAGAAAATAATGTACAAATATTATTTTACTCTATATTCATATGCAAGCGAGGTAATTTCGAACATTTTTGTCAAATATTTTCGTATGCATGCATTAATTCAAAATTCTAAACCGTACACAATGCTTATGTTTTTATTTGGAATGGAAATGTATCACAGTTTAGGAATTAGTGGCACTTTTTCAAATTTCGCCTCCGGTTCTCTGGTGCTAATGATGGGTTGGATACTTTAATGTCAGCATTTTGAAGCTGTACTCAACCGTCCATCAGTTATCAACCAAGAGGCAAAAGATCGACTACCACAGATCGAGGTAGACAGTTCACTTGACAACATCCCAACTGCCGAAGAAACTGAGAGAGCCATTCAAATGCTGTCTAGTGGGAAAGCTCCTGGAGCTGATGCCATTCCAGTTGAGATATACAAAGCAGGTGGGCCTTGTCTTGTTGAAAAGCTTACACAACTCCTTAATCTGATGTGGAATGACGAAACTATCCCTCAAGAATACAAAGATGCTTCAATTGTCCACTTGTATAAAAGGAAAGGGAGCAGACAATCTTGCGACAACCATCGAGGTATCTCTCTCTTGTCTATATGCGGCAAAATCCTTGCCAGAATATTATTAAATCGACTGGTTAAACACCTAGAAAAGGACCCTATTCTACCAGAAAGTCAATGTGGGTTTCGCAAAGGACGTGGGACAGTCGACATGGTTTTTGCTGCGCGCCAACTCCAGGAGAAATGCCAGGAGCAACACTCGGATCTCTACTCTACGTTTGTAGATCTGACCAAGGCGTTTGATACCGTCAGTCGTGATGGCCTATGGAAGATCATAGCAAAGTTTGGCTGCCCAAAGAGATTCATCAGCATGGTCAGACAGTTTCATGAAGGCATGAATGCATGTGTACAAGACAATGACGAAGTGTCCGATCCGTTCCCCGTCACAAATGGTGTAAAGCAAGGCTGTGTCCTTGCACCAACACTCTTCAGCATCATATTCTCTGCCATGCTCCAGGATGCTTTCAGAGACACGTCTCTTGGAGTTCCTATAAAGTTCCGTACCAGTTGAAAACTTTTCAACCCAAGAAGACTCCAGGCAAAAAACCAAGGTCCAGGAAACAACTGTTCGTGACCTCGTATTTGCAGATGATTGTGCTCTGAACGCTGTTTCTCAACCAGATATGCAGAAAAGCATGGACCTCTTCTCATCAGCATGTGCCAATTTCGGACTAACTATAAGTGTCAAGAAGACTGAAGTCATGTTCCAGCCCGCTCCATATAAGCCATACATTGAGCCAACTATCTCTGTAAAAGGCCAGAATTTACAAGCGGTGGAGAAGTTCACATATTTGGTAGCACACTATCGCGAGTTGTCCATATTGATAATGAAATAACACCCAGGATTTCAAAGGCCAGTGCAGCGTTTGGCAGACTACAGTCAAAAGTGTGGGATCGCAGAGGAATCAGCCTCGCTACCAAGCTCAAGGTATACAGGGCCATCGTCCTGCCAACCCTACTATATGCTTGTGAGACATGGACAATCTACAGCCGCCACTTCAAGAAATTCAACCGGTTTCACATGTGCTGCTTAAGGAAACTGCAAAACATCAAATGGCAAGACAAAGTACCAGACACCGATGTGCTCGCAAAAGCAAAGATGAAAAGCATGCATGCCATCATCAGAAAATCACACTTACGTTGGTCAGGACATGTATCAAGGATGTCAGATGAGCGTCTTCCAAAGAAATTTTTCTATGGTGAGCTGAAGACTGGAAAGCGGTCAGTCGGAGGTCAGAAGAAACGATTTAAGGACACACTAAAGACATCAATTAAGTCATTCAACATTGATCCAAACAGCTGGGAAATTCTTGAGATGGACAGATCCGATTGGCGTAATCAAATCAGGTCGGGCGAAATTTCCTTTGAGAGCAGAAGAAGCAGTGAGGCTGTACTCAAACGGGCAAATCGTAAAGCCAGAAACATGTCGCCAGCAGACAAATCTTCAACAATACCTTGTCCTTTGTGTTCTAGGCGATTCCGGGCGCAGATCGGACTCACCAGCCATCTGCGCACACACACAAACGATAAACCACATGGATGATGTCATGGTCATCTTCGATTCGAAGGACGAACAAGAACTTTAATGTCACTTTCATAACCGTTCTTCGCCAATAACATTGTAACTAGAGCTTATTGTCAATGAAATTGGCTAACTAAACAAAGCGTATAAATAGTAACGTTGAATATGCACAGCCCATCTCACATTTATACCTTGATAGATACTAAGAAAAGGGAAACATGAGCACCAAAATTGTCGGCAAATTTCATGCAAACAAACTCGTAACTATGCACGTAATTCACGCCCGTCTTGTCTTTTGGACGTTATGCGACCTGACAACAAGTAGTTATACCGAAAGTGAGATCATGCACACCAACAACATGCCGCAGTGACTTGTCACTCAGCACAACTGAATATCAAGTATTTTACTATTTTCTATATGCAAACACATCGTAAAGGAAGCGGGATATCAAATTCGAAGAAGTTAAAGAAATTTTGGTTGGCAATTTCTGTTGACGTTTTTAAGTCATTCGAACTGTATTAGCCTAATGGTCCTTCTGGGAGCGTTAGGAAGGAACGTTTTCAAAAATGACAAAAAAGGAAAAATAAGAGATTGTGTATAATCAAACAACAAGGCGATACCAAATCGCACAAATCGGTTCGCGTTTGCGTATTTCTATTTTATCTATGGTTTTATTGAGCGTCTGAGATCCATACAAAAATAACAATATATGATTCTTGTTGCATTCAGCGTCTTAAAGACGCGTCCCTGCGGCGACTGAGGTGAATGAACATTTCAAAATATTTTTCGTTTTTATGGAATCAATGTGCTGACACTGACTTACATTCTGCTCTATGATATGGACTAATATTTACGCGTGGAAACTGCAGTTGGTCGTCAAAAAATCAAACATCACTCAAATTAAATACAGATTTATTTCAGAACGACTTATCTCCCTTTGACAGTGTGTCAAACTAAACTTGAACAATTTCAGAATGCCCTGCAGGAAATCGTTATTCTTTATTTTGGACCAATAATATTGGGTGAATGCAACACCCATCTCTTATTCTAATACATTTTATGTATCCCTTTCTCCATAAAGTTCCACAAAGTCATGTCTTTGTCGACGTCTATTATAGAAATAGTTTTGGAAAACAGCGTAATAAAAGAATATACTGGTAACCAGTATTTCCTCCCTTTGCCTCAATATTTACTGCGCCATACTGCACATATTTCATTCCTATCGAGATACTTTTTGTCAACTGCAGTTGCTTGGAACTTGGAGCAGCCTAAGTTTGCGGTCTTAGCGCAGTTGGTAGAGCATCTGACCCTCATACGAGAGGTCCTGGGTTCGCTACCCGGCCGCGACTAATACCTTTTCTGACAAAATGACAAAAGGCTCGGTAAGGGTGTTGTGGTAGTACTCAAACCGGTTTGAGAAACAACAGGAATCAATGGGTAGGTGCTCCAGCCGCCGTGATATGACCCTTGTAGTTGAAAACGGCGTAAAACCCCAATAAAAAAAGTTTGGAACAGTTTACGATTCGCACGATTGGGAACGGATAAATATACGTTCCATCAAAGTTCTTCAAAGGGGAAATTTTCCACACTCCTTGGTGTTGAAAGTTATTAAAGCGTTGCATGCCAGGCCCTATAATCCTTTTAACCCTTTCCCAAACAAGACCTGGTTTTGACGTCCCTAATAGAAAAGGCTTGGGAAAACATTGAAACAAAAGAAGAAACTGCTGATAACCAGCAGTTTCTCCTTTTGTTTCAATGTTTTCTGTGTCATATTTTACACAAACTCTATCTTTAATAACATCCATTTTGTCATTTGTGGCAGTTTTTGAAGTGGATCACCCTAAAATTTTGTTGTTTGGGAAACGGTTCAAAACGACAAATTGTAGGACTGACTGACGGCAACACTGATGTGAAGGTACAATCGAAAGTCTGATTCGACAGTGAAGAAACTATTATAGAAAAGGAAAAATGCTCATGATCAGCATTGTTTTCTTTCTTCCAAATATTTTCTAAAGCTTTTGTGATATGTGCATCTAAACAAGGCATTGCTTGAGAATGTGTGAAACAGTTGGCAGTCGAAAAGTAAAAAAAAATTCGTAAATTACTCTAAAATGTAAAGTTCTCCTCTTTACAAGCCAAGGAATCTACCTTTACTTTGTTCCTTTCAAGGGAACAAAGTTGTGGTATAATCCTTGGCTTGAGAACAAGATGGAAAAATATTATTACATCTTTACAAAAAAAGCAATTTCCAAAGTGGGACATACCAATACAGCATGCCACGGTAGTCTCTCCTATTCTTTGTAAAGGACATATTGAGCGATTTATTTCCAGCTTCGACCAACCGTCAATTTTTGGTTATATCTTGGAGAAAACACGCACACGTTTCCATGGTAACGCCAAATGAAATGTTTCTTGGCAAATCGTTCACAATAGAGAGAAGGCGAAACACGGGCCAACTGAAGCTGGTAATTGAATTTGGTGTGTGTTCTTCTGCTTTCTGCGTTTGCTAGATGAAACTGAAGTGATATTAACAGAGGAATTACAAACACAGAATACCGTGGCATCAAATAACAAACCCATTGGCATTCAGCTGATTAACGTCTTAAAGCGGCATTCAAGTGTAATCCTAAATAAATTTCTGATTTGAAATCTTTCATTCAAAATAATGTTTGCTCACCATAAACATATTCACCAGGTGCTATTTAAAATGTCAATCTCATCAACAAACAAAACTTTTTTATAGCTCTACCTTCAAACCAAATTCATACTGATAATATATAAAACACTTATTGAAGATTTGCTGCAATTGCTAATGTTGTTGTATGATATCGTTCCATGCATTACATTGACACTACCACGCAAAAACTCCTTTTGACTTCCCACAAGATAATGACTTTGGAAAACATCATGGAAAATGAAGAAATTGCTTGTGACAAGCAACTTCTTTAATTCCCACAGTGTTTTCTACCCAAAAAGACAAAAAATGTAAAATTTAATTCACTTGTCGTCTGCATCATCTTTGAATTTGGACTTGTCTAAAATTTAGCCATTTGGTAATGGGTTAATGGCACCACCAGCAGAGAGGGTATACTGATATTCGGTAGGCTATCAAACTACATTTATTTTTCTATCCACGCCTGCGTTATTCTTTCATTCACACCCTAACCTCTCTCCGTTCTTTCAAATTCTTTCGTCTGCTGCTCTTTTTGTCTGATAATAGGTTCAACTAAGGATAACAAAATGAATCGACGGCCAAAAATTCCATTACACAAGTTTGTCCTAGACGCTGAGATTCTTGGCCGAGTTCCAGAATTTGACAAGTCGCTATTTGTATTAGGATGATTCATCGAATTCCAATCTAGAAATTAAGAAATCTGCTGATTTCCAGATTTGCTTTTACTATGTTTCTGAACGTGCATGTATATTTACGGTGGAATTGAAAAATACTATTATGGTATTTTGAAAAGGGTTTAGCGCTGACATGTGGTCTCTGACCGGGAGACGGGATTGCAAAATCCATTTAGTAAATACGCAGTGTATAGTCTTTTTTTTTTTTTTTTTTTTTTTTTTTTTATAAAATGTCTATCTACGAATACATACAAAATGTCTATCTATGAAAAGAGAGAAAATGTATGTGACACGTCACACGAAAATGGACCAGGTGGAAACCATGTAAAACCTATAGCAGACATATGAAACCGTCCGACCCAGGAGAGATCCAGATATCAAATTTCTTGTAGGAAAAACGAAGATTGAGTAAATTATCTTAGTGTGGACGATTTCGACCACTCGTCCATTCAGATTGACCAGTGAGTAGGGCCGATATTTTTTATACTTTCCAGATGACTCCTTATTGCGAGGAAAAATAATCGAAATGTCTATCTATGAATATATACTAACCCAAAGAGCCAACGCAACACGAACTTTTAATTACAATATTTTGATTATTTGAAATGTGAATTCGCTGTTATTGACTTCATTTTGACTGCTGACCATTATGACATCACCAGGAAAATACAAATGGATCTAAATCGATTCCGCAACGCAAATAAGGTTACAAACGTAATGCCGGGGTGTGTTTCAAAAATGAAACCAAGATCAGTATCCCGTACGTCCTCCTGTAGCATTGAACACAGCACAACATCTCTGTGACATCGAACGTATTTAACGTCGACAAACGTTTATGGGAATATTCTGTCACTCTTGAATAAACGTTTGTCCCATTTGACGCAAGGTCAGTGGTTGGACTGGACGTTGACGTAAACACATGTCAAGCAGGTCCCATATTTGCTCAGTTGGTCAGGTTATCACTTTTGGGGGTTGTTCGACTGGAGACAGACTCATGTGTGCATAGGTTGTAAATTGGGACACACATAAGGACGTCGAGGTCGGAACCCATGTTTACGTAACCTGTTACGCGTCTGTCTACGTATACGGCGATCGTGGTTCCCAGCAGTTGCAGCATCATTTTTGTTGCTAGCCGAAACCGGTCTCTGCGATTTGGGGTTTTCAACCTATTGTCCTGTGCCTTGGTCGTTACACGACTTCCGAAGGCTCTTGGCATGCCATAAACATCACCGTAGACGTCAAAACAAACGTAAGCAAGAAAAGTAAATGACCGTGAAAATGGAATTATAAACCCAAATGGAACTTGTAACACATTCAGACATGATTAATGGGTAAAATTAATTGAACATACTGGTTTGCTGAAACTTCCGCTATAGCCATGCTATTGTAGACCCCGCAAAGTCCAATAGGCGCGTTAACAACTGTCAGCCAGGAGCAATCCTATCACCTGCGCTTTTCGGGACATTGCTAAATTGCGGCATTTTTGTCTATCGCCAGACAGATTTTTTTACCTAATCTTATCGGGTTATCTTGCGACATTCCAAACGTGCACGTATGATGGTTTATTACACGCACTGTTGCACGTGCAGCGCAGATTTAGGGGTTTGAACCAAGGACTCTGTGTTCAGCGAAGCATAACAATTCTTACGTTCTTTTATACGGACAATAAAATCACTATATAGAATGATGAAATCTGAAGTTTTGCTGTTTTATCATATCTCATTAAAAAGTTACAACAAAAAATATTGTTGCGTTGGCAGTTTGGGTTAGTATATATATAAAAAGTCCATAGCTATCGATATAAAGGAAGTATATGAGCAAAGATCCTGGAAAAAAGGTATTGTGGCATTTGAGATCATGTTGTTTTCAGAGCATTCTGTGTCTATGTAATTAAAAAAAACAAAGACATTTGTGATTCATTTTATCCATATTTTTAAAACTTAATTGAAACAAAATAAAAGGTAACTCACTCATAATAAGCAATAATAAACAAAAAACAACACAAAGTTGATATGCACAGACCTATCTATAGGTCGGGACATTGCATTTTCATGAAAGAGCAAGGTTGTCCTGCACAAATTGGAATCGGAAGATTTTCATCTGGGATATTGTAATATTGTCACAGAGGCTACACATTTTCCTGGTCCCGGTACCATCGATGTGTTTTGGTAAAAACGATTTAATTATTTGTCCCCATACATCACCTTTACCTTTGTGTCTGACTGCCTAATATTCTCAGTGGGGAATCAATCCAGCACAAATTACATTTTCTCATATTTTTGTGAGCACATTATAAAATGGGCTTTTAAAAAACACAATATGAGGCAAGCAATAGCAAAATGGCCAATAACCACGATCAATCTGAAATAAAATATGCATATGTCTACTGAAACTTAAGTGAAGTGAAGGGTTTGAGAATGGATAATACTCTAAGACCCAAGAAACATGTTCTAAATGTAAATTGTCATATTAAGAACACAGGAAACCGACGGAAAGCGATACGTTAACTTGAAATATACGAGGGGCGTTCAATTAAAAGTGGTACTAATGGTCCACCATACCTAGAGGTTCTATAGAACTAGTGATGCTTGCGGCTGTTTGACGGGAAAATTACTGTCTATACTTGGTCAAAATTTGAGACGAATTCGTCGACTCTTTCAAAAGTTATTGAACTTTTAAGTTGGTTCAGTCATATACACTGGCTATTTCGCTGTGCGCAAAATGGAAAACGAACTGAAGTAGGATGTACGGGTCTACGTTAAAGGTCGCATATGCTTTGAAATATTTGCATTACATGTATATAATGAACTATATCAGATTTGTGGACATACGAATGTTGAATATACATCAGTTTTTAGGAAGATAATAAAAGTTAAAACTGGTAAAATTGGCCTGAATGATGCCCCCTCTCAGGCAACCCGGGTAGAGCTAGTACCAAAGCAAATGTTGCTATAGATTCCGACATGATTGAACAAGACGCATGGTTCAGTATGCAAGAACTAGCAGATAAAGTTGGTTTTTCATCGGGGGCATGTTATACGATTTTGACTAAAGGGTTGAAAGACAGAAAGGTTTATGCCCATTGGGTCCCCCACTTGCTGCCTAAAGGACAGATAGCCACCGTGCAAAATATACTTTGAAATAATGCAATAAATGCAACAAATGTCGACTTTCTGAGCTTTATACATATAATTGAACAATAATCTATTACTACAAGCACTAATGGCGTGTCATTAGCAAGCAATTGTTGGGAAAAGATCAGGCAAGGTGCGTAATAGCCAAAAAATTAAAAGCGCGGCAAAAGTTTTGTACGCGGTAAATTTCAAATGTAACGGATGTATTGTTCAAATTACTGTTTCAAATAGTACAACTATCGCCGGTCATTCATACAAGAAATGTATGTCGGCGAAAGTAAAGAAAAGAGCACGTCTAGGTCTGGCTAAAGAGGCATGTACCAAATTCGTGACAACGGAGCTGTCCGCGGGTGTCATCTTGTCCAAGACTTCGTGAAAGAGACTAATGCTGCTCAGCGTCTTCATCCACCCTTATAGCCGGACTTAAGCCTGTGTGGCTTTTTTGTGTTCCCCATGATGAAGAAAAAAGCTTCTGGTCGTCGGTATAGGCATTCATGTTCCATATGAAGTGCAATTTTCCAGTGTCTGCGGGGTGTTCCAAAAGAGGCCCATTGATTGGCATATAAGTAATGGATCTCAAAACTTTAGAAGTGTGTAGGTGTCAAAGAGGATTACTTCGAAGGATTGAAGAAACTTAAAATTGAATTTCGACATAACTATGGCTTATAGAACCCCAGTTCCAAAATTAATTGAACGTCCCTACATAGCAGAACATTAATTACGAAAACGTACAACTATCATGATAAAATGTGTTTAACTTGGAAACTTTTTTTCTGAAGTCAAAACAAGAAGAATGGTAAATGTACGATGAAGGCTAAATGGACAAGTAATATATAAATAGGGGTGGTTAAAATAGTCTAATGTTTATTATGCCCGCCTTCCACTCCGGCGGTCCAACTTCGAAACCGGCAATACGCATGATTTTTTTGCCTCGTTATTTTTGTTAAGTATTTCAGTGTAATGATAAATAATTTACATTTAATAGCATAAATAAGTTTTTTCATATACATGTACTTTTTTCTCGTATTATCAGTTTTGATTATTCTGTCTGTTCTTTTTTATATATATTCTTTTTCATTTATTCACTAAATACTGAAACAATTCAATACAGACTGACAATTCAAATTTCATATGCGGAGTCTGTATCCGAATAGTCTTCTGTATCGCTAGCTGTATCAGTGTCCTCATCACTTGAGCAGACAGAAAAGACTACGCCTTCTACTTCCTCTTCTCTGGCAACGTCTTCCAAAACATGTATTCAACATCACGGACATGGCCACAACAAGGCTGCCAGTCTTCAGGTCTGATCTTTCTGAAGGCATCCTTAATCAATGGGATCATGTCAGTTGTCTTGAACGTTGTGTTGTTCATTGGCACGCTGCCCTTAACATGTGACCAGATGAGCTCAATGGCATTAAGCTTGGTATGATAGGCAGGGAGACGAAGACAGCTGTGACCATGCTCTTCCAGGATTGTGTCAAGGCGGTATTTCGGGTGAGGTCTGTTCAGTTTGCAGATGTTTAGCAGCTCCGCCTACAACATGCTGTCACGGTACTGTACTCCGTTTCGTGAAAGCCATGATTTCACTTGCGCCTTGTTACTGGGTGAAGTGGGACACTTATCTTCCTGTATTATGTGGTACGGTGCCTGGTCTACTACGAGAACAGCTCTGGCAGGAAGATTGGTAATGGGTCTATTTTCCAACCACCGCATGAAGTTGTCAGAAAGCATCTCATTGTAGTAATCCCCTATAGTTGTTTTAGACATAAATACCAGGTCAGCACCGTTGATGAATCCGCCTTCATATCCTGCGTGCGCAATAATGTACGTGGTTATTTTTCCAACAGGTACTTTCAAAGAAAAGTCGTCGCTTTGTCAGGATCTGTGGGCGCTATGAGACGTATGCACATATGTTCCATCAGTGTAGACTATGGCCCGACCCTCTTCTCGATACTTTTGGATCTGGCAAAGGTATTGTATTCTGGCTGCCACGATGTCCGTTTTTTCCACGAAGAGTTTGTTTTTGTTCTTTTCCATTTGAAGCAAAGTGTCTTCAACGTCTTCCTCTGTGTTTCTAGGCTTCCTCTGCATCCGATCCGTGTTTCCAGTTCTTGTCGTATACTTGCAAGGGTAGGCACGATCTTCTTGGTTCTGACCAGAAACGAAACTGTCCGTCGTAAGACATCAAGGTCAAAGCTGTCGAGCTGGATTCTCTTTGGGTATGTCTTACGCTCCGAGGGCCCAGTGTCTTCCTTCTGCAGCCTGTACAAAGTAGACTCAGATACCCCCGTCAGATAAGCGGATCTCTCAACAACGGACGTCGGCGATACCGTCAGTTTTTCCGGCTGCCTTCTCATCTTTACATATCTCAAAGAAAAGAATTAATTTTAACATTAAAAGTAGAAATCACGTTGGTTGCCATGCATTACTTACTTAGGAAAAGTGATTGAAAAATGTTACTATTTCACCCAGGTCATAATTTCCTTGCTGCACGGGGAAATGCAGTAAGTCGAAAATGAGAAGTTAAAAAACCTGACTCATCCGACATTAGAACTCTCGTCATACAGGTTACCAACCCGGTGCTTGTAACCACTCGACGACGCCCGACTTTCCAGCCAGTATACAAAATTGAAAAATAAAAACTGTAATACTTATATAGGGTGTCCCCGGAAAAACGGAACCCACTTTTGAAAGCGAATTGCTTAAGTTTAAAGAGATGATTCTCCACCAAATTTAGATATGCAATAGAAAGGACAATTTTCTGTCATCAATTCAAATTTGTCGAAAAATGTTCATAAGTTTTGTAAATATTGGCATTCAAAAAATGTACTAGGAAAACCGTTTTAACACCATATTGAACTTTTTGTTAGTCAACGCGCGCACACTCATTGAATAAATTCACGCTTCATATATAGTTGTTTAATATATTCAATACAGTACAAAAGTAGTTTTGAAACATTTTATTCATTATAGTGCATCTTTTGTCTCATCTTTACTGCTAATAAATAAACTGTAAAAGTAGTGCTACGAGGTAACCAAAATGAAATGTCCCAGTCTGACTGTAATGTATTAATTATATATTTCTATGAATTGTGGATTTTTAAGGATGCGCGCGAAGTGGAAAATGTAAGAAATGCTGCTAAGTTTGTCGGCAGATTCCTGTTCTGGTGAATGTCATCATCATGGCATACCTCTCATTATTGGGTTCTGAACACATACCATCGTGAAAGTTTTCTTTGCAAAATTTCAAATACGTAATCCATTCCGAAATGATCACTAATAATCATATAAAATTATTTTATTACTGACCAATATGCCGGTCAGCGCTCAAATAACAAGTACTTTTAAATTAATTCAAACAACAATCCTTTGGACTCAATATGCACCAGCGGCACATGTATACGTATTGGTCTATGTTAAATCAATGAGAAAGTTAGTACGTACATGTACAACGGTAAGGAATTCCACAGCTAACCGTCACTGTGCTTTTACTAACGAACAAGACACAAAAATCGATTTCATGTAAGAGCGGTTTTTTAGTTATTGCATAGAGTAAGTTCACCTAATACCGACACCTTCTATTTATCGACACCCCTACGATTTTATCATAAATCAGATACCAGCTACACTCACGGTACGAAAATATCAATACTCGCGATAACGTCATTACATGACGTAATTTTGAAGTTCCGAGGCCGCGTTCTTTTTGAAAATTTTGATACCAAAACAAACTTGGTGCGGCCTTAACGTCCGAGATAAGGTAGGGCGAATTGTTTTGTCGATTTTTTTATTAACTTCTCTCGTATATCCCTGGTGTATAAACTGAAATATTAGCTTTAAACAAGTTATTCTTGACTTTTAAAGCTGTTAAAAGTGTATTTCCTAGCAACAGTCGTGAAAAAAGTGAGTGTCGATAATTAGGAAATATTAGCAATCGTTTCCCAAATATCGAATTCGGCAAAACGTGCTCATAATTCTTTCTAGTAAAAGGAAAATCTGAGGAGCGAGTTATTTAGAAAATCGGTATTTCATTATCAAATCACGAATAATTAAGAAATCAACAAAGGGCCTCTATGAATAAGGCGAGAATTCTCCATAAAAGGCTCAGCTCGAGGGATCAATTCTCAAAACTAACAAATTGAGAAACAAAATTAAGCTTTATGGTAAGGAAGACAAATAAATGAAATGAATACACATTTTATGTCATTTAAAAAGTTCTATAGGTGCAAATAACTCTTGATTTTTGTACCCATCTAAACGGTTTCGTTTTCTTACACTACCGGTATTCATAGAGGTAAAATGAAGGATATTTTAATTTCATTTGCAATTTATTTTCTACCGATACAAGGATAAATGGTGTTGACATCATATGTTACTCTCTTAAGAACAGAGCACATTCTCTCTTCATTCCATTATAATAGAATGATGCTCTGTTCTCACGGGGTCATCTCACGTCTAATCTCTGGGCCTTTGCGGGATTTCGTTATCCAATCGTTGGCTTTACACACCAAAACAAGTGAAATATCTGATACAAACTTTCATTGGCTGACGCTTCAAATTACCGGCTTCAAACAAAAATGAAAGCGACGTAATGTATACGTAATCAAACAAGATACAACTGAATGGTTTTGATTCGATAATTCAAATGTTACCGGCTTCCGCCAAAAATAGAAGCGACGTAATGTATACGTAATGATCATGCAAGATAAAACTGAATGATTTTGATTCGATAATTCAAATGATGTGCTATAATTAGATTATGACGACCAAATAGGCTGTTGGTGTACCAAAAACTGCAGAGGTCACACTTGATGGTTAATCAATAGACCACGGCTTTGGAGGGTATCATATGGCAGCTTTGGTTTTGTCCGGATTGTGCATGCGCATCATTGAAACAACTTGAAATGCGCACTGTCCCGCAAAAAAACGAGGAATACCTACCTTCCGAAGGCTGGCAAACATCGTTCCCCCTTGACCCAGCTTCCCATTGACATATGTTGTGTAACTTGATCATAGGCTTCCTTGGTAAAAAGGATTTGCTGGGTCACGGGGGTGGGGAAGGTACTTTTATAGTAAAAAAAGTGCTCATATACCACATTAAACTCGTTTCAATAATACGCATGCGCAATGAGGACAAAACGAAAAATGGTTTAAGGTTTTAACACCAATTGTCCTTACATTTACAGAAAACTTTTGCTTATAAAACTAAAGAAAACTTAATTCTAGTTTAATGATTAACGGTGGGGTAAGAAAATGTAATTTTGGGAGTAGGTGCAGAAACCAAGAGTTATCTGTACATGTCTAATCGTTTTGATTGTACAAAATCAGTTTTCATATGATTTAGGTACATATCTAACAATACAGCTCGAAATAATCATCAATTTGGATGTTTTGAAAATTGACTCTTCGATATGAACCTTTTAGGGAGATTTCTCGTCTCATCCATAGAGGTCCTTTAGAAAAGACATTCGACATGAATCTAACATTTTTATGCCCCCATATCGAAAGATCGGGGATATAGACATATTGTTTTACCGTTGTCCGCCTGTCTGTCCGTCCGTGAAGACTTAACATTGGCCATTTCGGGACATTGGTGTTTCACAAACACATTGTTTTATATTATTTCACAGATCGCTGAAAATATGCCAAACCAACTATCTGTCAAGAAAAGGCTAAAATATGCCCCCAGAATAATGACACGAGCAATCGATGCTGTGAAGACTGGGGCATTGAGTAAAAAGGCTGCGGCAAAGGCCTTTGCTGTTCCACGGACAAATTTGTTGGACAAATTGGCAGGCAGGGTACCAGAAGCGGCAACACCCCCGGGTAAAAAAAAAACATTTTAACAAAGGCAGAAGAGGCTACATTAGTCCATTACAGCAAACTTATGTTTGAAATAGGCTACCGTGTTACAAAGCGAGAGTTTTTGAAGGAGGTTAAGAGAATTCTGGATATTGAGGAAGACAAACTCCATTTAAAACAACTTACCTGGCTACCACTGGTTTACCTTGTTCTGTAAGCGCAATCCAAACATGACCATGCGCACTCCCATGGGTCTTGGTCAGGAACGAGCCAGGATTAATATGGAAATGGTATCTGGTTGGTTCGAAGGAGTTATGAGATATTTAGTTAAAGAGGTTGATGATTTCGATCTTTTACTGGAAAACCCGCGCCGTATGTATACATGTATTTAATGCCGATGAGTCCGGTTTCTCCTTGTGTGCTAAGTCAAGTAAAGTTATGGCTCCAAAAGGATCACAAAATATACGCCAGGTTGTAACTAACACAAAATTACAAATAACAGTGATGGCAGCATTTAACGCATTTGGGGAGTATATGTCACCCCTTATACTCTTTCCTGGAGATCGCCATCGCGATGTTGGTTTAGCTGGATTTCCAGAAGCTAGGTATGCTACAACAAAGTCTGGATTGATGGATTCCGATACTTTTTTGTCATTTTTTGTCATTTCTTGAATTCTTCAATCAGCAAAAAATCGAATTACCAGTACTTCTTTTTGTTGACGGTCATTCCACTCATTTGAGCTTGCGAGCGGCTGAATTTTGTCGTGACCATAAGATAGTTCTGTATTGCTTGTTACCTAACGCAACGCACGTTTAATAAGCCCCATGAAGAAAGTGTGGCAGCAAACTGTTAAAGATTGGCAAGTCCAAAATATTGGGATAGCAATGGGTAAGGTAAAACGGACTTTCCAGCACTCTTTAAGACAACTTGGGATCGAGTAGCAACATTTGAAAACGCTGCGCATGGATTTCGTAAGTCCGGGTTATTTCCATTTTTCGTCGATGGCATTGACAAGACAAAACTCCAACCTTCTCGAATAATCCAGGAACATCCTACTTCTCTTTCAGATCAAAATACTGTTCAAGAAAACGTTCCCGATATGAAATCCGTTGAGTTGTCAAACGATATATAAAGCAGTCAAACGGCAGAACAAGCCGTTTGTCTACCTTCTACATCATTTGACTCAAGTCAAAATAACGTGGCCCCTGCCTTTTGGAAATTAAATGTTCCTGAACCTGTTCAGAAAAGGAAAAGGACACAATTAAGAGATAAACTGCCTAAAGCAATTTCTGGAACGGAGGCAATACAGATGTTAAGAGAGAAGGAAGAGAAGAGAGAATACGGGACCATTTGAATCCGGTTTGAAGCAGAAAAGGTAGAAAAATTTGCTGGATGTGTTGGATAAAACTGATAAAAAACTCTTCAATACCAATCAAAATTTTGGTTGTCTCTTAAGGGGGAATGCTCCAGCTTTTTGGAACACTGGGTCATTAGTGTATTGGTACCATATAAGCCTATGTTTCGCTACCATATCTTCAA
This sequence comes from Fragum sueziense, assembly GCA_963680895.1. Classification (NCBI taxonomy): domain Eukaryota; kingdom Metazoa; phylum Mollusca; class Bivalvia; order Cardiida; family Cardiidae; genus Fragum; species Fragum sueziense. The sequence goes on along the minus strand of OY804594.1, from coordinate 72,633,182 downwards.
TAATGTTACACGTCATTACAATTTACAATTTTCGACGGTAAAGGCGTATTTATTATGCAAAACTGATATCCTCAAGATGGAAATCGATTATTTAGAGCCAGAGAGTTGTAAGTGTGTATGCAGTTACCACTGTTTTGCGTCATTTTATTCATGTGTAGCTGATAAAAATAATGAGTGCGCTGACCTATACATTTTCTTTGAATTATTACCAGGACATGTTGCTTGATACAATGAGGGAGTTTTATCAAATTCTATGATGTAGAACCTGAAATATTTCCAAATATATGCAAATTTTGTGATAAAAAACTTCAGTTTCGTCGGTCGAACTGAACACGTAATCATGCTGTTTTATACATTTATGCGTTTATAAAATGTTGGGTTTTCTGTTTTTATTTGATGTAAGACGTTTCTTTAAACCCGTTTTCGGGACTAAACGATGATTATGCAGCATTTTATCAGCATTTTAGTGACCTTGGACAGGTGCAAGAAATAGTGCATTTTTCGTTGTAGGGTAATGTGATACTAATGCCTATAAAATTCAAACAAGATCGCTGACCATCCATTTTTGTTTTATTTTTCAATTGGTAATAACATGTAATTTCAACATACAAAATATAAATAAATTCTATTTTTGGGGAAAAAATTAAGAAAATGGAGCATTCCCCCTTTATTAACTTTTTTATCAGCTTATTTTTTAAAAAAATCCACCTCTTTCATCTAATGCGTGACGTTTTTCCATCTTCAAATCGGTCCCGTGTTAACAAAATTATTGAAGATTTTCTGAAATGGTGTTGATAGCCAACAAACCACAACAAAACATTTCATTTAACAATACAGCCATTGTTGAAATTGTGTTCTTATTTTGTTTCATAACGTGGAAAGAGAGACATCACCATTAGAAGGAAGCCGCCAAAGCAGTACTTATTTCAGGCCAGTCATTGTTAGCGACAATTCCATAAGACAAATGTCAGAACCAATTAATCTCGCCCGGTCCCTTGTGTGTGAGGAAGTTTTAGGATTTGTGTAGCGCTGGTAAAATATTCTTTATTGGCCACACATTCCGAAATACTCTTAACCTCTCTCGCTATTAGCTCTTTTATGTTTTGTCAAGATCAGTTTTCTCTTTGTGATATACCCTTACACCCATTATGTAATGTCAAAACCAGTTATCTCTAAGTAGCAGAGTCGTCATTGTCATGTTGGGTTACCTCAACTGGTAACTTTAGTCTACTCTCAGTGCTACAGATAAGATAGGGTAAAGTCATTCTAATCCCTATATTCACAATCCGAATCATATGTTGAGGTTACTTATTTGAAGACATTCCTATGAGTATTTAATGTTCAATGTAAATACAAATAATTTAAGTTTTCCATCGGATGTGCATCTATTACAGTAAATATAAATGTCGTACAACATCAGAGCTCAAGCGAAATACTGCCGAAAAAAGAAGTAATGTACAAAGATAAAATACATCTTGATGTGACTGAAACATTAACAAAATTACAGTTATATACTTTGAACCAATTTCCTTTTAGTGTATTTCTAAAGATATGAATATGCTTCGACAAAAAAAAATAATCTGGCTAGTAATTAAATGGTTTTTATGTCACCCGGTTTCAAATTGATTTAAATCGTGTTGCGGAGTATAAATCCTCATACAAATCTAGAGAGAACATCTTCGACATTAACTTCAATTCATGTTTCATAAGAAAAAATTCTTCCTCAATAAAATATTCAAAGTCACATTCAAATATCAGACATCACTTCCGAACAAATCGCGTGAGTATTCACTACTTCTTGTAGAACGCTATCGAAATTTGAATATCGTTCATTTAAGCGCATTATTCTTGATTTAAAAAGTTGAAAAAATGCCGAAAGATGCTCACGTTTCCTCAATGAATTTATTTTTAAATAAATAACATTTGATCGATCCAATGTTATTGTCCACTGCATAGTTTCAATTACTTATAAAAAAAATATCAATTTATACCGACACCGAACTGATTGCTTCGTTTGGCACGATAAACAAAAACATGAAATGTTTGGTCAAGGAATGAATTGTGTTTTAAGTTTTAAATATATCTCACTACATAGATGTACATAAATATGTATTAGTTACATAAACGTCTAGAGGGGAAAGATGAAAATACGATAGTTTATAATAGATAAAACTCTATGCGGGAACAATACACCATGAATAATCCGACGTGAGCACGAAAGGACACGGGCTCCTCCCAGATCAGAGAATACCCATGTTCGAGTCCACCCGACGGCAAAATCCACAGATCATCGAAAGAAATTAAACATAATTGACATTTAACAAAAAATACACCATAGAGAGGATAAAATAACTATAGACCATGAATAATCCGACGTGAGCACTTAAAGACATGGGCTTCTCCCAGATCAGAAAACACCCATATCCGAGTCCACCCGACCGGAGAATACATATGGAAAATAAAATTATAATGCACATAGTATCGAATAATCCGACGTGAGCAAATACAGAATAATCATCACGTTCTAGACATATCCAAAATGTCAGACGGTTCCGAATGCAAGCCTAATATTAAACAGTAAGTCCATGTAACCCTTTTCCAAATGGCAAATTTAAGGGTGATCCACTTCAAAAACTGCCACAAATGACAAAAATGGATGTTATTAAAGATAAGATTTCTGTAAAATATAATGGCATAGAAAATATTGAGACAAAAGGTGAAACTGCTGGTTATCAGCAGTTTCTTCTTTTGTTTCAATGTTTTCTCAAGCCTTTCCTATTAGGGGCGTAAAAACCAGGTCTTGTTTGGGAAAGGGTTAAACTACCATTTATCATCTTTTTTGTTGCACAAGTTTGGCTAAAGTTATTGTTCAGCTTACTGTGTATGTTATTATTTTTATCAAGATCACAATGTATCTTTAAATGACTTAGATTTAACACTTTCCTAAAATTAACGTAGAATCCGTTAGCTATTGAAAATGCCAATTTAATTTGTTACCACACAAACACGGCGGGGAACTACGCGTCACAACGACTGCAGAAAAATATTCGTTAAATTCGTGACAAATTTGAAACAGATTTGAAGCAGAAAAGGCTGAAGAACGCGATGAATATGCTGAATACGGATAATCTTTTGAGAATCAGCTGATTATCATTTATTTGCGATCATCAAAAGTTTCGGTTGGTCGCTAATAATATTTTATGAGCTAATTTAGATGTGAAAGATCTATCTCATCCAGAAAATTCCTGGCAGTGTTCCACCTTTTTTGCTTCAAGCCCATTTCTAATTGGTCAGGTTTTAACAAGATTATTAATTATGAAATTTGGAAATTGTTTTGTCACGTGCTACCTCGCCGAGATCGAGAACCAACGTCTTCTAGAGAAGCAAAGTTTATTGGAAATATTCAATATTGTTTTAGAGTATGATCTATGATTTTACGAAAGTACTTTGAATGACGTAACCCGAAAACTATTTTACGAAATTTCTCTCGATGGGAAACTATAAAGAATATATAGCTATTGTTTGACGTAATTCCTAGACATAAAATAGAGAACAAGGAAGTAATTCACATTATCAATGAAGACCATAAATCTAGAAAAGTGTTGAAAATTGTTTTGCATGTCTGAATTGTCAGGATCATTAGATATTCAGAATAAGTCTACACAAAATGTCAAACTTAGTTTTACACATGTGAAAGATAATTCTAATATGCAGTTTTATCTTTTAATTCATAACATGGAAGAGCGACATCACCATTAGTAGGAATCCACCAAAACTCAACGAGAAGCGGTACTTATTTCAGGCCAGTCATTGTTTGCTACCATTTCATCAGACAAATGTCAAAACAAATCAGTCTCGTCCAGTCCCTTTAGAGTGAGGAGGTTTTAGGATTTGTGTAGCGCTGGGAAAATAATCTTTATTGGTCACAAATTCCGCAATACTTTTGTCCTTTCTGGCTAATATTAGACATGTCCAATTTTTAGCTCGACTTTTCGAAGAAAATGAGAGCTTATACTGTCACCCGGGCGTCGGCGTCGGCGTTGGCGTTGGTGTTGGCGTCGGCGTTGCAACCAAGGTTAAAGTTTTTTCAAACATCAATAACTTCCATACTATCAAAGGGATTCAACCCAAACTTGGAATACTTATTCACCATCACATCCTCTACCTTACTATCAGGGCCCATGACCCTGGCTCCACTATACTTGGAGTTATGCCCCCTTTATACTAAGCAACTTAGAAAGTCGAGCGTGCTGTCTTCGGACAGCTCTTGTTGCAGATTACGAAAAGGACTACGGAGAACGGACTTTCGAAGGGGATATTCTCAAAATGCCTGAGCATAAGGTGTCACTCCACTGTTTAATTGACTAGTTAATTAAAGAGTTAAATGGATTAACTGCGAGTGTTCACCACTAATCTCAAAAGTTTCCTCGGACCACATGTCTTAAATATTATTAAAGAACGTGTCTAAGTCTTTAATCTTGAATTCCATACCAACAAAAAGGGGTCATGAACACCAAAATCAAACTATTCAAGCAAACGCACCTACCCACTCAATTTTTAATGTCATACTAATCTATTTGAAGTTTACCATTATACAAAGGTCGCAACCTGACATGTTATCCCACCAGAATTGAGCTTATTTAAACATCAATAAAGTCACGGTACGGAAACTACAGAGACAGAGCCAATGGCTCTGCTACTTAAATCCTCTGGGGCGCTTCCGGCCGTGTGGCTCTGTCTCTGGGAGCACGAGTGTTCAACTTTGTTGTTCAATAATTTTCTTTTGGTGCATAAAAGCGAAAAAACGGGAATGCCATGCTCCCCTAAGACCATTTATCTGTCAGTTCTAATTCTATGGGCTTCAAAGTCGTCAGGGTTTTCACAGGATCATTGTCGTCGTGAGTCTATCCCATGTGATTTTTTCTTGTTTTTGTTCTGCATTTATGTACATTCCAACGGTAAATAGCCAATTGCCACAGCCAAAACATGTTATATACCAATCGAGGGATACTCTCGATTAGATATCCCTTTCCCATGTCACAAACCCTTAGAAATGATTGGAAAACATAAAATTTGAGCAATTTCTATCGGTGGCTCTGTCTCTGTCGACTGGCTCTGTCTCTGTCGGCTGGCTCTGTCTCTGTGTACTTTTTAATCCACCACAAAATTCGTGTCGAAGTATTGTACCTAATTGACTCATACGCTAAATAGATCATAATAACGTATGGCGAACGGTTCAGTCACTGATTAAATGCTTTTCCAAAACATGGGTAGATATATCTCACTTAGTCCGACACAGCCTATTATCGCCCGATCTCTCTCACTTACATCTTATGCAAACAACTTGAACATATCAGTGCATCTAGTATAACTAAACACTTCGACATAACATATCCTGCGACTTACAGCACGGATTTTGGGGGAAAAGATCCTGTCTGACCCAACTGTTTTGCGTGGTAGATGATATCCTCCAGTTCAGAAATGAGAAAAAAAAACAAGTTGACTTGATCCTATTATATTTTTTAAAAGCGTCTGATATATGGTAAATTATGAGAAACTGCTATCAAAAAATGCATTGTTATGGCATTAGAGTACACAGTCACAACCTGGTATGGATCAAAGCCTTTGTAGACAATAGGACACAATTGATTGTGTCAACTGACTTCAGTGTTGGCCAATGGATCCATGTCTAGCATCATACCAGTTCCTTCAGATATGCCCAGGGTTCGGTATTAGGCCCTCCACTATTCCTTATCTATATCAATGACCTCCATGAATATGTACAATTCTCTAATGTACGTCTCTTTGGTGTTGATACCATCATTTACATGTCACAAACTGTCACATTCTATTCCAGCCTCTTACAACAGGATCTACTCAAGCTCGAGAGATGAAAGTCAGACAGGGACATATCTTTTAATCCTACCAAATGCCAAGTCTTGCAGTTTTCTAAGACAGAATTACCGGCACAGTACTTTCTACATAACACAGTACTTGAAACAGTCTCCTCAGCAAAATATTAAGGTGTTACAATCTCAAACGACTAACCATGGAATAACCGTTTGTCGGGCCCCAGTATGGACTGCAGTCCGCTCAACACTCAGGAACATTGATTACTAGTATCTGTGCAGCGGGGAGCCGCTCGCTGGGCCATGCGATGCTATGATCGCATATTTAGCGTCTCTGTTGGAGAAGATTAGATTTGCGCCGTATTGACCAACGGCTGGTTAGATTCTATAACAATGTCAATGATGAAGTAGTCGTCCCTCTACCTCAAAATATTGTCAAACCTGTCAGATCACTTAGGAATTCCCATATCCCGGCATTCCAGCAACTACATACTAATATTTTCTTTTCTCGCTATGCATCAGAACAATGTTTTGTTTGGGAGAGATTAAATGTAAAGATGTCGAATTACATTGGTGCAAAATGTTCTTTGTCAGTACATAATTTGTCGTAAGTAGTAGCTTTGAAATCGAACAACGCCGAAATTTTGATGTTGGAAAGCGTTTAATCAGTGACTGAAACGTTCGCCATACGCAATATAATCTATATGGTGTGCGAGTCAGTTAGGCATATTACTTCCACACGAATTCTGTGGTGGTTTAATTTTTTTTAAAGTTAGCACGCAGACATAGAGCCAGCCGCCAGAGACAGAGCCAGCCACAAGAGACAGAGCCACCGATAGAAATTGCTCAAATTTCATTTTGCCAATAATTCCTAAGGTTTTGTGACATGGGAAAAGGGTGTCTAATCGAGAGTATCCCTCAATTAGTATATTATGTGTTTTTCCTTCGGCAATTGGCTATTTACCGTTGTAATGTACATAAATGCATGATGTAAACAAGAAAAAAATCACATAGGGTCGACTCACGACGACAATGATCCTGTGAAAACCCTGTCGACTTTGAAGCCCACAGAATTAGAACTGACAGATAAATGGTCTAAGGGGAGCATGACATTCCCGTTTTTCGCTTTTAAGCACCAAAAGAAAATTATTGAACAACAAAGTTGAACACTCACATGTTTTTGTCCAAAAATCGTGCTCCCAGCGACAGAGCCACACATGGCCGGAAGCGCCCCAGAGGATTTAAGTAGCAAGCCATTGGCTCTGTCTCTGTAGTTTCCGTACCATGAAAGTGCAACAGGACTGTATGTAGGACATTTTATCATTCTCTCCATACAGAAACTCTGTGAGAAATATAGGATATCAAATCTTAACTGGGACTTATTTTATTACTACAACCTGAAAGAAATGCCGTTGTGATGTGTCTACATAGGCCAAACAAAAAAGATGCTGTTTCTTTAAACTAGCCTGCTTGATATTTATTCGAACATGGCTGAGAAATAAACACTTTTTCAGTGATTTTGGTTTGATTTATTGGTGTTATACGCCGCTTTAAACTACTAAGATCATATCGCGGCGGCTGGAGCTCCTAACCATGGATTCCTGGCGTTTCTCATACCAGTAGCCTGCTACCACAACACCCTTACTGAGTCTCCAGCTTTTCCCCCCACGTAGGTTCACGATATCAGACCTTTGATGGGTGCCATTTTGGTATCGAACCCGGGACCTCTCAAATGAGAGGCTGATGCGCTACTAACTGCGCCATGGCCGCGGCCTCAGTGATTTTGGCTTATTTCCGCAAACATTCATACGGAATTAAAGGATGGCGTCACACGATTTCTGTGTTATGTTTTTAGATGGTTATGACCTTTATGCAACGGGAATATTTTCAATTAAGTCTTGTACTCTCAAATGAATACAATTGATTTGCAGAATAAGGGTTTGCTATGTCTTCCTACCTGTTGTACGGCGGTACGCGATTCGAAAATACGAGTAATAATTCATACGTATCTAACATGTTATAGACCGACATAATTAACCAGATCATTCCGCATTATGTAACGGACGTTGTCGATAAAGATACAATTAGTTATCCTGGGTTTATTTTTGGCGCATTATACCATAATGCATACACAGAAACACACGATAAAATACCACTGACCTTTCTAAAGTTTAGTATGCTAAGCCTAAAGTGTGCACGTGGAAATAGTACAAATTACGCAGGAGATGTGCTATGCAACATCATGATCAGGATAAGTCATACAAAAATGTTTCATGGGCAATAGGAATTTCACACATTTTAAGCCCATCCTAAACAAGTGAGAGGAAGTTGTCGAAATTTCTATGCGTCTGGAATCTTTTGTCCAGGTCATAGCTCTTAGACTAAACATTTATGGCATTTTCAAACATCATACACTTATAGATCACTATGTTAAAAAGTGTCAATGTCCAGAACCGTAGAATTAATTCACATATACTTTTCTTTTTAAAGGGGGAATAACACTTAACATCTTACAAAATTTCAGAGAACTTCGTGCAAAAAATAAATATATATTATGAAAATATGGCCTTTAAATTGCATCTATGCCAAATCTTAGCTTTCTATCTTGTGTATTGGCTAGGATGTTGACGGATTTAAAACCCCATATGTTTTATTATTATAATTTTTATCCCCCCCGACAAAAAAATCATGGGGTTTTAAATCCGTCGACATCTAAGCCAATACACAAGGTAGAAAGCTAAGATTTGGCATATATGCAATTTAAAGACCATATTTTAATAATATATATTTATTTTTTTTGTACGAAGTTCTCGGAAAATTTGCAAGATGTTAAGTGTTATTCCCCCTTTAACTTGTATGTGCATGTACTGAATCGATCGATGAACGTCTGAACAGACTCCTCTCATTTACTGATGCCACGAAATTTGAAATTGTTTGAGACGACCCCAGCGAACCGAAATCGGGTGTCCGCTCTCAACATCCGCAAAAATCGGACATGTCTAATATTAGCTCTTTCACGTAATACAAAAACTATTTTTCTGTTTTGACAAATGCCTATTTCCATTAAGTAATGTCCAAATCAGTTATCTCTAAGGAGCACAGTCTCTTTTATAGCAATTTTGAGTTACCTGGAATGGTAATGACGTCTGTCACAATACTCAGAAATGACATTCGGCGATAACTCACAATCACTACACACACTTCCTTTTTACAATCAGTTTGGTTATTCAAATGTGAAGATATAACCCACCTTATCTTGGAATGAGTAGCAAACCAAGGTGTAAAAACCTAGGTGTATTTTTTGAAGTTCAACCGAGTAAAGACTATGCTTTACAAAACGTTCTAAGCGTTATACGTAATACACATTAGCAGAATGGTGAATCATTTTACAGTTTCCCGTGTAGGATTCAGATTGGTTGTACAGAAGAAAAGATGATCTGAGATATATTAAGATCGGTAAGTGAATTGCACCATTTGGGTCCAATGGAGTTTTCTGTTTGACGACTGCCCGTTAACGCCGCCGTTTAAACTATATTACGGACTTGTCCAGTAATATCTCCGTAATTATTGATACATTTATAGGACATTGTTCTTCCCTAGTGATAAAAGTTTGACAGTACGACTCATAAATGAGGCGACGATCACTTCAGTAAAATGTGTCAAGGGACGTAATGAATACAGCAAAGGGTTGGCAGAATGGATATCGTCGCTTCGGAACGAAAACCTCAAAACAAGCTGTAGTTACCAGATTGTTTTTTGAAAAGCAGCGATATATTAGAATTTGAATGCAAAATAATCATCATCATTTATTTCTTTGTAAACCAATGTCCATCTAATGTTTTCATACTTCTTCAGTAAGTCATGCATTGTTTTCCCTTCTTAAGTAAAGCATATAATTATCCAACTAAAAGAATCGAAATTTTGAAATTGCAATCTGGAATCTTTAGCTAGTTTCACGTGTTCATGACGAAAACAACTGCTGTGTCTTTGTCCTTGTATCTGAGCCGTACATTATATTTGTTCTGGTAGAAACGATTTGATTGTTCTCATAAATCACCATCGTGTCTGACTGCCTAATATTCTCAGTGGGGAATCAATCCAACCCACATTACACTTTCTCATATTTGTTTAGGAACATTATAAAATGGGAAGTAAACAAAGTATAACACAATTAATGACTGAAAATCAAGAATAGTCGACGTCTTTGAAATCTCTTACAAATATAAGAATTGCGTCTTGACCTCTTTGTTGATTTTTCAGTGGAGGTAAAATATGTTTTTTCTATGAAAAAGAAGGGACTTGTAGTAGGTTAAGTGGCCATGTATGTCATACAACCTCTCGTACTTTGTTTAGGAAATCATGGTTATTGTTATAATCGTTAATAATGACTGATGGATTATTTAGATGGGGTTTCATCTGCTATGATCATATCAAGGCAGCTTGGGCACCTAACCATGGATTCATGTCGTTTCCCTCACCAGTACAACCACAACATCATTACCGAGCCACCAGCTTCTCGCCCATAAAGGTTACAAAATTTTAATATATTAGCCAGAAACGGTGTTTGGCAAAAATCGAACCCGGGAGCTCATGGAAAAATCTCGGTGCTCTACCAACTACGTTATAGTGGTTGAGTATCATCATAAATTAAACGATGCTTGTCTAATACTAATATTAAACAGTCACACGAGTATTATATAACTAAAACAATGCTCATTTTAAATATTGGTAATACTACGGTTCAAAAACATCAGTAACTTTCTCTATTATTACCATTATCATTTAAAATGGTTTTGGTCCTAATAAAAATGACTTGTAAGAGACATGACCACAAACGGTAAGCCAACCAACATTGATAAGAATATGTTTTTGAAACGGACCAGTCAGTGTTTGCTACAATTTCATCAGATAAACGTCAGAACTAATCAATCTCATCCAGTCCCTTGTGTGTGAGGAGGTTTTAGGATTTGTGTAGCGCTGGTAAAATAATCTTTATTGGCCACACATTCCGCAATACTGTAAACCTCTCTCGCTATCAGCTCTTTATTGTTATGTCAAGACCAGTTTTCTTACTTTTGTGTTTACGTTTGCTTCCATTTTGTAAGGTGAAAACCAGTCATCATGGAGGAACAACTATCGTATTTTTGTGTTACCCCAAATTGTACATTTTCTGCACTTATCACTTAACGACGTTACCAAAGCCAAACAAATCTAGATGCTATTTTATTTTCTTTACCTTATACCAATGTACACACAGATTGAAACCAGATTGATGGAAAAATGTGGAAGTAACACTTCTTTTGTCCAGTAAAGTTTCTGTGTGACGATTATATGTAAACTTCAAAGTTTTAGTTTAAACCACCTTACCTACTTACTAGGTAATCATGGATACATTTATATGACATTATCCTTCCCTTGCGATAAAGTTTTGATAGTAACACTCATAAATAATATTACAGGAATCAGGCGGATAGACATCTTTGACATTGAATGCGTACACATAATACTGTCGATTCGAAGTGAGTCTCGCACAGCCGATCCTTCTTGCAATTGAAAAAATCAAGAACACTTATTAGTACACAAGACCATCAATAAAAGTTGGATCAAAACTGTAAACATTCTTTGTCACTCCATGTAGCTTACATCCGATCTTGAAAGATGTATTAAAAAGTGCATTGTAATAAAACTAATCATCATAACTAATGAACGCTGCATTTTGACTCACAAGCCTGACATTAAACAGCAACATCACATCTGAATTTTTTTCACAATATATAAAGATTTCATTTCATGTTTACACCAAACATTGGCAAATCTTTTTAATTTTTATCAGGCAATCAAATTAATGATCTAACCACCTCGTGTGATATCGGTAAATTATTTTTTTAAACGAATCTACCAACTTTAGCCTTCTTGGTGTAAAAAATCCATGGGGCGTACTCGGTTACTCTATGGAGATTTCCTGGAATCGATAATAATACTCGATTAGGGGAACCTCAAACCTGTAATAAAATAGTGAAATAGAATAAAACCGGACATAATCAAATTTATAACTACAGGGCATAAAGTATGGATGGACTATGGATTTAAGTTAAAAAAGTTTTGTTCTTGCAAGCCTCAAAGTGTTGCAACAAGTTCGTTTAAGCATGGATCCAGAACAGTCTGAGATTATGTGCAGTTCTATTCATTTTGTTCTGTTATATCTTTTTCATTACCTTAAGTAAATGTAAAATGTAACGGAACATCTATATAACAATAGTCATACTCAGGCATATTCTGAACTGGAAGCATGGTAATCTCGGATGTTACATGACATTTTCTCTTGATCTCTTGTCAAATATCTTTACTAAGAAATGCTTCTTCAAGCTGTAGTAATTATACCCCCCAAATTCAATTTGGGGGGTATATAGGAGTCAGGTTGTCCGTCTGTCTGTTGGTCTGTTGGTCTGTCTGTTGGTCCGTCTGTTTGTTTTTTCTTTAAAAATCTTCTCCTCCTCAACCACTCAGCCGATTCTTACCAAACTTGGCAGGAATGTTCCTTGGATGACCCTTTCCAAAACTTGTTCGTGAATTTTTGATTCGTCAAAAATTGTGGGCGTGGCAGGGCGGGGCTTATCGGACTTAGAGAAATCATATGAAAAATCTTGAAAAAATCAATTATCAGGCCAATTTGAACAAAAATTGACAGGAATGACTCTTGAGTGATTATATTCAATGTATGCTCATGATTTTTTCATTCGCCAAAAAATGTGGGCGTGGCAGGGCGGGGCTTATCCGACTTCGAGAAATCGTTAGATAATTCTTCAAAAAACTTCTCCTCCTCAACCACTGGGCCAATTCTTACCAAACTTGGCAGGAATGGTCCTTGGGTGACCCTTTTCAAAATTTGTTCGTGAAATTTGATTCGTCAACAATTGTGGGTGTGGCAGGGCGGGGCTTATCGGACTTTGAGAAATCATGTGAAAAATCTTTAAAAATCAATTATCACACCGTTCATCCAGATACAAAATACACGGATTGGTCTTCCAAACGCGGATGTAAACAATTTTATTTTGAACGGCGGGAAAAAAGAGTGAGTATTTATTATCTTTAATTACAACGAATATCGGCTGAGTTGATTTTTGTGTTACATACGATGAAAACGTACATTACTTTGCCAATGTTTACCTAAAATCCTGTCTCATAATATCTGTTAGTAAGAGAAATATATGCTACTGAATCTGACTTTGATGCACGAAAAGAGGAAAATCTTGGTAAGAATGTCTGTAAATCATTATCACAGCATATAATCATTGTCAAATTGATGTTTCACGGAGGATAGGGGATCGCTTCAAGTGTTTACTTTACAAGAACACATAAAAAAGTACAGAAAAAGAACAAGAACTATTTGAAATTGGGTACTGTCAGTTGCTATGGTGCAACATACCACGGTGCAAATTCTCCAGCAGGTAAAACAAACTCGGACCCATCGATACAACCTACACGGATAATAAATAGCAAATTCCGGTCTTTTTTAAGGAAAATTGGCTTCATCCTTGTTAAAACCAATTTATTATCGTTTAGAGTCAATAGATGTTTGGTTTAAGACCAATTATGGCTTTTTTTGGCTTACTAAAACTAAAAGGCTTGTGGATGAGCACTTTCGACGGTAGAGACATTAGTAAACCATGTTTACACGTTTTATAAAGAGATAGGCGAATATCAGCTGCATTAACAGATAAGTTGTCCGTGTCTTTGTTTTCAATCTTTAAATTCTAGGATTAACACCCTCATTATCATCTTGTTTCATTGCAGTTTGATAGTGAGCTCGAAAAGGTTTTCATCTTCGATATTCAAACACCAACTCTATTACGCATGTCTGTCAATTATTACATGTAAACATACGGTATATGGGTGCATTTTTTTCATGAAGATATTGCCAAGAATATTTATCATGATTGTCTCTCTTACTCTTTAGTGTTGGTTGAAGTGAAAGTCTTTATGAAAGGCCCTCTAAGACAGCATGTAAAACAAACTACATAGGCGTAGGAAGAGGGGTGCCAGGTGGGGGCCTGGCCCCCCTATGGCCCCCATAATACACCCATATTTTCATTTACATGAATATTTGCCCCCCCCCCCCATATTATAAATGATAAAGCAGCCACTTAACCCTTTCCCAAACTGTTAAAAGACCTAGTTTTGACGTGTCTATTAGAAACTCAATTGGAAAAACATTGAGACAAAAGAAGAAAATGCTGATAATCAGCATTTATTTCCGTTTCTCTCATTATTTTCTATGCAATACAATGTACATTTTCTGCATTTGATATCATTTATTTTGTCGTCTGCAGAAGTTCTCAAAATGGACCACCCTAAAATTTTGCCATTTGGGAAAGGGTTAATTATGACTTTTTGCTCCCAACAAGCTCGTACATGTGCACGTTCATAAAAATATCACAGTTGCGGATTTAAAAAAAATAGCAAGCGTTAACTCGAAAAAAGTAATTCGAAAGTGCTTCGTAAACAATTATGATAAGCATTTAATTAATCGTGAACGGTGACTGATCATTTAGGTTAAACTTCATATTTAAAGTTTCTGGTCAAGTAGATCTTTCTTCTTCTCTTTTATTCAATTTTACGTCCCTTTTAAGATTATTTCAACCCGAATGATACGGGACAGTCAGTAGGTGGTGCGAAAGCAGGAGAACCCCAAGAAAAATCACCTGGTACACCCGCAAGCAGAACTTGGCTTCTCTCACATGTGCCTCGTATAGGTCTCAAACACACACAAGACACAGCGGCAACATGATCAAGTGATTGAGGGCGGTAATGAAATATCAGCGCTCTGAACTACTTCTTTAGGAAGGCTTTTGTATCTGGAATAAATAAAACAAAGATCATTCTAAAACACAGTTTGGTGCATAAGATAAGATTCTTAAGCGTGTGATGCAAAGTAAATAACCGACTATAAAAGTCAAAGGGATGCGGTTATAGCACGTTTACTTAATAAAAATCAAGCATTTGTCATTGTATTTAATTAGAAAACGTCATTTTAAGTGTTTTGCACTATTAAACCCGATTTTCGCATCCGAGTTTGTTTTACCCAAATTATGTGAATCATCCGTGGTGTGTGGTATCAACATCCGTGGTAAGTTGTACCTTGAAGCAAACTAGGCTAATTTATAAACATGGCTTTAGACACCCAAAATTTATTTTTCCAGTTTGATGAATGGTATAGATTTGTTCCATAGATGTCGAAAACTTATTTTGAAGAGATAATTGCTCGAAACCAGTTAAATAATTTCTGCAAATATAAAACAAAACGGGAAATAGGTGAGAAAAAAGTGATTTACGATTTAAAATCGCTTGTATCTATAGTTTACTCAAATCTTTTGTTATGAAACTGCAGCACCTTCAAGATAAACCATTTTGCATCAGCTCTGCACAAACACTTTTTATATTGGGGCAATTAAAAGGCTATATGTTGATGTTTTCTTACCTTGTGTATTCCCACGCTGTTGAATTCCAAATCCGCGTTTGGAAGACCAATCCGTGTATTTTGTATCTGGATGAACGGTGTGATTATCAGGCCAATTTGAACCAAACTTGGCAGGAATGACCCTTGAGTGATTATATTCAATGTATGCTCGTGATTTTTTCATTTGCCAAAAAATGTGGGCGTGGCAGGGCGGGGCTTATCCGACTTCGAGAAATCGTTAGATAATTCTTCAAAAAACTTCTCCTCCTCAACCACTAGGCCAATTCTTACCAAACTTGGCAGGAATGTTCCTTGGGTGACCCTTTTCAAAACTTGTTCGTGAAATTTTGATTCGTCAAAAATTGTGGGCGTGGCAGGGCGGGGCTTATCGGACTTTGAGAAATCATGTGAAAAATCTTTAAAAATCAATTATCAGGCCAATTTGAACCAAACTTTACAGGAATGACCCTTGAGTGATTATATTCAATGCATGCTCATAATTTTTTCATTCGCCAAAAAATGTGGGCGTGGCAGGGCGGGGCTTATCTGACTTCGAGAAATCGTTAGATAATTCTTCAAAAAACTTCTCCTCCTCAACCACTGAGCCAATTCTTACCAAACTTGGCAGGAATGTTCCTTGGGTGACCCTTTTCAAAACTTGTTCGTGAAATTTTGATTCGTCAAAAATTGTGGGCGTGGCAGGGCGGGGCTTATCGGACTTTGAGAAATCAAGTGAAAAATCTTTAAAAATCAATTATCAGGCCAATTTGAACCAAACTTGGCAGGAAAGATCCTTGAGTGATTATATTCAATGTATGCTCATTATTTTTTCATTCGCCAAAAAATGTGGGCGTAGCAGGGCGGGGCTTATCCGACTTCGAGAAATCGTTAGATAATTCTTCAAAAATCTTTTCCTCCTCAACCACTGGGCCAATTCTTACCAAACTTGGCAGGAATGTTCCTTGGGTGACCCTTTTCAAAAATTGTTCGTGAATTTTTGATTTGTCAAAAATTGTGGGTGTAGCAGGACGGGGCTTATCGGACTTAGAGAAATCATGTGAAAATTCTTTAAAAATCAATTATTAGACCATTTTGAACTAAAGTTTGCACTAATGTCCCTTGATCGATTGTATGCAATGTATGTTCATGAATTTTTGATTCATCAAAAAATGTGGGTGTGGCAGGGCGGGGCTTATCTGACTTCGAGAAATTATCAGATAATTCTTCAAAAATCTTCTCCTCCTTAACCACTGAGCAAATTCTTACCAAATTGGCAGGAATGTTCCTTGGGTGACCCTTTTCAAAACTTGTTCGTGAAATTTTGTTTCGGTGTTTTGTTACCATAATTGGCAGGGATGTTCATTTGGTGACTTAATTCAAAATTTGTTTTTGGACTTTTGATTTGCAAAAAATGTGGTAATGGCAGGGCAGGGCTTATCAGACTTAACAAAATCATGAGAGAAAATTCTTTTAAAATCAATTATACAGTAAATTTGAACCTAATCTTACAGGAATGTAGGCCTACCTTTATTGACTGTCTTCAATACATGGTTGTAAATTTTTGGTTTATTGAAAAATATCAGTATGGCAGGGCTGGGCTTGGGGATTGTTAAATGAGCTATGTCCTTTTGTTGAAAATTGGTATTTTTTGCAACATTTACACATGTTTTTTGGTCTGTTGATTTTTGTTAGCTCTATTTTTCCAATTGAACAGCTCCCAGTTCAAATGAAATCAACTTCTCAAAATGCACAAAAACTGCGCTTTTGGGGGGTATGATCACTTTCAGTGATATTCTAGTTTCAATGTGGTGATATACGTTGTAACGTGATATCATGTGGATGGATTTTTTCTTTTTATAATCTTACAAAACAGCAGATTGACGATTTTTATCAAATGTGTTAAAGCTTTAAGTGGGTACCAAAATTTTGATAAACGAAACACATTTTGGATAATCATTTTAACCATAACTCTACGTCTTTTTTACATTTCCATTTAGAAACATTTTCTATCTTGCGGTTTTACCGAAATTCCGCATAACTCATTATTACGTTGTCATGGTGACATGAAAGAGGCACGCAACGAGAGTTTCTTGCCGGGACGTAAAATTGGTGTAATGAGATCTTATTCCACTTTCGTCATTTTTGAATACACACTTAATTGATTCATTCCTAAATGATTGTGCAGATAGAATTCTGTAACAGTTTTTAATATATTCCTGATGACCACTATCTGGTGGTTGGTATCATTTATTGATGATCACCTAGGAATTACAATGACAATCGAACTACAAATGTGTTGAAAATAACGCTAATATCGATGAGCAAAAATATACGCACACGCTTACAAGACACATGGAAAAGAGATTGTATATTATGTCCCATGAAACAACAAAATATAATGGAAATAAATTGTTGATTATAACAAGAATTTAGGATTCACTTAACATATTTAGGATTCATAAACATATTTCCGTGACTACATTTTTTTGCATCAAATGAAGATGTATGTACATCATTTGTAAATGTATCGACTGCTCCAACCGTAAATAATGCTTTCAAATGAACGATATTCAAATTTCAATGGCGTTCTACAGGAAGTGTTTAATACGCACGCGATTTGTTCGGAAGTGATGGCTGATGTTTGAATGTGACTTTGAATAGTTTATTGAGGAAGAAATGTTTCCTTGTAAAACATGAATTGATGATAATCTCCCCGGAAAATTTCTTTTGTACAGGATGCATTTGATAAGGCTGAAATATTTTCTTAACATGTAGAGGGAAAAACACTGTACACCTCTTTCGATGGTTTCCTACGATTGTTGGTAAGGCTTCAACGATGGAACTCAGGGACGTGAAATGTCCCTTTTAATCACGAAGTCGCTTTTCAATAAAAACCGCGAAACTGCAACTTAAAATAAGCTGTAGAACTTTACAATGATTACAAAGAAAAGCAACGATATGATTATATGTTAACTTTCCAATGTCGTCAATGTCGATCCGTGATGTAGTGCTCCGTGCACCGTTCCATAATACGCGAGTATGCTTAATGTATTCTTAAAGCAATATCTGCTGACGAAATGGTTAGACATTTTGAACTATTGTAGGCTATAAATTGTATTTTTCGTCTAGGGAGTTATCTTTATTCGGAATATCATCCAAGCAATTCCCATGTCGTTGGCGGTATTCGAACCAGGAATCTTTCGATTCTGGGACAATGCCCGTTGGTACCACGAGTCGTCTGCATCCCGAACACAAGTACAGTGGAAATAATCGAGATATTGAGGTCAAATTTTATTAAACCCTTTATAAAACAAGACCTACTTGATCCCCTAATAGAAAAAGACTTGAAACAACATTGAAACAAAAGAAGAAATTGCTGATAACTAGTAGTTTCTCCTTTTGTCTGAATATTTTCTATGTCATATTTCACACAAATTCTGTCTTTAATAACTTCCATAACTTCCATTTTGTCATTTGTGGCAGTTTTTGAAGTAGATCGCCCTAAAATGTGCCGTTTTTGGAACTGGTTAAAATAATCGAGAATTTATTTGTTTCACAATCGCAGATCAAACATCTTTGTTAAGAAAAATCGATTTGTTTTCAAAGTCGACATTATAACAAGTTCAAGGCCAATGGTGGATAATTTATCTCGAAGAATACATGAACACGAATAAAAATGAATTATCTTTGCGATTATTCAATTAATTTTGTCAACAAAGAGATCACCAAGATAATTACAAACAGAAGTTTTAAACAATATGAAAACATTTTCTTTAGTCGACAAATCTCTGTTCATCCATCTCTAGATTGCATACCTTTAATGAAATTGTCTTTCGTTTGCTTGGCACACCTGACGGTTCTCTTTGTCATGGTCAGGGATTTCCTTTTCTTTGTATTTGAGAATTGTGTTATGGTAGTTTATATCTGCTGGATTGCCACTGCGATACCCCATAACATAATGTCAAGGACAGATTCTGCTGTGTTAAGTTGACATAAGACCAGTTCTGATAACCGCATTGATCAAGCGTTTTGTCCGCTTTTTGTCTTTTGGAAGTCTTAAGAAATGTTATCATTTTCTTTTCCATCCTTAACTTTCCGATCAGATTCATGGATTAAAAACCGACGCAATTCCAAACCAATCTGGTTACGCTATCGTAAATAATATTATTTCAACTTTGTTTTCCCAGAAGCGTTGTGTGCCCGTTGTGCTCAGGCTCTATGGTTTAAAGCATAACTTGAAGGGGTCTATGGTGACACTCGATGGGTCCAGTGGAGTTGTCTGCTTGAGGACTGTCCAATAATACTACGGTTAAAACCGTATTATTGACTTTACCAGCAAGTTCACTGTATTTATTGAAACATTTACAGGACGTACTTCCCCGGTGACAAATATTTGACAGTACGACTTATAAAAAAGGCGACGATCACTTAAGTAAAAAGTGTCAGGGGACTAACGGTTCTAGAAAGGCGGTTTGAGCAAATAATAATTCGGAGGATGAATTTGCGAGTAAAACATCATTGGTATCATCCGTGTCCTTGTAATCGTTTATTACAACGAGTATTGACATGAGCTCTTTTGGAATGGTTGATATTTGCCATTTGACTTATTTCTTCATAAACTGATCATAAATCAGTAAATTAAAAGCATTGAATTCAGCCTCTCCAGTGACGCATAAACGCGCTACATGAGAAAAAAAGAAAGACGAATCACTAGATTAATATTTTCGAATTGGGCTTTCAGGATACCATGGCAACACTAAAAAGGATATTTCAAAATTACATGGGTTTTGGTGACAGTAGATAGGAATCCATTAATTTATCAAGCAAGACTAAATTTGTCCGTTTTTCGTTTGTCAATGTCTACAACCCAAAAACAGTTTCCCTATAATCTATACTGTACGTGACCTCTGGGGGACCATTATATAAAAGTGTCTATTTCTGCCTAACGCCCGCCTTCTAAAACCACACTTCTAGACTGTCTTGTTGCAAAGATTGTTACAAGACAATAAGATTCAGGTAAGTTTGGAGAGCGACCATGCGACTTGCAATTTGTTTGTTTATTCTGCGGCACCAAATGCCCATGCTACAATTTTCATCGAATTTTTAAATCAAAACGTTCCCCTTTTTGTGATGGTGAATGTCAAGCGAAGAATTTTATAGTTCTAAATGTAAATATATGCCAGAATTTTTATTTATTTATCTTTTTTTTGAAAAAAAAATAGATATTTTTGTCATAATTAGGCTAAAACAGGGTGGGTGGGGTAAGATAAAGTCAAATATCTGTTTTATTTGCGTGGAAAGGTGTGCTGATTTTTTGTGTAAAAATAGCTCTTGGTATTATCTTAAAAATATCCAAAAACAAAAAATATTCATTGGGTAATTTTTTTGGCAAATTGAATAAAGGTTGCAAAATGTGATTTTTCAACTTTTCCCAATTTTTTTTCTAGGAAATGGTTTAAGAATAATTCTTTCAATCATTTCATCACATTTGTACATATGTTAAGTCTTTAAATTGATATAACATTTGAAATCATCCATTCAGAATAACTTGCTATGTGACTTATAAAACATAAAGGTAATTTTGCGAAAATGGTCATTACTAGTCAAGGGCAGATAACTCTAACAATTCAAAATAATAACACGTTTATTTTCCCTTGTGTAGTCATCGAAGTTCAGTCATGTTTTTTGACATTCTGTTCGTGTCTTGTGTATGAATGTCTCCTTTCAAACGAATATCCACATTTATCACACATAAACACCAAGTTTGAATGTTTAGGTCGTTTGCTTGAATAGAGCGAATTTTTGGAGGAGAACTCCATCCCATATGTGGCACAAAGATGCTTTGAAGATGCTTTGATCCAGATTTCTGACAGGTCAGCTGGTGGCGCTGTAAAGATGATATGTATCCATATGTCTTGTCACATGTATCGTATTTTGGTTTCCTCGCACTATGGTGCTGTCTCATATGGTTTGTGACGTTCTTTCTTGAATCAAGCTTTTTACCGCATCACAAGTGTACTTCCTGGTGACCCGATGGACATTATCCATATTTCTTTAATGCTTTTCGGTGGATTATCGGGAAATAACGGTAGATTATCATTTTGATAAACTCACCGCCTATCCAGTGAAATTATCAAAAACTTATGCCCGGCTTTCGTTTATTTCACCCTATCTGACGTTATGTAAGCCGGGCCAAATAAATGACGTCATCATAAGCGTTGCATAGCAGTCACGTGCAAAATGACGCGCTTTAAGAAAATTTGTCATATTTTTTTGTATTTTGTCTAATTTTTGCATTAAAGAAATAGAATAATCGTTTGTTTTTCGTGTAAGATAGATTTATATTTCATTTCGTGAACAACGAAAGCTACATTTTCACTCGTGGCTTCGCCACTCGTGAAAATAAAGCTTTTGTTGTTCACTCAATGAAATATAAATCGATCTTACACTGAAACAAACGATTATCCTCTATGTGTTTTCAGACTGGCCTTAGTAGCAAGATGTTTATTACACAATGGACAGTTTGTTGTTGGTGGCTTTTTGTGTGTGTTGCCCTCATGTTCTCTAAGCCTGAACTTGGTGGAATATGTTTTGTTGCATTGATCACATTCATATCGCTTGGCTGAGTTTGGCATCATTGTCTGCAAAGATAAAATATAAATCAAACTAAACAAATTCAAGTATACTCTAACGTTTTCTTCAAAAATTGTCATTGAAATCAAGATTTGAGACAAATGGCCACTTGGGCAGTCTGCAAAATAAATGTTTGAAAAATAGATGTAAATTAGCAAATCAGCCCCGTGCTTCTGAGGATATTAAATCGATTTAATACGTGGTAAGAGATACATTGCCATTAGTAGGAAGCCACCAAACCTCAACGAGAAGAAGTATTTTATTTCAAGCCATCCATTGTTTGATACAATTTCATCAGACAAATGTCAGAACTGATCAAACCAGCCTCAATCCCTGGTGTGTGTGAATATTTTAGGATTTGTGTAGCGCTGGAGAAATGATCTTTATTGGCCACACATTCAGCAGTACTATTAACCTCTCTGGCTATTAGCTCTTCTACGTTATGCCATTTTTTCTGTTTTCGACAAATGCTTACTTCCATTATTGTCCAGACCAGTTATTTCCAAGGAGCACATTTCCTTGTATTGCAATTTCGAGTTACCTGAAATGGTAATGACGTCTGTCACAATACTCAGAAGAGACGTTCGACGAAACCTCAAAATCACTACGAATAATTCCTTTACAATGATTCTCAAGTGTGAAGATATAACCCACGTTATCTTGGAATGCGTCGCAAACCTAGGTGTAACATCCTAGGTGTAATTTTTCCAGTTCTGCCAAGTAAAGACTATCGTTTACAAACCTTCCTAAGCATTATACGAGCATTATACGATTGTACGTAATACACATTAGCAAAATGGTGAACCATTGTACAAATTTGTCATGTAGAATTCAGATTGGTTGAACTGAAAAAAGATGTTACGAGATATATTTAGATCATATTTAGATCGGTAAGTGAATTGCATCATTTAGGTCCAGTGGAGTTTTCTGTTTGACCGCTGCCCGATAACGCTGCCGTTTAAATTATATTACGAACTTGTCCCGTAATTATTGATACATTTATAGGACATTGTTCTTCCTCGGTAATAAAAGTTTGACAGTACGACTCATAAATGAGGCGACGATCACTTCAGTTAAATGTGTCCATGGAAGTAATGAATACAGCAAAGTGTTGGCAGAATGGATATCGTCGCTTTTGAACGAAAACCTGAAATCAAGCTGTAGTTACGAGATTTTTTGTAAAAAACCCCGATATATTAGAATTTGAATGCGTTTATTAAATTAATTGGATTCTAAGGCGTTCTTTGTCAGCAAAACTGTGACTGGCTGTAAAACGATTATCATTATCAAAAACAGGGTACAATAAATAAGATGTTTCTTTTGAGATATAATCCATTTCTCAGAGTATATATATTTAGGTACCACGTTCATATGTCAATTACGTAATTTCGATTATAAACAATGAATCAAAATGACCAGTTCAAGAATAATAGGATTTATTAAATCGTAGTAACTCCATCAGATTTGAAATCGTTTTGTTAAGCGCAAAATCCTCTCTATATTTATAAAGAACATTTCCGATATTAACATGAATTCATATTTCACAAGGAAACATTTGTTCTCCAATAAATTATTCTAAGTCAATTTCAAATATCAGACATCTTTTCTGAACGAATCACGTGAGTATTCACCGCTTCCTGTAGAAAGCTATCGAAATTTGAATATCGCTCATTTAAGCACATCATTCTTGATTTAGAAATTTAAGAGAATTTTAAAAGATGCACATGTTTATTCACCATTTATTTCTTTGTAAACCAATGTCCATCTAATCTTTCCTTCATTGCATGTTTTAGACTTTTTCGGTAAATCATCCCTTTATTGCATTTCTTTCCAATGGTGACCACCCGTGTATACTAGTAAACAGACCGCTGAATATATCTAATGAAGGAAAAGAGCTACAAACCTACACTATCTCCTCCATTAATTTGGTATAAGCACCACCGTGTCTTCTACAAACTGTCCCAACCAAAGTAGTACAAATGACTTATGAATACTTCAAACTAGAAGAATTTTAACTTTGGCATTGCAATCTGGAATCTTACACGTGTTAATGGCGAACACAACTACAGTGCCTTTGTCCTTGTATCTGAGCCGTATATTGTATTTGTTCTGGTAGAAACGATTTGATTGTTCCCATAAATCACCAATGTGTCTGACTGCCTAATATTCTCAGTGGGGAATCAATCCAGCAACATTACACTTTCTCATATTTGTGTAGGCACATTATAAAATGGGACGTAAAACAAGGTATAGCACAATCAATGATTGAAAATCAAGAATAGTCGAAGTCTTTGAAATCTCTTACAAATATAAGAATTGCGTCTTGATCTCTTTGTTGATTTTTCAGTGGAGGTAAAATATGTTTTTTCAATGGAAATAAAGGGCTTGTAGTAGGTGAAGTAGCCATGTATGTCATACGACCTCTCATTCTTTGTTTAGTAAATCCTGGTTATTATTATAATCGTTAGTAATGACTGATTGATTATTTAAATGGGGTTTCATCTGCTATGATCATATCACGGCGTCTTGGGCACCTAACCATGGATTCATGTCGTTTCCCTCACCAGTACAACCACAACATCATTACTGCGCCACCAGTTACTCGCCCATAAAGGTTACAAAATTGTGATATATTGGCCAGAAACGGTGTTTGGCGCAAATCGAACCCGGGAGCTCATGGGAAAAATCTCGGTTCTCTGACAACTACGTTATAGTGGCTGAGTATAATCGTAAATTAAACCATGCCTGTCTAGTACTGATATCAAACAGCCACACGATTATTATATAACTAAAAGCACAAATGCTCATTTTAAATATTGGTAATACTACGGTTCCAAAACATCAGTAACTTTCTCTTTTATTACCGTTGGTCCTAATAGTTATGACTCGTAAGAGACATGACCACAAAAGGAAAGCCAGCCAACAATGTTTGAAACGGGCCAGTCGGTGTTTGCTGCAATTTCATCAAACAAACATCAGAATTAATCAATCTCGTCCGGTCCCTCGTGTGTGAGGAGGTTTCAGGATTT
Organism: Fragum sueziense; assembly: GCA_963680895.1. NCBI lineage: Eukaryota > Metazoa > Mollusca > Bivalvia > Cardiida > Cardiidae > Fragum > Fragum sueziense. The sequence continues at coordinate 72,608,214 of OY804594.1, read as the reverse complement.
GTGTAGCGCTGGTAAAATAATCTTTATTGGCCACACATTCCGAAATATTCTTAACATCTCTCGCTATTAGCTATTTTATGTTTTATCAAATTCAGTTTTCTTCCTTTCATGTATACTTCTACTTCAATTTTGTAAGATAAAAACCAGTCATCATGGAGGAACAATTACCGTATTTAAAACATTGGCACATCTAGTTAATTTTTATCAGACAATCAAATTAATGATTAAACCACCTCGTGTGATATCGGTAAATAAATTGTTTTAAAGAATGTTCCAACTTTGGCCTTCTTAGTGTTAATAATCCATGAGGCGTGCTCGATTACTCTATGAAGATTTTCTGGAATCGATAATAATACTCGATTAGTGAGACCTCAAAGCTGTAATAAAATAGCGAATTAGAATAAAACCGGACATAATCAAATTTACAACTCCATCTGTTTTGCAAGTCTCAAAGTGTTACACCAAGTTCGATTAAGCATGGATCCAGAACAGTCTGAGATTATGTGCAGTTATATTCATTTTGTTCTGTGATATCTTTTTCATTACCTTAAGTAAATGTAAAATGTAAAGGAACATCATTGGCTCCTATATAATGATACTCATATTAAGGTACATTCTGATCTGGAAGCATGGTGATGGATGCTATGAGGATATTTTCTCTAGATCTCTCGTCAAATATCTTTATTGAGAAATGTTTATTCAATCTGTAGAAATTTCAATGTGGAAATATACGTTGTAACGTGCTATCATCTGGGTGGGAACTTTTTCTTTTTATAATCTTACAAAACAGCAGAATGACGATTGCTATAAATGTGTTAACGCTTTAAGTGTGTACCAAAATTTTAATAAACGAAACACATTTTGGATAATCATTCTAACTATATCTCAACGTCTTTTTGACATTTCCATTTAGAAACATTTTCTATCTTGCGGTTTCACTGAAATTCCGCATAACTCATTATTACGTTGTCATGGTGACATGAAAGAGGCACGCAACGAGAGTTTCTTGCCGGGACGGAAAATTGGTGTAACGAGATCTTATTCCACTTTCGTAATTTTTGAATACACACTTAATTGATGTATACCTCAACATGAATATTTCGACAGAAAAACTTATATGAAAGCTATAATCTTATTTCAGATTTATATACACGTGCAATTAAAGGTGGAAAAGATATATCAGTGAATGTCGAATTACTTTTAGGCTTTCATGGATATATTAACATATTGCTGACGACCACTGGCTGGTGGTTGATATCATTTATTGATGATCACTAAGGGCTTACAATGATAATCGAACTTCAAATGTGTTCGAGTTCTAAAAATATGTTATTGCAACCAGTTTGCCATCTGTAGATAGTTATTTAAAACCCCTAGTTATATCTTCATCAGTATTTGGATAGGGTAAGAGAACGTACCTCCGGTAGACCTTCTAAGTCGTTTGGCTCTTTGTGTGTCATTACCCCACCCATCGCCATTACCAGCTTGACCAATGTCCTTGGTTTGCCAATTGTCCGTGAATTCGTTGTTTCTGCCTCTACGCCCAATTTTCTGGTCCTACTTGCCTCAGTAACGTTTTAGATTGTTAGTGTTACCGATTGTTTACTTTATAATCGCATAAATACAAATTTTCTGCAATTTTTTATCGACAGTCAAATTTTCATGTCTGTTCACTCGTCGCGTGACTCATTGCTCCCTTTGCGGAAATGAATGTAGGAAAATAATGCTAAGACCGAAGCAACAAAATATACATACAAGCATACATGACACATGGAAAAGTCATTGTATATTCTGTACCATAAAACAGCAAAGAAAACTGGGATTTTAAAATTCGTGATTATAACAAGCATATAGGATATTCTAAACATGTTTCCGTGACTATATTTTATGCATCAAATGAAGATATATTTTACATCATTTGTAAATGTATCGACTGTCCCAATAGTAAATAATGCTTTCAAATGAACGATATTTAAATTACGATTGCGTTCTATAGGAAGTGTTGAATACTCACGCGATTTGTTCGGAAGTGATGTCTGATGTTTGAATGTGACTTTGAATAGTTTATTGAGGAAGAAATGGCTCATTGTGAAACATGAATTGCTTTTAATTTCGGAAACCTTCTTTTGTACAGGATGCATTTGATAAGGTTAAAATGTTTTCGTAAAACGTAGAGGGAAATACAGTGTACGATTGACGGTATACCTTCAGCGATGGAACTCGACGACGTGAAATGCTTTAAATAATAAAGTCGATTTTCAAGAAAAAACTCGAAACTGCAACTTGAAATATTCTTCAGAACTTTACGATGATTGCAAAGAAAAGCGACGATAAGATTATATGTTAACGTTCCAATGTCGTCAATGTCGATCCGTGATGTAGTGTTCCGTGCACCATTCAATAATACACGAGTATGCTTAACCTATAATATCTGTTGACGAAATGGTTAGACCTTTTGAACTATTGTAGGCTTTAAATCGGATAGTTGATTTAAGAAGTTTTCTTTTTACGATATAATATACTAACGGAAAAAAGTAACTGTGCATATTTCTTTTCTGATTATTTTTGTAGAAAGGCGAAGTATTTACAAGAAATATCTCTCGTATGTGTCCTTAAGATACGCTTGTTAACAAAATATTGAATGCCACCAACTGCATGTGCACGGACGTTCGACGTTAACGCACTTTACGTTTGAGTGTTTTGTTTCAATGCATAATTCCTAAGTGAGGTGGAAATTTGTTTTTATGGTGAAACTGTTGTAAACTTTCTTGATGTTAAGAAAAAACATGTAAATGTGTTTAATTGAACAGAAAACAACTTGATGCGTTTATCCAAAGATGTACGTTAATGCATGATTTAGACAGTAGCCATCTAATGGCTAAGAAAGAGGTCGCCAATCGTTTCGCTGTGCATAGAAACATTATATAGGCACTTCGGGGACAATTTTAATAATTTAGAAACGACTTACGGCATGCGAGTCGTACGTCGACACATTACGTAATTCAGACATATTAACCATAGTCGGATCAACCACCAGTGAAATCGATTGTAAGCCGCAAAAGTTACGACTTGGTTGAGTAAAGAATTTAGCTTTATCAGCAGAAGGCCGGTTAGAGATCGGTTAATGGAGCGCTACATCCGTCTTAGACGTCTTGCGATATGTTTAGTCTCGCTACGACGTCGTCGACAACATCGTCTTCAGTGGCATAGACAGTGTCTGTGCTTTCGTTAGGTCGATTTGAACAAGGTATTGCTTTTTGGCTCGCCTCGTATATACCTGTACAGTCCGATGATTTAGCTCTCATCCATAACAGCGTTGGGGAACGTCATATGGATTCATGCTTAATTCAACGTCAACGCATGAATAGTTGGCTCTGGTTTTTGTCAATATCTTAAGAAGAACATTTAACGAGCCGTTTTTGACTGTTTAGTTGTCTCGTTGCTACAGAGCATTATCGATACCAATAGTTTTCACACTCGAAAATGGCTTGTGAACTTGAATTTTACCCTTCCATACATTCCGGGCATGTTACCGTGGTAATAATTGGGCTAGCAAACTGGCAATCATTGAAAAGTAAAAGTTAACCGTTTGTTTTCCAAAATGTAAAATTTGATTCATTTATCTAATGTACTTGAGATATTATATAAAAAAGAAATGTGCACAACTACTTTTTTCCGATAGTATATATAAAAATCCCATGTCGTTGGTGGTATTCGAACCCGAGATCTTTCGATCCCATATCCTGTTTCGTACCACAAGACGTCTGCACACCTTCAATAATGTTCTCATTTGCTTGCTTGGCACACCTGACGGTTTTCTTGGTCGTGTTCAGAGATTTCTTTTTCTTTGTACATGAAATTTTTGTTATTGTAATTTACATCTGCTGGATTGTAATTGTGGTACCCAATAATGTCAAGGAAAGATTCTGTTGTGATAAGTTCGCATGTGATCAGTCCTGTTTACTGCATTGATCACTTTTTTGCCCGCTTTTTGTCTTGTGGAAGCCTAAAGAAATATAATTATTTTCTTTTCCATCCCTAACTTTCCAATCCGATGCATGCATTAAAAACCGACGCAATTCCAAACCATTCTGACCATGCTATCGTAAATAACATTATGTCATCTTTTTATTCACGGAAGCGTAATGTACCCGTTGTACTCAGGGTCAATGGTTTAAAACATAATCTGAACGAGTCTATGGTTACACTCGATGTGTCCAGGGAAAGATTTCTGCTTGACGAATGTCCGATTATAACCCTATTTCCCACCTAAACAGCAAATTCCATGTAAACATTGAAACTTTTTTAGGACATTGTACTTCCCCGTTGACAAATATTTGACTGTACGACTCATAAATGAGGCGACTCAGGGACTAAAGGTTCTAGAAAGGCGGTTGAAGCAAATAATAATTCGGAGGATGAATATGCGAGTAAAACATCATTGGTATCATTTGTGTCTTTGTAATATTTTATTCCAACGAGTATTGATATGAGCTTTATTTGAATGGTAGACATTTGCCACTTCACTTATTCCTTCTTTTATCGATCATAAATCAGTAAAATAATAGCATTGAATCAACCACTCCAGTGACGCGCTACATGAGAAAAAAAGAAAGAAAAATCACGATATTACTATTTTGTAATGGGGCTTTCTGGGTACCATGGTAACCATAAAAAAGATATTTTACAGATACAAGAATACTGGTGTCAGTAGATAGGAATCCATTAATTTATCAAGCAAGACCAAATTTGTCCGTTTTTCGTTTGTCAATGCCTACAACCCAAACACAGTTTCCCTATAATCTATAATGTACGTGGCCTCTGGTGGACCATTATATAAAATTGTCTATTCCTGCATTACATCCGCCGTCCGAACCCACACTTCTGTCTTGTTGCAAAGACTATTACAATCATCGTTGAATAGCAATGCAATTACGGTTTAATTAAGGTATTCCACCTATCATTTTCTATCTAACATTTCGTGTAACATCGGGCTTCATCAGGCTTCATCCGTGGCAACATAAATTGACGAAAGTATTCGTAGTTATACGTAATTTGTTTGAAACAGATAGCACATGGCTATTTCACATAGTGTGACCTTATTAAAAAGAAAATACAACAATGCCCCTTTCGTGTACTATCCTCTGATAAGTATTTTTGGTTTAGTATTTAATCAACAATAATTAAACCACTTCGTGTGATCTCGGTAAATAATTCAGATGAATGCACCATCTTTTGTATTCTTGGTGTTAATTATGCATGGGGCGTACTCGGTTACTCTATGAAGATTCTCTAGAATCGATTAAAGGAATCGATTAGTGAGACCTCAAAGCTGTAAAAAAGTAGTGAAATGGAATAAAACGGACATGACCAGATTTACAACAACATCTGACATGATGTATGACAGACCATTACAAGTATGGATAGATAAGATAAGGAGAACATTTTTTTCTCTTTCTCATAATACACACACGATTTCGCGTCTGTATCACTGCTGAATTACGTCCAATGATTGGAGACCATTGCAGCATGTATTTGGCGCGATGTGAACGTGGTGTTGTATGTGTGCAGGCCTTAAAATACACATCATCATTAGCCAAGGTCGAACCCACCTACGTTTGTACTCACCCTTGGTGGATTTAGTCCGATTTTCTTGAAATCGCGGAACGCCGCCTAGCCGTTGTCCTGATGGTTGTTATGGAGTAGCAACCAATCAAACGTCGCGTTCTAAACTCGTTTGGCGTTATTTCGTCCATTATTGATGACGTCAATGACGTGCGTTCTCTTTCGCGTTCTACGTCATACGGACTAGGTAAACGATAGCTTCTTCTTTGGTCGAGTTGTCGCAACTATAATAGTCCGTCGAATAAAAACAGAAAATTGCTGTCTATTGCAGTGGAATTCGTAGAAAAATTGCCCATCTTCGTGTTTTTGAGTTTCAAATGCAATGCCTTTTCCCGCACGTTGCCATGAATTGTTACTCATAACAAATAGATGTATCGACCAATCTGATTGGTTCAAGCGAGGTCTTGCTTGAACCAATGAAAAAACAATTTTCAGGACACCTAGAAAATCGGACTAAATACGCCAAGTGTGAATACTGAAACGACGTTACGTCGTAGATGTCACCATTGGCTTGCGAAGATAAAAACACTGTTGGCAGTAATATTCACCCATTCATTCATCATGGTGAAGATTCTCTTTACAAACCTCAGTCCCGTCACGATATAATGACACACATTTTACAGAATTTATCTATGGAAACAATGCATTATCGAACTCCAAATTCACACCCGCAAGAATCGGTGATCTCGGATGCCATGAGGACATTTCCTCTAGATCTCTTGTCACATATCTTTAATAACATGGTGAAGATTCTATTTAAAACTTTAGTCCTGTAACGATATAATGGCACACGTTTACGAATTTAGGCAATATCGAACTCTAGATTTATACCTGCAAGATTCAAATCAACATATACAAAATCGTAATGACACTTAAGGTTTTTCTCCTGTTTTACATATGAGCCGAGATCTGGAAAACGTCCCTTATAGCATTTGAGACATCCACGTTTCAAGACCAGCCTGTGCCTAAGCAAAGACTGGCATACACCGATGCTGCTCTTCAATGGTTGCTACAGGTCACAAAGAAGCTATAAGAGAACAACATGGATCCTAATCAGACTGTGCGTATGCACAGGCTGGTCTGGATCCAGGTTGTTCTCAAATGCTATAAGGGACGTTTTTCCAGATCCTGGCTCATATGTATATAGAAGTTGTAAACATTTGCCATATTATACTTACTGGACTAAATTTGTATTATCTCGTGGTACGCAAAATCAGGTTCTTTCCGTTCAAAGATAGTATCAAAATGTTATTTGATTAAGTTGTATAAATTGAACCTTCTACCCATGAATAATTAAAAGACTGGACAGTGTGTATTTCGTGCACAAAGATCGTTACGAAACAATAACATGAATCGATTACCGTATCCTTAATCGGTAATAAAGATTCCTTAAAGTACGGTCTGGCGTGCTTTCAATCGAACAAAATTAGTTCTTGTCCTTTGGACAACATTTCTGGTGAGTGTTGTCATTTGCATTCTACCTGATATTGTGTTATCAACATACGTCAAAAGTACATGGCTCGCATGAAATAAGGGGTGTATGGCGCACCAGAATTAACACGGGACAACGAAGTGGTGCTAACATACATATCGTCGGTGTAAATGCAAAACCTCGTATGTCGATTCTTGCGATTTCCAAAGTACAAACTTGTGTGCCCAGTTTAGAGAATTTTCGCAGGTTTTGGGATATTTTTACTGATCAGTATTAATGACACATTATTTGTGAACAATATGTCAAAATTTCAAGTAAAACATTTCAGTTTGGGAAAAGTTATTACACTTTTTTCCCTCCCCTTTGAAATTTTCCAAAAACGAGATACGATGTTTTGCATTTACAACGAAGATATGCAGATGTTTCTACTATATATCATTATAAAACACTTTGTGATAACTTTCGATATAATGTGTTCTTATAATGGGATTGATGACGAGACACTTTTTGTCTCTCAAGTCCTGTATTTGCCGTATTTGTTCGTTAATTAAGGGTTCATTCTTAAAACGAAGAAAGTGGAATTTTGTCTCATTAACCCCATCTTTCGTCCCGGGAAGAGGCTCCTGTCGCGTGCTTCTTTCCTGTAACCATAGAAACCTAATAATGAGTTATGCGGAATGTTGTTAAAACTACGAGATAGGAAATGTTTCTAAATGGAAACCTCGAAAATACCTAAACGGCAGTTAAGGTGGTAGTAATCACAAAAAATGTTTCTTCTGTTATACATGTTGTTTAATATCGAGCTCCGGTTACAGATCAAGTCTGTTTCTAAAAGGCAAAAATTAGATTATTCCAGTTTTAAACCTATTCCAGATGACAAAATAATACTGATATCCATAAACGCAAGATTTGTATACAGCACAGAAAATACTGAGGCAATAGGGGAAATTATCTGCATTTTCTTCTTTTGACTCAACATTTTCCCAGCTATTCCTTCTGGGGACGCAAAATCAGGTTTTGTTAGGAAAACGTCAATAAATCTTCAGAAAATCTTCGCCATGATGTATGATCTGATAATATGAAAATTACTACCCATAAAGTCTCATATTAAAAACATGGTAATGTGATATTACCACATGGAAATTCCTATATTAACCCGTATTTGTTACACACTATATTTCGAGAAAGAATGATGAATTAGTAAATACCACTTCTTGCCAAACGCCAATTAACCCTTTTTACGTATTAGATAGAGACTGTAGAGTAGATTCTACGCGATATAAACGTTCAAAAGGCGCAGCCTTTGAACGTTTATGTCGCGAAGAATCTACTATACAGGCTCTATCTGACTTAGTGTTCGTCAACCAATGAAAACAAACGATTCTTCAACTGTCTTCTTCAAACCACGCCTCCGACCGGAGCTACTGTCAAGCGGATCTTACTTGAATTACATCATTTTCCCAAAAATTACATCATTTTCCCAAAAATTACATCCTTTTTCATAGCTGCATAGGAAACGGGGGCGTGACTATGTATATCGGTTACATAAACTGACCGGCAGTGCGTTTATGTGAAATATAGTGCCGAAATTTTCAAATATACTGCAATTCCATTGGTCCAAAAACTAGGACGAACACTAATACTTGTGTAAGAGATGGGCAGGTTTGTAAGCTTTAGCTTCTCGTGAAGAATTCTTGACCTAACCATGCATTCCTGACGTTTCTCATACGAGTTCTATTACACCATCTTTACCAAGCCTCCAGCTGTTCGCCCACATAGGTAAATGATTACCAAACCATCGGTGGCAATTGTACCAGAAAGGATATTTGGTGCCGCCGAGGATCGAAGTCGGGACTTCTAGGGTGGGAGGCGGGTGCTCTACCAAAAGCGCTACGACCATGGCCTATACCATAATGGTAGTCGACAAGAACATCAGAAGAAATGACAATATCATTTGTTTTTTCTTTTCTGTGTAGATTTTTCAACCTTTGCTAGCGAAGAAGGTGCACAGATTATTCAGAATAATAATTACCTGTGTTTTTAGAACCCTGTTGAAACTTACAGAAATTATTTATAGGAAACTCCCTTTTTACGTGACATGGTCTATTCATTCTTCTTGTCCTGAACAGATATAGTTGATTCGATTATGTCCGGTTTTATTCTATTTTACTAGTTTATTACAGATTTTAGGTATCACTGGGCGATTCTTAATATTGATTCAAAACATATTCATGAAGTAATCAAGTGCGACCCATGCATTATTAAAGCAAAGAAGACCAAAAAATGGCCCATCGTTTTAACTATTTACCAGGATCACACGAGGTCTTCTAATCAATTTGTTCTATTTTTATGATAAAGGTCTAAATATTGCTTACTGTCTTATCAGAGGCGTGTAAGCAAAGGAATAGAAAATCACGAGCGAGGTTATCTGATTATTTGAAACCGTCTTGAGCTGTACGGTTGATATCAAATCTAGATCGGAACTAATTTTGTAATGAATGTAAAGATACATAGGTTTACCATTTTGCACTGAAATGATTTCTCTAACCCTGGGATAGATGAAACATTTTGATTTTTTAATCATTTTAAATATATCTTTTCAATTTTGTGTATGGAATAGGGCATTAATAATATTATCTTTGACAAAACTATCTAGAAAACGGCTGTCCTTATATTTGATTTTCAGCCATACGTTATTTTGCTTGTTGATTAGCATACATTTTTCGTATTGCCTTAATAACATTCTGCGCAATATTGTGCATGAATCTTATGGTAATACCTGGAATAGACTCTGTCTTCAAAATTAGAGAAAGTCAATATTTTCTCCGTTTGTGCAGAAATGCAGGAAAGAGCAATTCTATGATAGTCCTCAAGAAAATAAAGTGCAGAATTCGCAGAAACTTTGTCTGTCGTGTGGACATTGAACGGCAAAAGGTTAGACACCGGTCTAAATTTTCCCTTCTTTAGCCTATGTTAAAATTGTCAACTTACCGCTGTCACAGCACTTTCCACAACGACCCGGAAGCAAAAGGTTGACTGGGGTCACTCCTAAATGAAACCAGATTTCCCACATAAACTTATTTATTTCACTTTTTCCTAGTTTTTGGGTTATCTATGAGTAAAATAACACAAAAATGAAAGAGTTAAAGACTGTTTCCGATGATTCATAGCCATTTAAACAGAGAATGTTGTATGGCAAAAATCCAGGTTTTAAAGCTGGGTTTTTCATTCACTTATAACCTGTATAACAATGTCAGTTATTTCCTTATGCCTGAATGGATTGACATCAAATAAAAAGTAATGTCTGTTGCAGATGCAGGACCACATTCTGGTAGCAGATTCATTCATCTTGTACAAATTTAGGACTCTTCAGGGTGTAATTTACACTGAAAATGTGGTAAATATTTAAAGATTAACATCATTTGGAAAGGTTTAAAACCTCCAAAGTAATGTTTTTTGCTAAATATTTGCTTTTCATGTGCATTACAATTCACATATTCACCTAAAAATTAAGAAATTTGCAATGATTCAAAAGAAACTTACGCGTAAAGATCGGTTGAGAAGTACGGAACTTTCGCTTGGCGTTGCATCTATTCAGCCAAATTCATGTTCTCCGCTGTTAGTTTGTGGAGCCCAAATCAAATCTAAATTGGTCAAGTGTCACACATAACTGGTTTTTGCACAGAAGGGGTGCCTGCAAGAAAGCTACAAATGTAAAAGTCCCTTTCCAATGGAGCATTAGCAGATTAGGGCCACTCTGTGGGCTGTCCTGAGCTTGAAATTTGATTAAATTACTGAAAAAGTGGTAAATATTTGGAGAAAAACATCATTTGGAAAGGTTTAAAACCTTCAAAATAATGCTTTTTGCTAAATATTTGCTTTACATGTGCATTACAATTCACATATTCCCCAAAACATTAAGAAAATTGCAAGGATTCAAAAGATCGGTTGAGTAGTACGGACCTTCCGCTTGGCGTTGCATTGGTTTGGTCTAAATTATGTTCTCCGCTGTTAGTTTGTGGAGCCCGATTCAAATATAAATTGGTCCGGTGTCACACATAACTTGTTTTTGCACAGAAGGGGTGCCTGCAAGAAAGCTACAAATGTAAAAGTCCCTTTCCCCTGGAGCATTAGCAGATTTGAGCCTCTTTCAGGACTGTCCTGGTCTTAAAATCTGATGTAATAGGGGGCTGGGGGTCCTTAAACCTTAAATGACCATAGCCTCTCTTATCAAAACGGCCTGTCAAAAGCAATTTTTCATCATTCTAATGCAGTGACACAGTCTGAGACAGATCCTCACAGCATCTGTAGATATTCTCCATCTAAATTGTCTTAAAGAAATACTCACCTAGGTCCCTTTCAGGAGTCAAAACATTGAAAAAACTGCAGAAAATAAGAATATATAATAAAAAGTTGATTAAAACAACAATAATTTTATAAAACTGAACAATTTTCACCAATATAATGCTTTACAGACAATCTTTTAGAACTTTCGACAAGGGAGGTCATTCGGCCTCTCAAATTTCAACTATGTTCTTTTTAATCCAAAAAAAATAAGAAAATATCAATACCTGGTCAAAACCATGTTTTCTGCAAGCTTCTGGTGTGTATTCCTACCTACAGAAGAAATTTCAGAAGGATATTCCAAGAAATGTTGAAGTAATTAGAAATCCAGTTTTGGCATCTAGATTAGACACCGGTCTAAATTTTCCCTTCTTTAGCCTATGTTAAAATGGTCAACTTTCCGCTGTCACAGCACTTTCCACAACATTCGCGGACACTCGTGACTTTGGTTGCTTCATCTACTGTCTCTATACTCTCTTTTTATGGTGGTTTTAATATAGGTTGAGAAGGAAAATCTGAAAATATCCAACAAAGATCATGACCACTATTTACTTTCACTTTAGAAAAGCTGTTTTCCGCCGAACTACATGTACATTTTTGGGAAGTATCCGCAGAAAATAGTCCTGCAAATAATGCAAAAATATGCTATAAAGCCAAAGAGCAGATGCAAAAATACTAAACTATCACAGAAAACAGTACTTAAACTATTGTTTAACACTCCAAACAGCCCTCTGCGTGCAGAGACAAACATTTCTAGAACTATTTTCTATTGTACAACGACCCGGAAGCAAAAGGTTGAATAGGGTCACTCCTAAAAAAAGGCATTTAGTGCTGCTTAACCCTTTCACAAACAAGATCTGGTTTTGACATCCCTGTTAGAAAAGGCTAGGGAAACATTGAAACAAAAGAATAAACTGCTGATAACCAGCAGTTTCTCCTTTTGTCTCAATATTTTCTGTATCATATTTAACACAAATCCTATCTTTGATAACATCCACTTTGTCATTTGTGGCAGTTTTTGAAGTGGATAACCTTAAAAAATCTGTCATATCTTGTATCTTCTAAATATCACTTTTAGGGTCACCATGGTAACCTTTACGTTCCAATACGAAAAATTGTCTATCTTACGATTTTTCGTCTTACGATTTTTTATGTGATGAATATTGGATATTCGGATAGGTCGGGCCCAATACTTTTATTTCAAATGTTTATCATCAATTTGGCGGAGAGTCTACGCAGTCCATGATAAATTAGATACACAGTCACTGGTTATGAACTAAAACAATTTTCGCTGCAACAAGGTATAGATATTTTGCGTTTAAATGTGAGTATATAGATTTTTTTAATGACAATGAACTTGTTCTAATAACAGACAGGGTTTACCGTTTTGTATTGACATACTATCGGTGTTGTTATAAAATCTCGTAACTACGGCCTCGATAAAGCCTTAGTTACGATATCTTATAACAACATCGATGGAATACATTGTCACCAGTGACAGTACCGCACTCAATATTTGGAAGCTATGGAAAAGGAGAATATTCTGGTTATTATAGTTGTCTTTAAGTGTCGATGTATTCTATTTTTTTTTCTTAAAAAGGAACCAACCAGGTACTGTTTGGCGAATGCTTTCACTAATTATTTCTGGGCTGTACATGTAGCTAACAGACAACTACACGAAATGCTTAATCCTTTCCACAAACAAGACCTGGTTTTGACGTTCATAATAGAAAATGTTTGGGAAGACATTAGGGCAGAAGAAGAAAATGCTGATAAACATTTTCTCCTTTTATTCAAATATTTTCTGGACCATATTTTGCATAAATCTTATGTTTACCAACAACATTTTTGTCGTCTATATAAGCTTTCAAATTGTCTAAATTTATGTCGTGTGAGAAAGGGTCCTCATTGAATGGTGTTGCTGACAGAAACTTTATTGTTTATTTTGTATTGTTTCAATTTTTCATTCGCCCGCATTATCTCCCTTTGAATTAGATTTTTCAATCTGTTTCTAAAGTATAAATGTCACGAAAACGAGTAATTGTTTGGTAAAAGACTTATAGTGTGACCTTAAAAAAAGTTATCAAAGAAGCACGAATCATCTTGAAACTTAAGACTTAAAAAATAAAGAAATTATGACAATTTTATAGAAAACTCCTGTTAAACAATTTCCCCCAAAAATGTGTTTCTTCAAATATTTCCATAAAATTACAATAAATCATTCGTTGAGAACATTTTGAGATATTGGATCGCCAGATTGTCCAGAATTTTCTAATATTCCACTTCCTTTATTGGGCAAAGGAATTACAAAACAAATTGGGCTTCCAACACTTTACTTTGGATTTGTCTCTCGTTTTCAGCCTAGGAATACAGTCGATCTCTGTAAAACAATTAAGGAATAAAATGATAATAGACATGATAACATTTAGGCATCTTGTCACACATTCATTGACTCTATTTTAAATAGTTCCTTTTGTAAAGGGAGGTCATCTCACAATAACAGTGTACTCTATAAGATAATCCTTGTTTTATTTAACATGGCACTGACCTTTATGCAATTCATGTTCATACTTGGCAAATATCCAAACTTATACCAATTAAACTTAAATAAATGAAGGAACGCAAGAAATATGACTGAACGATTTATTAGAAAACAGCTCTGAAAACGTGCCATTTATGTTGATAAAAGTTTAGATGTAGATCTACCATTTACCCGTCACGTTAAAAGGGACCTTATCCGAACACAGAAAATCATTTCTTTAAAAACTTTCCAGATTCGGCGCTGGTCAACCAGATCCTGCATGCGAAAAATTAACTCATAGTAAGATGGGGGAAACATTCCGGATGTAGAAAATTACATAAAAGTGAAAAGTGCCCACCCTAGTCTGGCTGCGCCGACTGCGCCGACTGACTATGGTCGATATTTTTCACACTTCCTATAAGGAAGCCTGACGGGTCACATATGATAAAGCAAATCACCTACATCCTTCTTATTGGCGGTATGTGACCGCTAGTCTTTGACGATTACCTATTCCCCATACATAGCTTTCGTTGTTACTGCCTATAACCACGTGGCCTGTGACGTCACAAATTGGTCTGGAGTGGTATAAATATGGACATAAGCCTACTTCTCGTTCGGTTCAATTTGTTGTCAATACCTTTTCTGACGTTTGTCTTATCGTTACACTCTATGTACGAGAGCCGCCGTTTTAATGCTCAACTAGCAGTTGACATAGCCTACATACGACAAAGAAATTTTAGTAACTTTAAAAATGGTGGACCGTGTGATTTATGGAAACTTTTACAGAGTGCGACCTAAATTTCAGATGACATAATTTGAAGATACATGTATGTTACATTGCAGTTGCTATAAAATTAGGCGTCGGAGAAACTTTCAACAAATGTCAAATCATTTCGGTATAAAATGACATTTTCCTACATTAACTTCAATTCATGTTTCTTAAGAAAACGTTTATTCCCAATAAAATATTCAAAGTCACTTTCAAACATCAGACATCACTTCCGAACTAATAACGTGAATATTCAGTACTTCCTGTAGAACGCTATCGAAAAATGAATATCGTTCATTTAAAAGCATTATCAATTATTCGAGCAGTTGATGCATTTACAACTGTAGATATAACTTAGTTAGATGCATGCCAAAACGTGCTAGTCACGAAAACATTCTGAAAATTTCCAACGTACTTATAACGACAACGAACGATCAAATTTTCTTTGGTGTTATAAACGGTGCTATAAGGTGCTTTGGTGCTATATTGGACCGGAAATGAGCACTATTTAAGATATACAGGAACTCGTAAGTGGGAAGGTTAGATGGATGTGAACGAAATGTATTCATAGAAAATAAGGTCATTAGTTTAATCGTTCATGTTAACCCATGACCACACGTTGACTCGTTTTGACTCCCCACAAAATAATGGCCATGGAAAACATCGTGAAAAATGAAGAAATTGCTTCAAAAAGACCTAAAAATTAAGAATTAGGCCTACATTCACTTGAAATTGTCGTCTGCAGGATCTTTCAATTTGGACCGCCCTAAAATTTTGTCGTTTGGTAATGAGTTTATATGAAAAAATAAAATGATGGTCAAAATAACACAGACAGTGGAACAGTACCTCGCTAAACCAATTTTTACGTCCCGACAAGAAACTCGCGTCACGTGCATCTTTCCTCTCATCATGGTAACATAATAAAGAGTTATGCGGAATTTCGTTAAAGTGACATTTCACAATTATTTGTACATAAATTTTACATTTATTCTATCTGAAAGAGCATGTTTTTATGAAAATTCTGAAAATTTCAAGCCTAAATATTGAACCGTTCACGAGAAATATATATTTTTGTGCTAAAATTAAACAAATTGTTGTGGACAACATTTCAAATTCATACAGAATTTGTCATTTCTGTCTCAACTTTAATCGCATATTTTTCGCTTATAAATAACAACTTCAAAAAACTGATAGCATTTCTACGCATAAGAATAGACAATCTTTGCATCAAGACATACTTTTAAAAAATGAAATAAATGTGAAATGTTACGTTAAATACTCAAGATAGAAAATGTTCTCAATGGAAACGCCAGAAAACGTGCAATTATAGTTGCAATGTACAAGTTTCCACTAAGACCCCCTACACACAACGGCCTCCGGAAGTCGTCCTTAGAGGCAATAGGCGAAATTTTTAAACGGGGAACGATTGACTGTAAATCCAATAAAATAACCATCTTACCGGCTATTAACGAATTCAATCAATTTCATAGTTTTTGTTCCACTTAAAACTTCGCTTTATCGCTGTATATAGAATGCACGTGCGCTTTATCGCTGTATATAGAATGCACGTGAATCGTCATTGTTTTCTGATGAAAATTCACTCTTTGATATCTGGATGTGGCTATTTACATCTGAGCGCTGTCCCATTCAAAAACAAAAGAAAATTGCGACACAAGTTATGTCGCTGTGTCGGACTTTTCTTTTGTTTTTGAATGAGACAGCGCTCTGTTGTAAATAGCGACACCCAAATATCAAAGAGCGAATTTTCATCAGAGAAGACTCTGATTACCGGAAGTATTCTGCGGGTACGGACTAAAACATAAGGAAGTCTATTGATATTATCATTCCAAAAGTTTTTTGGTCATTTAAATACGGATACTCTCTAATAGCGTTATAGCTTACGATAAATATCCTGGTAGAGCATCTCTAGCTTTTAGTTAGGGATGCTCTGCCAGGTCGTTTATCTTGAGCTATCCCGAATTTTAGGAAAAACCTTAACTTTGTTATATGATAATATAATAAACTAAAATACAACCCGTATGACACTACATTAAAACGAATTCCTACACGGACATTCCTATACAAAGCTTCATTTAATACTCTACGTCGACTACATTATTAATATACCATGTAAAAAAAGTTTAGCAACACTGACTGTGTTAATTGAAAAAATGTATTTTCTGTGATATTTATTTCACAACCGTTATATACATTTTAGCATATGCATTTACGCACAACATTCAAAGGTCGCTTTGTGGTAACGTTAAATATTGTGTTAGAAACATTGTCTTGACGTAGGTGAGGGGTCAAAATAAAAAGTTACAATAGAATTCGGTATCGACTGTGCGGCCATTTTCAAGCAAGAACAGCAGTGAAAAGTTTTCTAATCCACTTAAATTGTTTGTACACAGTATCAACATTCACTACTTTATCAAGAGATTGAACGTCAATCGCGTCAGTACGATCACGCACACGTCTTCCTTAAATGCACCGTATGTGCGCTATGGGTAACAAATCAGAAAGAAATGGATGATAATGGGAGTCTATCTGTGTTGTATACGCTTAATCTGGCTTAAAGCATTTAGGACTCTATACCAGTCAAGTCTTGTGCTATCATGGGGTAGCGTCAGGGAAATTACAACGTATGGTCAACGTCTAGTAACCGTTCATCTGTGGAGACGATCACGGATGGTAAGTGTGGATACTCTTTATTTAAATTCTTGTGGAAGCCACTCGGACGTTTTGGTGTTGATAAGGAACATCTTTGCCGTGACGTTACGAAATTATGACGGCCATCTTCTCGTGGTCTTTTTCTACGACGTCCTTGGCCGGGACTATCTCAAACCACACAAATTGGCTCACATACCATCCTCAAATTGTTACGTATGCTTTGAGATGCGCAAAATTCAAAAAGACATCTTTATCGCCGGTTCTGCCACGTAGAAACACATTAGCGATATAACGTCCTTCTAACGTAAGTCCATGGCGGAGTCCCACAGCGTTGCAGAAAATTCTTTTTAGTGGCCTTTTTTATGCTGGGCAAAGACAATTACGTTCACACCTTAATGTTTTCTAGAACTATGCTCCACACGATGGGGATTGTGCATGCTGGGATGGATAACGAATACGGACAAAAATAATCTCGAATCGTGTCAAATATTTTGCAATAACTCCTTTATTTCTTTGTCGATTTTCAAAAGGTCTGTTGCATGTACCCTGCCTTGAAAATCCCTTTCCTCGGATACATGGATTATTTGTGGTATCCTTTTAATTTTTGCAAAAATTGATCCCAACTGACCAGAAAACGAAATGATAACGACTACGGCAAAATAGGCCACGCTTCAGGTAGGAAATTGTGCAATATTTTTCTTATTTCCGTGTCATTTTTCAAGCGGTTTGTTGCATGTACCCCGCCTTACTGAGCGCTTTCCTCGGGTGTATTACTTATTTGAAAATTCCCCATATGTTTCCCGAAAATTGATCCCAACTGACCTGAAAAACGACCAGATTTTTTGTCGTTTTTCTGGTCGGTTGGGATCACTTTTCGCAAAAAGTACAACAAGAGGGCCATTGGCCCTGAAGCGCTCACCTGATATAATAACTTTTTTGTAAACCAATTTTCAGGTTGATTGGACAAAGAATGTGACCTCTAGGGTGCACACAAGGTTTATCTAAGATTTGACCTCGTGACCTAGAATTGATCAAGACAATCATTCTGATCAATTTTCAGGTTGATTGGGCAAAAAATGTGGCCTCTAGAGTGCACACAAGGTTTTACTAAGATTTTACCTCATGACCTAGTTTATGACCCCAGATGACCCAATTTCAATCTTGTCTGAAAATTGATCAAGACAATCATTCTGATCAATTTTCAGGGTGATTGGGTAAAAAATGTGGCCTCTAGAGTGCACACAAGGTTTTTCTAAGATTTGACCCCGTGACCTAGTTTTTGACTCCAGATGACCCAATTTCAAACTTGTCCGAGATTTCACCAAGACAATCATTCTGATCAATTTTCAGGTTGATTGGGCAACAAATGTGGCCTCTAGAGTGCACACAAGGTTTTTCTAAGATTTGACCCCATGACCTAGTTTTTGACCCCGTATGACCCAATTTCAAAATTGTGCGAGATTTTATCAAGCCAATCATTCTGAGCAATTTTCAGGTTGATTGGGCAAAAAATGTGGCCTCTAGAGTGCACACAAAGTTTTTCTAAGATTTGACCCTGTGACCTAGTTTTAGACCCCAGATGACCCTATATCAAACTTGTGCGAGATTTTATCAAGTCAATCATTCTGAGCAATTTTCAGGTTGATTGGGCAAAAAATGTGGCCTCTAGAGTGCACACAAGGTTTTTCTAAGATTTGACCCCGTGACCTAGTTTTTGACCCCAGATGACCCAATTTCAAACTTGTCCGAGCTTTCATCAAGACAATCATTCTGAGCAAATTTCAGGTTGATTGGGCAAAAGATGGGGCCTCTAGAGTGCACAAAAGGTTTTTCTAAGATTTGACCCGTGACCTAGTTTTTGACCCCAGATGACCCAATTTCGAACTTGTCCGAGATTTTATCTAGACAATAATTCTGATCAATTTTCAGGTTGATTGGGCAAAAAATGTGGCCTCTATAGTGCACATAAGGTTTTTCTAAGATTTGACCCCGTGACCTAGTTTTTGACCCCAGATGACCCAATTTCAAACTTGTACAAGATTTCACCAAAACAATCATTCTGAGCAAATTTCAGGTTGATTTGGCAAAAAATGTGACCTCTATAGTGCACACAAGGTTTTACTAAGATTTGACCCCGTGACCTAGTTTTTGACCCCAGATGACCCAATTTCAAACTTGTCCGAGATTTCATCAAGACAATCATTCTGAGCAAATTTCAGGTTGATTGGGCAAAAAATGTGGCCTCTAGAGTGCACACAAGGTTTTTCTAAGATTTGACCCCGTGACCTAGTTTTTGACCCCAGATGACCCAATTTCGAACTTGTCCGAGATTTCATCAAGACAATCATTCTGAGCAAATTTCAGGTTGATTGGGCAAAAAAATGTGGCCTCTAGAGCGCACACAAGGCAAAGTTTGACGGACGACGGACGACGGACGACGGACATCTGACGCCGGACGACGGACGCCGGACACAGCGGTATCACAATAGCTCACCATGAGCACATTCGTGCTCAGGTGAGCTAAAAAGGTTTCGTGTAAAGCATACATCGGAGGAAAGAGCTCAGTAAGGCGGGGTACATGCAACAAACCGTTTTTCAATCGACGCAGAAATAAGGAAGTAATTGCAAAATGTCTTAAGGCCCAGTCACACTACAGCGTATAGAGCCAGCGTACGAGTAACGTATCGTACATTTCGGAAAATTATCCATACGCACAACTTTTCAGCGTATGATGTTTTCTTAAGATCAAACAACGGTTATGAAAACAAAATTCCTAGCGTACTGCCAACGTATGAGTAGCGAACTCACTGCGTATTCCGACTTATGAGTAGCGTACATCAGCGTACCTTTCACGTATGAGAAGCGAGTGCGGAACGTCAACCTAACGTACATGAGCGTACACTAAAGTGAGCATAAAAAGTGTTTCTGGAGGCATGTGCAGACAGTTCCTGAAGTACCATATCATACCAACGGAGAAAAGAAGAAATAGATGAAGGAGAAAAAGAAGGAGAAGAAGAAGAAGAAGAAGAAGAAAAAGAAGAAGAAGAAGAAGAAGAAGAAGAAGAAGAAGAAGAAGAAGAAGAAAAAGGAGGAGGAGGAGGAGGAGGTGGAAGAGGAGAAGGAGGAGGATAAAGTCTTCTTTTTCTACTTCTTCTCCTCCTACTTCTACGTCTTCTCCTCCTCCTTCTACTTCTTCTTCTCCTTCTTCTACTTCTACCCCTCACTCTTCTCCTTCTTCTTCTTCCTCTTCTTCTTCTTCTTCTTCTCCTTCTTTTTCTCCTTCATCTATTTCTTCTTTTCTCCGTTTTCTTTCCATTCTTCTTCTTCTTCTATTTCTTCTTTTTCTTTTTCTTCTTCGTCCTCTGTTATCTTCTACAGTTTCTTCTGTTATTATTATCATTATCATTTTTATGTGTAGCATTTAAACTGCTAATTCTTATTTTTGCGGTGTTGCAGCACAGAAACCTCCACATTAGCGTTGCCGGTATTCAACGTATAAGAAGCGTACTCAGCGTATGAGAAACGTACATTCAGCGTACTCGACGTATGAGTAACGTATGTTTAGCGTACCTCTAGCGTATTCAGCGTATGAGAAACGAATGACGAGCGTAAAATTCATACGCTGGCATACGCTGAAAATTTTTGTGCATGTTCAAAAATTATTTTGGCCCTCAGCGTACATCAGCGTATACCGACGTACTCCAGCGTATGAGTAACGTATACCAACGTACGCCTAGCGTATCTCCAGCGTATTTCAGCGTATACCAGCGTATGCCCAAAAAATCCATACGTTACTCATACGCTGGCTCCGTACGCTGTAGTGTGACTGGGCCTTTACCTGAAGCGAGGCAAATTTGTCCGTAGATTTATCCATCCCGGCATGCACAATCCCCACCGTGCTCCATACACATGAATACCATGGCAGACATGAAAACCGGAAATGCGCACCTGGAGTGCGAGACGCACGCGATTGCGGTATAAAATTCACCTGTTTGTGTTCTCTAGCTATTATCTATTGTGTAAACGTTTGATTTTCTGTTAAAACGAAACTATTTTGGTTACTACAGATATTTACATTTTGTTGCTAAACTTTTTTTATTATGTATATAGCATACCTTACTAATATACTATATTATATTCTGATCAACTGTACTGTGAAGGTTGTCAATTACTTTTCTGAGGTTTGTCGTATCGTAAAGGCCTATAGTCACACACACCATTCAACGTCCACATCACGGGCGTGGCACGTCTAAAACATGAGACTCATGCAGTATAATTGTGAACGTGACGTGGACGCGATATGGACGTGGACTTGTATGTGGCCGGACCTTTACATTCTAAGTACGAGAACCGACTTTGTTGATTGCTCGACTAGTGGTTGGTATACATTTGATACATAATCTTTAGAAACCCGAGAAATTATGGGCCGAAAGATTTCATGGAAATTTTCCCTATCCATATAACACTTCATTCATGCGACTCGAAATTTGAGATTTTATAATTTGAAGATACATTGTAATTGCTATATAATTACAGAGAAACTATCAACAAATGTCAAATCATTTTAGCATAAAAAACATTTCCGACATTAACATCAATTCATGTTTCACAAGGAAATATTTCTTTCCAATAAAATATTCAAAGTCACATTCTAACACCAGCCATCACTTCCGAATAGATTGCGTGAACATTCTACACTTCCTGTAGAATTTCGAAGAAATTTGAATATCGTTCATTTGAAAGCATCATTTATGATTTCAGCAGTTGATACATTTACAGCTGATGTACATATAACTTCAATTGATGCATTTCAAAAATTGCTAGTTACGCAAACCTGTTCAGAATTTCCGACTTATTCATCAAGACACAAAGAAAATTGTAATTTGTTGGGGTTGATAGATTAGTGTTTAAGAAAAGACATTCGTACACCAAGCCTCGATTAATACGACTGCGAAGCATGCATACATACCTTACTAACAGACTAAATTCTGATCAACTATCTGTTTAAAATTACGATTATGCCTGTTCAATATGGTTCCATTGTCTTACTCAAAAATTGAAAACTTAGTTGCAAACTACCCAAAATGAGCTTATCAGATTTATTCTTAATCTAGATGCAAGAGTGAAAGTCTCCTTGGACCATTTCAAAAAGTTGAACTGGTTACCTGTCCAAAGCAGAGTAGAACAAATTATTTTATGTCATGTTTTCAAAATCAATCAAAATCTAGCACCAGAGTATTTAAAACATTTCTTTGTCTCACAAGCATCTATCCATGAGTATAACACAAGGCTGAGCTCGAAACAGGGATACCGTTTGCCAAAAGTAAAATCTTTCGGATCGAAATCTTTTTGCTACAACGCTTGCAAACTATGGAACAGTCTACCAGTCGAAATTATAAACGTCCCTAAGTACAACACTTTACAGCAAAAAGTAAAACAATTTTTGATAAATGATAAGTCTTTGTAGTTGATATCGTCGCTTTTCAGCGAAAGCCTCATAACTGCAGTTTGTTTTAAGCTGCGATTGCAGGGTTTTTGTTGAAAAGCAGCGTTATGTAAATGTGATATTTATGCATACGGACTGTGATAGTTAATTTATTTTAAAGTATGTGTTTCAAATATCATGTGTCTTCATTTACTCAGAACAAGCCTCTCATTGTGTCATGCCACCCGGTTGTTATTGTTATCAGGACCATGATAGAAATAAGAGTTTTCTCTTGTTCGTGTTATCCTTGGTTAAAGGTCATTTTAATGGGTAGTGCAACTTTGATATACTTGTAAAATTTGTAATCGTGACAATATTTTTATGTATGTATTTGAATAGCAAATGCATTTTATTTATCGTTTTTATAATGTACTACATGTGATCTTTTTTACCGAAATAAATCTACCTATCTATCTATCTTAACCCTATTCCGGACTTTTGGGGTCCATTGGACCCCAAGGGGTATTTTGGGTATATCTACGGTGTCATTTAAAAAGCTACAGCATTTACATTTTAGGTAATCTATACCATTCCATCGATGGTTCTTGACACAAAATATTTTCCATGTACACTGAAGGGTTTTCATACTATAGCCAAAAAGAAGCTTGGGGTCCATTGGACCCCAGTTGGGGTCCACTGGACCCCATATAGAATAATATAGGCAATATTGATGAAATGACGATATTTTTCCATTTTAATTGAACTAGGAATGTACTCTGTTGTACACATTATTAAAATAAGTTGTTTTTGAACTGGTGTTTTACTTACCTAAATGGTGTAGAGATAGTTTCATAAAGTTAGTACATCAAAAATAAGCAAAATCTGAGATTGACAGAAGAACGAATACAGAAAATCAACAAACAGATATATATGAATAATGAGTCCTAAAATGTATTATCCTCGGTCCATTAAATGTACATGCGAAATTTCATCTTGATCTGATCTATACAGAAACAGTTATTCAACTTCAAAGTAAAAATTTGCTTCTCGTGTCAATTTACCCCACCCACTTTGTTAGCCACTATCTCCAAAAATAAGCCCTCTTCAGAATTTTTACACATACAAATTAATGATATTATGTAACCCTGTCAATGCACAGAATTTAAAGAAAAT
The DNA here is from genome assembly GCA_963680895.1 of Fragum sueziense. NCBI lineage: Eukaryota > Metazoa > Mollusca > Bivalvia > Cardiida > Cardiidae > Fragum > Fragum sueziense. Next base: position 72,584,255 of record OY804594.1, on the reverse strand, counting down.
TTATTTTTGAGCTCTTGTTGCAACCCATCCTTTCAAGACTGTAGGCCTTTTGGTTTGGGAGAAAATGACGTTTTTGTAATTTTGAACAGACGGGTAGGTGAACAGATGGACAGACAGACAGACGAATGACAGTGTATGATCACAGTACATTATCCGCGGTACTTTGTACAAGGGTAAACTAATAAATCAATGTAATTTAACAATTCACATTGACACATTATTTGCATTTTGCATGCATTTTTGTAATGGGGTCCAGTGGACCTTTAACGTAAGTTTAAGTCACTGACCGGAATAGGGTTAAAATATAATAGGGCATAGAGCTGGCCCCGGTTTCTCGAAATAACTTAACCCATTACCAGACGACAATTTTTTAGACTGGACTCAATTGAAAAGTGTTGCAGACGAATTTTACGATGTGGTGAAATTTTGAAATTCACAACTTTTTAGGTAGAAAACCTTGTGGAAAATGAAGAAATTGCCTGTCGCAAATTGCTTGTCACAAGCGATTTCTTCATTTTCCACAATGGCTTTCTTAACCTTAATCTTGTTAGGCGTCAGAAAGCGTCACTGTGTGGTAATGGGTTTAAGTACATACTCATGAGTACATGCTCAACTTCAATGGAATCTCTCCAACGTTGAAGCGTATTCGATTGAAGATCACTTGGATTTCGTGTGATTTAAGCACGGTAAGAAATCGGGGCCTGGAGTAAGGACCCTTATAGCCTTTGATACCAGTGCCACATTTCCAGATAGGCATGAGTATATGAACAGTCTAATCCGTACTCATGTTGTTTCTTTACACTTAACGTTTTGTCGCTTTTCAACAAAAACCTCTTAACTGCAGCTCGATGTTTTCGTTGAAAAGGAGAGATTTACCACCATCTTCGCAAGGAATCTTTGAAATCCATCTGTAACGCCGTGTCTGTACTTTAAGCATTTTCATTGGACGCCGCGAGATCAAGTTGTTGTTATGTGTAAACAGGACATACCTGGAAAATGTAGTTTATGGGACAATGCTCCCGATTCTTTAGATGAGTATATCATTAACTGTTCATCGGTCAATGCTAATCGTTCGGACATTTTTGTAAACGTCATATTCGGCATAGGAACCTGTCAAACTATTTTTAAATTAATTATTGGTGGACACATACATGTTCAACGAATGGAGCATTGTCCCTTTAAATCCTTCGAAATCATGTGCCAATATCAGCTGGTCCCTAAGTGAAGTCTGACTGGAACTCATGCTGTTGTCTTGCAGTTGCTACACGTCACGTAGATGTTGTTCGAGAAATGCATGGCTCTTGGTCAGACTGCAAGTACATGTATGCGTTAGCTGATCTGGAACCACGTTGGGCTTAAACACCTTAAGGGACCTCTTTGCAGATCCTCGCTCCTTTACGAAATCCCTTTTCACGTTACATGATCCATCCATTATTCGTGTCTCGGACAGATGTAGTTGTAAATTAAATTATGTCCGGTTTTATTCTATTTCACTATTTTATTACAGCTTTGCGGTCTCACTAATCGAGTACTATTATCGATTCCTGAGAATCTTCATAGAGTAATCAAGCACGGCCCATGCATTATTACACCAAGAAGGCCAAAGTTGGTGCATTCGCTTTAAATATTTACCAAGATCACACGAGGCGGTTTAATTATTTATTCATTTTTTCTGATAAAATCCTAAACAAGGGATACTTTCTTGTCAGAGTTTTGTTAACATAAGGAATTGGGATATTTTGATAACGTAATCCGTTTACGGAAGAGGAATTTAATCAGCTTGAAGCTTTCGTTCATCTATGGCTTTGTAAATGTAGGCCATACTCATGTATATACATAATATTAATAATATGAATCTTATCTAAATCAAGACCGACTTTAATGTCAGTTTCACTTTTCAAATTCGAACAGTCTAAATTCATTTTTTTGAACACGTAAAAAGCAGAAATAAAATAAATGGTCTGGTGTTCCCCCATTGCAGAAACTAAAGTGTAGAATTCAAGGAAAGTTTGTCTGGATTGTGGACATTGACAGACGAAAACGGAGAAATTTAGTACTGCTTGATAAATTAATGGATTCCTATCTCCTGACACTAGAATTCGGACATATCTTGTATCTTCTAAATATCACTTTTATGGTAACCATGGTAACCTTTACGTTCCAATACGAAACATTGTCTATCTTGCGATTTTCGTCTTACGTATCCTTAAGTGATGAATATTGGATACTCGGATAGGTCGGGTTTGATGATTTTATTTCAAATGTTTATCACCAATTTTGGCGCAGAGTCTTCACAGTCCATGAAAAATTAAATACTGTCGCTTTTCAACGAAAACCTTTAAAGGGACATTTCATTCCAATTTCATTTTTTTAAAGTATGCCTTGATGCCAAGATTGGTTATTCTAATGAGTATAAATAATATTAGTTTTTTTGAAGTTGTTGCCAATAAGCGAGAAACACGCATTTAAAGTTGAGACATAATCGATAAATTGCATATAAATCCGAACTGTTGTCCACAACAATTTGTTCAATCTTAACACAAAGAAAAAATTTCTCGTAAACGGCGCAATATTTTGGCTTGAAATTTTCAGATTTTTTACAAGGAAATAATTATGCTCTTTCAGATAAAAATAAAAGTAAAATTTATGACAAAAAATTCTGAAATGTCACTTTAACTGCAGCTTGTTTAAGCTGCAGTTACGAGGTTTTCGTTGAAAAGAACCAATACACATACTACATTAATAGTGTCTCAAAGAACAAAAATATAGGCTGGTCCTATTTGGAAGCTATCGAAAAGGAGAATATTCTGGTAATTAGCGTTGTATTAATTTCATGTGTTAGTGTTTCCAAAGGTTTTCTTAAAATGAACATAAAAAACCAGGGACAGTTTGGTAAATGCTTAATACCGCTTTAACTGAATAATTCTGGTCTAAGTACGTGGCTAACAGACAACCACACGAAATGTTTAACCCTTTCCACACAATATCTGGTTTTGACGTTCCTAATAGAACATGTTTGGGAAAACATTACGGCAAAAGAAGAAAATGCTGATAATCAGCATTTTCTCCGTTTACTCAAATATCATTTTGACCATATTGAGCACAAATCTTATGTTTACGTACAACATTTTTGTCGTCTATAGAAGCTTTCAAATTGGAAAAGTCTAAATTTATGTCGTGTGAGAAAGGGTCCTCATTGAATGGTGTTGCTGACAGAAACTTTATTGTTTATTTTCATTTTTTATTTTCTTTTGTTTCATTCTCCCCCATTTCCTTCTTTTGAATAATATTTTTCAATCTGCTTTTCGAGTAAAAAAGTTATGAAAACGAGTCGTTGTTTGGCAAATGACTTAAATTGTGATTTTAAAAAAAGTTATCATAGAAGCACGAATCATCCTGAAATTTAGACTTAAAAACGAAATCATGACAATTTTTTACAAAAATCGTGTTAAGCAATTTCCCCAAAAATGAGTTTCTTCAAATATTAAAATTACAATAAATCATTCGTTGAGAACATTTTGAGATATTGGATCGCCAGATTGTCCAGAATTTTCTTATATTCCACGTCCTTTATTGAGCAAAAATTGCATTATCTTTGGAAAACAGTGACAGAACAAAGAAGAAAATTTTGATACCAACATTTTCTCGTTTTAGCGCAATGCAATAACATATCTTACACTTTTGAACCTTTGGATCAAATCTATTCTCGTCTTTAACGAACACAAAATAAAAACTTCAATAATAATAATAATAATAATAATAATAATAATAATAATAATAATAATAATAATAATAATAATAATAATAATAATAATAATAATAATAATAATAAATTCAAAGGATATGTTTAGCCTTTCTATGAATATCCTGGCTAGTTCTGACTCAAAAGATATTTTTAATATTTCGAAAACTTGACATATATATATATATATATATATATATATATATATATATATATATATATATATATATATATATATATATATATATATATATATATATATATATATATATATATATATATATATATATATATATATATATATATATATATATATATATATATATATATATATATATATATATATATATATATATATATATATATATATATATATATATATATATATATATATATATATATATATATATATATATATATATATATATATATATATATCGTCGCTTTTAAACAAAATCTTCGTTACTGCAGCTTGTTTTAAGCTGCAGTTACGAGATTTTCGTTGAAAAGCCGCTATGTGATACATATATTGGACCACATTAACCCATTTCCACAGATTGACGCCCCAAAAATTAAGGCTAGGCATATGGAAAAATAGTGGAAAATAAAGAGAACAACTCGGGTCTAGAACAGAAAGACTTCAGTGCATACGTACAATCGGACATTTTGCCATGGTGTTCTCAAATGTGTTCTCAAATAGTTTTATTGTTATCTGTTACAAATGTAAGAATGTAACAGTATGATATCAGACTTCACATTGGCACAATCTCATCTTAATCATTGGTGTTATGGTTTCAAATGATATAAGGCCTGCTTTTATCCAGATTTGGAAACTCAATTTGTTGTCTCCATACGTTTTGGATGTTTCAGTGCCTCGCGTTAAGGTAGTTCATTCTCGCGACGTCGGAAATTTTCGTGTGACGTCGCTAACATTCGTCATGCATCATATTTAGGTGACGTCGTAAACATTCGGCGATTGAACGTTCCACTGTCGAATGCTTACGTCGTCGTTTGAATAATTCCACCGTTCGGTGAATGCTATAAGGGGTGGGCTACCTTGCAATTTCGTCCGTACTTTCACATTCTATAACAATTTCCCTCTCCGTTAAAATTACCATTTTGAAAATGCCTGTAGAACCCGAAGGTCCTACAGTTCATAAATGTCAGACTAAGCGAATTAGCGCCGTCCTCGACTGTTCCAAAGAGAACTCGTCACGTAAATTGAGTCTTTTCAACTCATGTCTACCAAGGACAATAACTAGTTTATATATTATTAAATATTTGTTGTTCCGAAAGTGTCTGATTTTGAAATAAAGTCTCATTTAACAGTAAAATTCATGCGTAAATTTAGCAATTTTACCTTTGTAATAACTTGTAATGAACATTAAAACATAAGTTAAAGTACTATTGTGATCTGACTATTTTTATTCTTTGTTATTTTAAAGGGACGTAACACATTTATCAATTTGTACTAAAAATAGACCAAATACCCTGAATGCGATAAATTGCTCAGCGGCATGTGACTACTCTCCAATGCAGAGGTCTATTGATTAAACCATCAAATAGGGTTCGGTTTTTCGTGTGAACAAATACGTCATCGTCACGCCTAACTTGTCTAAAAATAGATTGGGAATCCTCTATCGTACAAATATGGATGCGAATCTCGCAAAGTTTTTCCACGTTCAACTCGCTGAAGATGACGTTCTAAGAGCTTGATTGCTGTAATCATTTGTTGAGAAACATTATAATTCAGAGTTGAGAAGGTTGCTGCACTATCGTGTACTATTTATGATAGGTAACTATGAAATAACCAGTTGACAAGTAATGTTTACACATACGGTCCTGCCTTAGCTTCGTCGTGCCGCTCGTGCGTACTCGCTTACTCTTTCCAAAACGACAAAATGTCAAGTTGGGCCAAACTGAAAAAAAGTCTGCGGATGACAAAACGGATGTGAATACTTTTATTGTTTTAGGCTATATCAGAGACAGCATCGTGGCAAAAGTAGAATGATCGTCAATATCCAAATAAGTTTTTCACACTCATTTTGTCTACTGTGCATGTCTTTTCAATTTGGTCGATCATCATTTTCTTCTTTTGCCATAAAGTTTTCCCAAGAATTTTCTGTTGGGGACGTCAAAACCGGTCTTGTTTGCGAAAGGATTAATCTAGAAAAAACAAATAGAATTTGTCGCTGAATGTGATTTGATATCCCCACAGGCTTTCACTACAACAGAGGGCAATAACTCACAAAATAAGCAAGGTAGAGTTGTGCTCCTTGTACGTTGCACTTCTCCTTGGTGAGATCTATCTACCCGCGAAGTTTCATGATCATAGATACTTTACTTTCAGACTTTTCGGTGTTTTTTCTGGTTAAGCTGCTGAGGAATCTCAAGAAAAAACGTTTGTCATTTCTGGTCTGTCTCCGTATCTGGAATCAATGTTGCATGTTGAATATGCGCAATATTTCGTACTTTTAGTTCCCGCCTGCATTATCTATGATCGACTAATATCTCGCTTGAAAATAAACATTTTTCGCTAACACTGTTACGAAAAAATGTCCGATTCATGACCGATAAACAAAATATTAGACTGGTACCCGGCAAACGTTGTTGAGGGATTTCCCATCAGAAATCTATTTTTAGCACACGAGCCCGCGAAAATTGTTCCTTATTCTATCGAAATGGAATGAAGAGATAATGTGCTCTGTTCTTAAGAGAGTACATGTGACGTGAACTGTCCCCATACAGGGGCCTATTCATTTGTCGCGCGTTTACGTTGGTTGATTGAGGTCCAAGGGCGGATCTAGAGGGGGTCGGGAGGTGGTCAGGGGTAGGTCTGTACCCTCCTGGAATTGGCCACAAATTAAATTTTGACTAGACTAGATCTATAGGCCTATAACTTTAGTGTAGCGTTACATGTATATTAAAACACATTGGCCCACCCTGGAAAAAATCCTGGATCCGTCCTTGGTGTTTAATTCCGTTTCCATTTTCATATCGCGTCGGATGAAGCATCTAACCATGGATTTAATCTACATGTGAAAACATTTTGTTAAAAAAAATCCGTGTTGAGTTTAAAAAAAAAACATTGTGTGGAAAATGAAGAAATTACTTATTAAAAGCAACATCTTCATTTTCCACAATGTTTTCCGCATATTCTTTTGGGGGTCAAAAAAAGTCAACATGTGGGAATGGGTAAAATACAAAATTGTTATGAAGTCATAATCGTAAAATATAGAGAGAAAGGGATGCTTCCAGTGATCAGGATTATGTCCTATTTAATTGATTGGCTGATTGATTGGCTGATTGATTGGCTGATTGATTGGTCGATTGATTGGTTGGTTGGTTGATTGATTGATTGATTGATTGATTGGCTGATTGCTTGGTCGATTGATTGGGGTTTAATGCCTCTTTGAACTACTAT